>VZSE01007675.1:9723-27578 GCA_013398275.1 Promerops cafer | reverse complement strand
TAAAATAAAATAGTAATATAATAATAAAAATAAGCATTTAAACCCAGCTCTGTGAGTCAGAAGAAAAATCCTCCCTCAATAATGATATTAAAATTTTAATTATGGCCAGCTGTAACATCAAGTTGTAGAAGTATTTTATTGTTATTTTTGTATTTTGCTGTTCCAAGCAAAGAAAAAGCCTTAAAAAGAAATGGTTTTAATGTTAATTAAAGGCCTCTCACGTGAGGAAAAAGCCCTGAAAATTTAAACCAGCACCACTGAAACCCCACAATTTAAACTGAATTATGGACAGGGATTGTTTCCATGATTATTTCCATACATGTCACCCTGGAAAATACAAATTTCACCTGCCACAGTGTGGGTGTTTTTTTATAAAATTCAATTTTTCAGGTGAGGAGTAGCAATTCTTTTGAGAAAATAACATAAAAGGATTTTCCTCAAGCACTGGAGCTTTGATTCTATAAAAATTTATGCAATTTTACATTAAAAGAGGCACTTTAAAAAGTAGTTTACTTTTAAAAGAAGAGAATAAATGGTGCTATTTAAATGTTTAATATAAAAATTGTATTTCAAGGATCAGGACCTAAGGCAGTAGAAGGTTTTTCATCCAGCACCTCTGGATGGAATAGAAAATAGAATAATAGAAATATATTAGAAAATAGTAAAAAATAGAAAATAATAGAAAATAGTAAATAGAAAATAATTTCTACCAAATTATAAAAACTCAAACGCTTAAAGACACATTTAATTTATGACTTAAATCAATTATTTACAGTTCAAGCCTGCAGCTGTCTCCTTCTAAAACAGCTTTAAAACAACAAATATCTGATTCCACTCAAATATTTTTTCTTTATTATATAAAATCGCTATTGAAATTAATTTTTGCATGATGATGACGTTATAAACAGATGTAAACAATTACAGCCGGGGTGTAATTAGCAGAAAAGAGCATTTTTCCTTATTATCAGCCTCACTTAACACGGAGATGTCACTAATTACAGCTCACTCATGCAAATATTTACACACCTGGCATTACACAAGAAACAACTCCGAGGGAGTTAATGAATTATTCATGACCCCACGGCGAGAGCAATAAAAAAAAAATCAATAAAAGGTGTTTTATTCAGCTTGAAATCAGCTGAGTGTTACAGGAACACAGAATTCCTCTGCGGCTGAGCCCAGGAGAATGGAAAAAAGCACAGGGAAAAAATGGATTTAATCCTCAATTAAGTTTTTCCTGGGATATTCAAATTTAAGGAGGGCTGGATTGGGGATTTTAAGAAGAAATTCTTCCCTGTGAGGGTGCTGAGCTCCTGGCAGAAGCCTCTGAATCCCTGCAAGTGTCCAAGGACTCGGAGCACAATGGAAATTGAGCAGGAGGGTTGGAATTCGATGATTTTTAAGGTCCTTTCCCACCCAAACCTGTTTGTAACTCCGTTTAATCCTGTGCCCGTGACATCCACAACCTCTGGCGTCGCTCACTCACATTGGCCATGGCAGACGCTGCTCTCCCCTCCTGGCGGGCCCAGATACCCCTGGAAAAGAGAGGAGAAGAACGGAGAGAACAGAAAGGGGACGAGGAAAAGGAAGGGAAAGGGAACAGGAAAGGGAACAGGAAAGGGAGAAGAAGGCGCTGGACTCCCCAGCCCCGAAGCCCCCTCACACCCGCACGGCCTCCCCAGCGTCCCAGAAGCGGCGCTGCGGCGGTCAGGCAGCAGCAGCGGACGGGAAAAAGGGAGAAGGAAGAGGAAAAAGGGGAGAAGGAAGCGGAAAAGGGGGAGAAGGAAGCGGGAAAAGAGGAGAAGGAAGCGGGAAAAGAGGAAAACAAAAAGGAACCCCCGGCTCCCCTCACCTCTTCCTGCAAAATGGCGGCGCCCACCCGCCCCCGCCACGCCCGCGCCGCGCGCCACCAGGCCGAGC
The DNA here is from genome assembly GCA_013398275.1 of Promerops cafer. Taxonomy (NCBI): domain Eukaryota; kingdom Metazoa; phylum Chordata; class Aves; order Passeriformes; family Nectariniidae; genus Promerops; species Promerops cafer. The sequence goes on along the minus strand of VZSE01007675.1, from coordinate 25,658 downwards.
CAGTCGATCCGCCGGCACCTCGATGGGCGCGGCGCGGAACCGCGCGGAATCCGCCGCTCGGCATTCGGTTGCTCAGGGCTGCGGGAAGGGCGGTGGGAGGCCGTGAGGGGGAAGCGGCGATGGCGGCCGGGCCGGCGGGGCCGAGGAGGTCCTGGTGGGATCGGCGGGGCTGGGGTCGGTCGTGGCGGGGCTGCGGTGTCCCCTCGGTGCCCCCAAGCCGGTGTTGCCCCGTGTGAGGCGCCCGTGGGTGCCGCGGCGGCGGGGCTGTTCCCGCGGGGGGCACCAGGGGGCGGTCACGGAACGTCAGCCGCCCTCATCCCCCCCCAGCATTGCCGAGGATCCGAAAAGTGGGAAATGGGGAAAAAAAAGGGAAAAGGGATTTATTGAAGGGAATTGAAAGGGGATGGGGTTGTTTCCGCTAAGGAAAAGCGCAAGGCCGGGATTCGCTGGGAATGGGGAGCATTAGCGGCTCTTCTGCCACAAAACTGTAACTTCAATACCTCAAATAACTTCTACAAAATAATAATAAAAATATTAAAACTCTTCTTCAGTGGCTTCTCTCCCTGGTGTTTTTTTTTTTTTTTTTTGTTTTTTTGCTGTTTTTTTTTTGTTTTGTTTTGTTTTTTTATGGAAAAGCTCTGGACAGGCTCCCCAGGGAATGGTCACAGCCCCAAGGATTAAAGCTTTTCTTTCTCATTTTTTGCCATTTTTCGCTGTTCCAAGCAGTGTTGCTGGTGAAGGAAAGGGAATTTAAATCTCTCCCAAATAAAAGTTTGGGCGTTCCCATCCCTCAGTGACTCTGCACAAGGCCTTGAATTTCTTTTCCTTCTAAACCAGAGGTTCCTGGACATTTATTTTGCTTTGCCATTGGTTTATTAGCAGAAATTTATTAACATAAACCAGTTCCAGAGGTTTGCATAGTTCAAAATCAGAGCAGGACATTGGGTTTGTTTGTGGCCATGGTAATAATACTCAGCCTTACAATGTCCTTACTGCATTTAATAAAGTCTTGGCTTTATTTTATCGGGGTCCAGAGGAAATTGTGATATCCATTTCTAAACAATGTGATGTATTAAGTAGCTATAATGTTGCAATTTTGATTTTTGGACTTTTTCATGAGCCCATTTTTCTCACTATTGGATGCCAGTCAACTCTTTTATTAATTCAATGTTAGCACACTTAATTCTCATTTGCTTTTGAATTAAATATTCATGTGGAATCTCTGAACTCCAGCCAAAAAAAAAAAAAAAAAAAAAAAANAAAAAAAAAAAAAAAAAAAAAAAAAAAAAAAAAGATGGGAAATCAGAGAAATTCAACTTTAACTCTTTACAGAATGTAATTTTTGTCCTCTAATAGGAAGCACTGTGGATTAAATCCAGCCTCTATTGACTTGTCCTTAGGCAATCCCAATTTATCTCCTCTCCAGGGCTGCCACTTCCAGATACTCCAATCAATCCATGAGTTATCAGCCCCTGAAGTTTGTGGCCTGAATTCACAAAGATTCATTTCAATAAAGTTTCTATTCGAAGGAGACTGCGAAATCAAACGATCCAATTACAGATTTATCAAATATTAATAAGGGAAAATCTTGCAGATCTTTCGGATGCCAACATCCTTCTCCCCTGGTGTCAGGAAAGTAATTAGCAGCTGGCTTTGATTAAATTCTTCCCTTGGAGATTGCTGCTCTCAGTTTGAGGAAGAAATGCACACGACAGGATTCCTAATTCCTCCGTTGAAAGCCTTTTTGGAAAAACCCCCGTGGGTTCAGTTCAGGGGAGCTCCTCTGTGTCCAAAACCTGGAGCTGAAAGCTGAAAGAGGTTCGTGACCAGGTTTTGCTGTTGTTACTGAGATGCTCTTTTTGCTCAGGGACCTCCAGCGTGGAAAGGACGTGGAGCTGTTGGAGAGTCCAGAGGAGACCCTGGAGATGATCACAGAGAAAGGCTGAGAGAATTGGGATTGTCCAGCCTGGAGAGGAGAAGGCTCTGGAAAGACCTCAGAGCCCCTTGCAGGGCTTGAAGGGGCTCCAGGAGAGCTGGAGAGGGACTGGGGACAAGGGATGGAGGGACAGGACCCAGGGAATGGCTCCCACTGCCAGAGGGCAGGGATGGATGGGATATTGGGAACTGGGAATTCCTGGCTGGGCTGGAATTCCCAGAGCAGCTGTGGCTGCCCCTGGGTCCCCGGCAGTGCCCAAGGCCAGGCTGGAGCAGCCTGGGACAGTGGAAGGTGTCCCTGGGCATGGAATGGGATGAGCTTTAAGCTCCTTTCCAACCCAAACCATTCCATGATTCCAGGATTCTCCTCTCTTTCTTTGGGACAGTGCTTTCCTCTTGGCACCTTGGCCAGGCTGCAGCACTGGGAAGAGCCTCAGGAACTTCAGAACTTTCCCAGTCACCACCACCCCCTGCCCGAAAACTGAACTCCAAACCTCATCTGGGATTCTCCTTCCATGCCCAGACTTGCTGGATCCCTTGCTCTGGAAACAGAGGAGCCAGAGGTGCCCCTGAGAAGCTGCTTTGGTGCCCAAGACAAGCAGAAAGTGAATTTTCAGCTGTTTCCTCTCAGCTCTGCCAGGAACCCAGAGAAGCTGTGCAAACTCCATCCTTGGAGTCCTCAAACCTCTGGGATGAGATCCTGGAATTGGACTGCAAACCCCAAACCAGGATTTCATCCTTAATGTGAGTATTTGCTGGTTTTATTCCCACTTCCACCCTGGGAATCACCTGGAGGCACTGGAATTCTCCTGGGTGGTTTCCCTTTGGATACAGAAGATGCTGGTTAAGTAGTGTTAAAAAACCCAGGATATTCTTTATTCCCATTGTCCATTTATCTGTGCAATGATGGATTGTGCTGGTGCTCCCAATTTTCCTAATGGCACCCATTAAACTTCATTAGGACTGTGTTAAACCCGAGTTCAAATCGTTGGCATTGATTTTGCATCTCTAAAAGCTGCTCCAAGCACACCAGGAACTGAGTGTGCCCGGCCTCCCCGGCATTCCAACCACATTCCCTGCAGTTCAAAAGGGCAGGGAGAGGCACTGGGATCTCAGCCTGTGGTCCAGGGGATATTTAGGATCACCCTGCAGAGCTGACAGTTCTCAGCCATCCTTTGTCACTGCCCCAGCCAGGGAATTTTTAGCCTCCACACTCCAGCTCAGCTATTTTGTTTATCCATTTCATTCTCTGTATTTATGTTTCCTCACGTTTACACTGGGGCTCCCCCTTCCCCTGACCTGCTAAACCTCGGGAATGAGGAATGTCTGTTCCTGAGTGCCAGGGAAACGGGGATGGAGGAGAAGGGAGGAAAGGTTTTAACGTGCTCTTTTTCCACAAAATAAACATCCTCTGGCTATAGGAAGAGTAAACTTCCCCTGGAAATGGATGTGTTTATATGAACAATCCCTTTCTTCTGGCATTTCCAGAGATTTGCTGGCTACCACTGGGGAAAGAGGCTTTTAAGCGAGCGGTGCAATTACACCAGATAAGTCTTTGCATGATTTGTTTTCTTTTTGGGAAGACATTCCCCCCTGGATGGATTGCTGTGAACCTGAAAGGGATTTCCTCCTTTATCTCAGGGCCTTGTGTCCATCCCAATGGACAGGGGAGGAAAAGGCCTTTTCCCAGAAAACTGCTTGGCTTTGACTCTGCTTTTCTGGGCATTTACTGGGAATCCTTTACCAGCACAGCTTCCCCTGTATCTGTAATCTCCCACTTTGCATTTTTACCAAAGAGAGAATTTTATCCACCTTCCTAAACTGGGATGTGCCATTTCCAGGGACATCCTTCCAACAGGAGCCCTGCTGCAGGATTATCCAAATGGATCTGAGGTTGAGGCAGACATTAATTCACCTCAGTTTGGTTTAAGACAGAGAAGTCGAGCTTTAAAAGCTTTATAATTCACTTGGTAGGGATTAAACAGGAATATTTTTCCTGGGAAGCGTGAGCTGCTCCTCCTTGCTCACATGGGGTGAGTGAAGAGATTCCCAACTCCTTTTTCTCCAGGTATCCCTTCCAGCAGCCCCTCAGGGATGCTGCCACATCCAACACAGCCTGTGGGGAACAGGGGATGATTGCAGGTTGGCTGTTTTGGGAGATATTTATATTTACGACTGGTCCCGCTCCAAATCTGGGAATTTAGCTATCAATAATTTAGTGCTGAGGCTGTCACCAAAGCTGGAGGCCAGAAATAGTCTGGATTAAGTTTAATGTGACCTGAATTTGGTCCACACTGAAGCTGAACTCGGAAAAGGAGTGGTTTGTATCAGGACTGCATTTTCCTGAGGTCCCAGCTCTCGGATGGAGAGATCCAGAAGGAGCAGGAGGACGTGGAACTCTCTCTTGGGATCTGCTGGTGGCAAAGACACCAGGCTTGGCAGCCTGGAGTGCTCCAGTCCTGGTGGTCCTGAGCCATCCATCTGCTCTGGAATGTGGCATTCCAGGCCCTGGGCTGGGGGTCTGTGTGCCAGATGTGCTGGGTGCCAGCTAAGCAGACAGGTTCCCCTCAGAACTGCATCAAAATCAGCTTTTTATAGGCTGCTTCTCTTTTGGTCAATCTTTATCCATCTGGGAAGTGTTAGAAAATCTGAGGAGGCAGAATTCCTGCTTAAACCTAAACCCAGTGCCATGCCTAATGGGCTACTTATTCCACCAGATTCCTCATTTATTGTTTTTTAAATAGATGGGGTCGTATTTTTTAACCCTCCCGGATGGGAAGTGTGTCTCACAAAAAGGTTTATGGTATCGTGTGCTGCCTGTGAGTTATGAGGCTGTTCCTGTCTGGCAGGGAATGAAAGAGCCCAGCATCTGGCAGAATGTGAAACCAGAAATCACAGAACTTCCCACTCGGAGGAGCTGGGATGGCTGATGGATGTTGTGATAAAATGTCTCTTTTGACGTGTGAGGCAGGACAGTTAGAGGCCCTTTTTGTCCAAATTTATGGGGTTTAACCAAACCTCCTGGCTGGAAGTTTGAGGGAATCAGTCATTGTGCAGCATGTTGCTGCCATGCCATGGCAGGGATGCTGAAAATCCCTGAATATTCCTCTTTTGTCCCATGTTTTAGGAGCAACCCTTAACTCAGCTCTGTGAAAAGAGAGGTCAGAATCCCCAGAATTTCAGGACACAGTCCAGAAAATCTTCTTGCAAAGCCTCATCAGGATTCTCCTTACCCACATTCAGAGCTCAATAAAGTTTATGGAACACCTTCCAATGCCTGTAGTGAAAACTGGGATAAAAATTCCCATTGGGAGGCATTACATATTAGGAATTCCCAGATATTTTCCCCTCTGGGTCCCTGAGTGAGGCAGAATCCAGGTGTGAACTCCCTGTCTGGGCTCTCCAGCACTGATTTGGTACTTGGGGGTAAAATTTTTGCTCTAGAGGGGCCTTGGGTGGAGTCATGAGATGAATAATTATTCAAATTGCTGCATTTTGCTCTGTCAGATATTTAAAGTTAAACCTTTTAACTCGGAGAGCATTTTTACTGTGGAGAGCAAAACCCTTCTGCTAATAAACCTGGTTAGGTGCTGGTACCTAATTCTGTCACCAAGATCTAGTTCCTAATTTGCTTTTTTGTTGATTTACCTCATTCCATGGCACAACACTTCTTTATCCTTCAGGAAGAATAAGGAATAGTGGAATTTCCAGAACACGTTCCTGGTGGGTTTAATATTCTGGTTTTTATCAGTTCAGGAATAACAAACAACCCCCTGACTTGTCACTGACAGATTCTTTTTTTTTTTTTTTGTGTTGGAATGACTCAAACAAATGACTGAAAACTCCATTTTACATGTGTCAACCTCCTCCTTTCTAAAGGTAACTTAAAATAAAGGCTCTTTACTTTCTCACCTCGACTTCAGAAGGAAATATCAGACATTCCTGTTCAAAAGTTCTGATAGGAACAGATGAGACCCGTGAGGTGATCAAAGGGAGAGGGAAGTTTGCTGAAATTCCCTGTCTGTGATGGAGCCATGAAATGCTGTGGGTTCCCATCCTGCCTGTCAGATTTCAGCCAAAAGCTTGTTTGGTGCACATTGTTTGTGTTTTTAGTTGTCAGGGTCTTCCAAAGGACTGAAAAAAGGAAAATCAGAGGAGTCAATGATCGGTTGGTCTGTGGGATAAATTTATTTATTTGGGATAAATAAATACTGATCAGAAGAAATGGGATCATCCCTGATCCATTTTGCTGATTCCCTGCTGAATTTTTTTTGAATTTTAAATTTCACTTACCTCCCTGTACAACTTTGACAGCCCCAGGATCATTTTGTTGGAGTTGAATTAATATTTCCTTCAAACCTGTAGATGAACTACAAAAACCCAGAGATGCAGCAATGTGCACAGGATTTTCTTGAATTTGTAGGTTTTTTTCCAACTCCACACAGCAGACCCAACATTTTGTGCTGTCTCCCAAATCTTTAGCTTTGACAGAAGGTACAAATCAGTGTCTGGTGTGTCTAACAAAAGGCAGCATCAACACATCTCTGTGTACTTGAATATTCAAATTCACATCTTTATTCATCTCCCTGCAACGGTTCCAAAGTCGCTCCTCACCAGCTCTGGGGATGAAGCACACGAGCTGTGAGCTCAGGAGAGGTTTCTCCACACAGGGACCAGGGAGAGCCCCGAGGAGATGGTGAGATCACCATTTCATCCCCCCCAAAACTCAGCATCCCCTGGGAGCAATCCCAGCTCAGCTGCTCCCAGCCAAGCCTGAATAGAAAGGAAAGAGGATTCTCCTGGCTTTGCCCATTCTTTCTGCCCTGAATAAAACAACTTTTGGAGTGAGTCAGTTTGAGGGAAGAAAGCCTCGGGGCTGAATGTTTAGCTGAGTGAATCAGTTTGGTGTGGAAAACCAGCGGAAGGGCTGAATCTCTTTTGAAACTTTTCTTTTTCTGTTGTGCTCACTTTTTTCACCAGGGAGAAGCTGCCTTCAGCTGCGCCCTGGGACCCAGTTTTGGCTCTGGGTACCCCAGTGGCTGCACCTATTTCCCCGTTCCCTGGGGAGCCTTTTGGGAGTGAATGAGCTTGAGGGGAAAATGGCATTTCTCGTTAGTACGGGCTCTGCAGAGCTGATGAAGCGAGTGGATTTGGAAAGGTCACCGAGGCAGGGTGGCTGTGGGCTGTGACATCTCTTTTGTAGCACATCCCTGCCTGCTGCGAGCATTGCTGTCCCTCCAGACTTCCCGAGGATGTCGGGGAAGTGTCGGTGGCTCCAGAGCTGTCACCCTGCCAGCGACAGGGCAGAGGAAATGAAGGCACCGCTCCCGGGGCACCTCGTGAATATTTATGGTGGCAGCGGGAAGGATTTCTGCTCAGCCCCGGGGGGAATCTGGAGCTGATTTTGCTGTTGCTGTTTGATTTGCAAGCTGCCAGGAGCCATCCTAAAAGCCAGCTGAGACCCCTCGGTGCACAGCAGTGATGGGGCTGTGACAGCCACCTCGGCCAAGGCCACGCGTCCCTCGCTGGCCTGTGACAGCTGTACCTCCTAAGGAGCTCCAGGGCTGGGGACAGCAGGGCAGAGCTGATCATAACTCACTGATCATCCCAAAAACCCCCCAGGGGCGAGGAAAAAGGGGAAAGAATCAACTCAGATCAGCCAAGGAGCTGCTTGGCCAACCCTGAGCTCTTGGGAGAGGGCCCAGCTCTGGCACAGGGTGCCCAGAGCAGCTGTGGCTGCCCCTGGATCCCTGGAAGTGCCCAAGACCAGGCTGGAACAGCTTGGGATGGTGGAAGGTGTCCCTGCCCACGGCACTGAGTGGGATAAAATGGACTTTAAGATTCCACCCCAAAGCATCTGATGGTTTTGTGACCCCTCTGCTGCCCCAGCCCCTCTCTGGCCCTTCCAGCCCTTCTCCTTGCCCATCTCTGCCTGTGGAGTGGTTTAAAGGCTTGCCAGTATTTAAACTGAGCCCAGCAGCCCTCAGCAGCAGCAAAAGCCAGTGCTGTGTTTGTGCACTGACTGCTGATTGCCTGGGACGCAGAAAAGTGGGTTAGACTCAGATTATTGCCTTTGTCCACGTTCCTGACCTTTTCCCTCGCATATTGCGTGGCCTGCGGGTGGAGGAAGGAGGATTAAAGGTTAAGAAACCTCTCTTGAAAGAGTTAGGATGCCTAAATGTTTAAAATGTTTCCTTTCCCCAGTAATTCAATCTATATTAAAGCTAAAACCCTTCTGAGAGGTAATAAAACAGAGCAGTGGAGGAGATCATTGGGAAGATTAGGAAGAAGAGACTTAAGAGCTTACTCTTGATGCTTCTGGGTTTATACTTTGTTCTTGTTTTACTCTGTCAATCTCTTCTAGTGTTTCTCCCAGTGATTTTATTGTGTTTTTATGGAGCGGGGATGGTGCTGCAAACTCCCAGGGAAAAGCTTGTTGTCGTTGAGTGGAGGGGGAAGAACATTCCTTTGCACATTTTTCAGTGTTCCTGTTATATCTCAAATTTAGAAAGTAACAAGAAGCAGCATCCAGTTTTCATTAATGCTTCAGGGCTTGGTTGTTGGGTTGGTTTTTTTTTGGTTTTTTTTGGCACATATGTTTTCGTTTCCAGGCGTCCGAAGGAGAAGATGAAATTCCTCCTTCCCAGCCAGCACTGGAGGACACCAGGACCAGCAGATTCCCAGGATTTTGGTGCCAGGTAGGAGCCTGGTAACCTCCTTTGTCTGCTTGGGTTATCCCTAAACCCAGCAGCAGTGGGAAGTACAGTGATGGTTTTTTGGGACAAAGGGTCGTGCTGTGACTGCTTCCCTTATGTGAACGTTCCTCTTGACACAGCCTGGCTGGTAGCCCACATTAATTTGCTCAAAAAAAAAAAAAAAAGGAAAAAAGACATGATATTCACGTTCTTGGAGGAGTTGTGTGTTCCATCTGGATACTGCAAACCTGTGAACCTTGTCCAAATAACTCCTGTGTTCTCCTTGCTTGGTTTTTGTGCATCTTGTCAGTTAAATATATCCGAGAGCTGCCGAGGCAGGAGCGTGAGGGCGGCTCGTGCCCGTCACAGCCAAGGAATGCCCTTGGGAGATGCTCCCATGGAGCATTTGCTCCCTGGTTAAATCCCAGCAGCATGGAATTCTGTCTGGGATGGCTCACAGGTGGGTGTCAGCAGGAATTCCGTAGAATTCCCGTGGAAATGTGTTTTGGCAGCTCGGGTGTGAGCAGGCCTCGGAGCTCCGGGCCTGGTGCTCGCTGCTGGCACTGGGGGCACTGGGGGGTGCTAAAAGGCTCCTCTCCCTCCTCATTTTGGTGTTTCTATGGAAACAGCTCCCGAACAGGAATCGTTGTTCCTGCTTTGTCTTATCCTGGTTTCGTCTGTGGGAAAAAGTGAAACTTGGGATGAAAGCTGGGGCGGGCAGTGGAAGGTGTTGCTGTGGGAGCAGGACCAGGTCCTTGCTGCTTCACTTCCAAATCAAAATATGTGGAAATAGGGACTCCAAAAGCTCCAGTTCTTATCTGGGGGGTGATATCTGAATTTTATTCGGCAAGTGACTCGTGTGACCATGACTTCAGGCAGAGCATTGCCACCAGCTGGAAGGGAAGGAAGCTGCAGAGTTTTCCAGATTTCTCCTAACCCCCTGACCTGGAACACCTTTAGCTTGGGTTTCAGGAATAAAAACCCAAACTCTGAGTACCGTGCCATTATGAGAACAAAATATTCTTTTTAGGAAAGAGAATTTGCATGAAAAGAGTTTGGGGCCTGGCCTGTGTTTGTCAGGGAGATGAAAACCAGCAGCTTTTTGCTGTCTGAGGCATTTGGGTCTTGTCTTCATCACCACAAGAAGTGCAGGATAAAGAGGTGCAAGCTGGGGGTGAAAGCTGGGAAGAGAAATCCCTCTACAAGTCATCAGTGAAGCAGCTTCTTGGCAATAAAAACTTCAGGAATTGTTTTCCCTTTGGCGATAAACTTGGAAGTCTGGACGTTGAGTGCTTGGCTGGAGAGGAACCTGGACCTCTGGGGGCTGCAGGACCTGGTGCATCCAATGGATTTGGTGCTTTTGAGGTATTTCTAAAACTCCTGGTGGCTGTCACTCAGTGTCACAGCAGGGTCACAGGTTCCACTGTGCCCCAGGTGTTCCTTGTCTTCACTCCAAGGTGTCTCCACTAACGGATCATGTTTTGTTTCACACCTGTCTTGGTGAATCCTTCAGGCCCAGCTATCCCAGCACATGGCAGAAAAGAGGAATAACTCCAATAATTTAGGTTGTTACTGGTCAAACTGGGCTGAACCTCTGGCTGCGTCCAGAGGGGAGAGAGTTGAAAGGGAAGGAGGATGGTGAGCACGTGGACAGGTTCAATCTCAAACCAAACAGGAGGGCTTCTCACAGATTGGCTTGGGAATAATTCTCTTTTTGGGAGATCACTCCTCTCTGTGGTGTTCAGGGACAAAGAACAGAGCTCGGGAAGACAATCTGTCCTGATATCTGTGACAGGAGGGACAGCTGGCCTTGCCCTCCTTCTCACCCTGAGAAGGGAAAGCAGAACTGTCCAAGGATTTTGAGGCTTTTCCCAAATCCCCCCATCCAGAGCTGGGCTGGAGCCCCTGATGGGATCTAAGCTGGGTGTAACTCTTAAGTTCAGCACCTTGTCATGGTCTTCTTCAGCAGCCGGCTCTGCTCTGTGTCCCTGGCCCCATCCCCTCTGTTCAAAGGGAGACTCCACTAGAAAAATCTCTGCTGCTTTATTCACACAGAAAAGAAAGAGTTAAACTTTATTTTTCTTTTCCTTTTTTTTAAAGGGCCTGCCTTGCTGTAAGTTTTGGTATTTAAAATTAATGAAGAAAATGAGAAAATAATGTGGCTCAGATTACTCCTCCTCAGCTGTTTTGCTTTTTCTGGCAAATTGTTGCTTGTAGACGTCTGGCATTTTATTTCTTTTTGGGATTTTTTTTTTTTTTTTTAAGCATTGACATCTCTCATCATGCTCTATATAACTCTTTCTTGGGAATTATGTGATGGGTGGATGGCCCCTCATTCCTGGTCCTGCTCCTCAGGGCATCCTTTTGCAAAGCCCTTCTCCCCCTCTTCCTTCCCTCCTCCAACCTGTGGGCGTCTGACTCAGAGAGCTGGAGACTCATTCTGGAGTTTTCACGTGTAACTTCTCATTAATTAACTCGTGACTCAACGTGTTCACATTAGAAAAGACGAAATTTGCCGTCTTGCTTTTGCTTTCCCTGTTTTTGATGCCTCCTGGGTGCGTGGTAGAATTCCTTTGGAGACGGTAACATTTGTGGGATAGATCAAGTTGTGGTTTCCCCATCCCTGGAAATGTTCCAGATCAGGTTTGGAGCAACCTGGTCTAGTGGGAGGTGTCCCTGCCCATGACAGGGGCTGGAATGGGATGGTTTTAAGGTCCCTTTCCACCCAAACCAGTCTGGAATTCTCATTCTAGGCCTAAAGAAGGTTCTGGCACTGGACCCAGGCTTGAAAGGAAAGGATCTTCTGGAAGCAGTGAGGTTCTTGCAGTGCAGCTGCAGTGGTGGGAACTCCTCTGCCCATATTGCCCTGCTCAGCGGGGTTGGCTGTGCCCCCCAAATCCTCCAGGTCAAAATCCTGGCACTGAGCTGGCTGTGCCAGCCTGGTTGGGTTGGGCATCTTCCATCCCATTGGACTGAGTGTCTTCCATCACATTGCGGTGGGCATTTTCCATCATCCTGGGTCAAGCATCTTCCATCATGTTGGGTTGGGCATCTTCTATCAAATTTGGCATCTTCCACATATTGGGCATCTTCAATCACATTGGGTTGGGCATCTTCCACCACGTTGTGTGTCTTCCATCCTGTTGGGTTGGGTGTCTTCCATCACATTAGGTTGGGCACCTTCCATTGTGTTGGACTGGGCATCTTCCATCACTTTGGGCATCTTCCACCATGTTGGGTTGGGTGTCTTCCACCATGCTGGGCTGGGTCTTCCATCAGGTTGGATTGGGAGTCTTCCATCACGTTGGGTTGGGCGTCTCCATCAGCGACGGGTCCAAATTCCCACATGTCCCACATGCAGAAGGTCCAACCCCTCCAGCTGCCAGGCTTGCAGATGAGGAGGTGTTAACGAGCGTGAAGGCTCCTGGCAGCAGCTCCTCATTCTCCTGAGGTTTGGGAAGTGCTGGGTGTCCGGACACCACCTCCATCAGAGCAGGGCAGGGTGATGGCGACCATCCCAGAAGGAGACATTTCCAATGGATTTGTCCCATTCCTACAGCCATTCTTGAGCTCCTCAGAGGGGACCTCCCTCCTTGTGAACTTTAAATGTCCATAAAACCCCCAGGTTTCTCTTTCTTCCACTTTGCTCTTTAGGAACAGTTGGAAAACTGAAGGAAAAATTAAACTGAAGCAATTGAGTTGAGCATCCAGCTTCAAGCCCAGGGCCAAACCTCTGACAGGAAAAACAACTCCAAACCCTCCTGCACCCAAATAAGTCCAATGAAAGCTCCAAAGTTAATCTTTAACTTGAGCTCGCAGGATTGGGGTTATTAAAGTTATTAAAATCCAGTTGTTGGAGGGCTGGGGGACTCTGTGAAGGAATCTGTGGCTCAGGGAGGAATTTTGCCCGGGAGGGTTTCCTGGTTAATGCAGCTGTTGACTGGCAAATTGCTTTGCTGGCTGGGCGAGTGCTGGGATGCTTCCATATGGAATCGCTGCTGCTGGAGGTGAAGGCAAAGAGTGGGAAAAACTCCCAATAATTCAACCCCTGTGTGGCATTCAGGCTCCTGGTGCACTGTCCCAGCTATAAATATTAAACCTGGATTTGGGATGGGATTTCAGCGTGGCCTGCTGGCTCCTCTTCTCGACCTCATCCATCTCCAAGCCGGAGGGGTGGGCTGCAGGATGCTGCTCTCCTCTCCTTATCCATTTTTCCTCTGCTTATCCATATTTCCTCTCCTTCCATTAATCACTCTAATGGCAAACTAGGGGAAAAGGAGTTTAAAAATCCCTATTTATCTGTAGGAACACGTCAGAACCAGAGCCCCACAATGCCTGGGGGGTGGAAAAGCTCTGGATTTTGGGATCTGGGGGATGAAAGATTGCACACTACTCCGTGTCTGCAGGGAGGTGACTTTCCAGGGTCACAGAGTGCTGGATTTATTCCTCTGAGGGCTCTAAACCCTCTTTGCAAGGGGCACGTTTGAGTTATGAGTTGCAACTCCACCGAGTCCCCACGTCTGGGCAGAAATGATCCCCCAGCTCATTGTAAATGCAGGCAGGCCTGCAGTAAATGGGATTCAATTAGCAGGAAAAAGCTTGGAAAACCAGAGTTTCTTTGCAGTTAGGAAGGCTGGAAGAGGGGGAGGAGGGCAAGCCTGGGGTTGCTGAGCCAGGCCTGGTGCCTGATTCGTGCTGCACTGGGGAAGTTGCTCTGGTTTGTATTAAATTTTAGATTATGTAAGGTTGGAACTGAGTCTGACTGATTTAAATTGTACCAGGCTGAATTTCGAGTCCCCAATCAAAGCTTTCAACATTTCTTGCCAGGCTGCAGAGCACTCTCCTGTTAGACAGGAGATACCACCTGGTAATCTTTCCCTTCATGAGAAAATTCATCTATTAAACCAAAGATTTTCACTATAAAAATGTATTTAATGTTATTTTTTGAGTGGACAACAAGTTTTTTCAACCTGCCTACCACTGCTGTTGCTGCCTCATCCCTGGAAGCGTCCAAGACTGGGTTGGACAGGGCTTGGACAACCTGGGATAGTGGAAGGTGTCCCTGCCCATGGCAGGGGTGGAACTGGATGGGCTTTGAGGTTTCTTCCACCCTAAACCACTCCATGATTCTGCAATTTGGAGTTTTCACTGAAAACACAAACACTTGCAGCCAATACTTTTTATAAACCCCAGAGTAATTTCATTTATTGGAAGGCCTTTTTGGAGAGGGGAAAAAAAACATTGGAAGAGCTTTGCTGGCTAAACCTGAGGAAAAGTCTGTGTTACTTTAATTCCCTTGCAGAAATGTGTTTAGTTCCACGAATGCAAATGTGCCGGCGCTGCAGGTGTGTGAGGGGGTGATAAGTGCTGTTCACACACTTAATGAAGCAACGTGGAAATAAATGACCACATTCCCGATTATTTGAAACTCCTGACGGGTTCCTTATGGAAAGGAAACAGCCAGTCCAAATAGACTCAGCCCTGAACTTGTGTTTAATGGATGAAACTCTCCGAAGCGCTCGGAAGCGCGGCAGGAAAACGCAAAATCCCACGCGTTCCAACGGCAAAGTTACAACTTTGCAGCCAGGAATTCTTGCACAATTATTGCACATTGCTGGTCTCCTTCCTTTTCCCATCCTGTCCAGGCTGCTGTGATGGATGCACCTCATCCCCAGGCGGAGAGCATCTCCAGCAGGAATGAAATCCCCCCGTATTGGCAGAGCGCAATCATTAGGCTGATTTTCCTCCATAATGAGGTGTTGTGGAGTACAGCTCCATTGAAAAGCCTTTAAATAATGTTAGCATTGAATATAATAACCTTCCAGGGAAATCAAATCCCTTGCCGCCTCTGGTTCTGCCTCTGAAAGGGAATCAATTTTCTTTGCCTGATAGCTTTCCCCAGCACTTAACACGGATGGGGGAAGGCACTCATTGTGAGGGTTGCCCAGGAATTGCCTTCTGAAGGTCAAATCTTGGGGGAAAAGAATGAAGGAAAAGAAAAGAAAACAAGGTTTGGTGACCCCTATCCTGATGGGAAGGACCTGCTGCAGCTGCTTGGGTGGGGAGAGGGGCTGGAATGCTCATGGTGGGGTTTGTTCGTAGGTTTTAATTATAGATACAATGAGTCTGTGTGTGTGTCTTCCTTAAAATTCCAATCAGGAAGCCAATCCTAGCCTGGATTTGGGCTCGGTGGCTGTTTGGGTGTCCCTGGTTTAGCTGCAGCCTCCTTGGCTTGCACAGTCCGAGCCAGCTGGAGCATCCAACACGTCCTTCCCTCGCTTTGGAGACAAAGCAAGGCAAAGAATAAATCCAAAAATCCCGCATTCCTGGCTGCCTGCTCCGTGGCTTCGTGGGGAAATCCCCAGCAAAATGCAAAATCAGGGAGCCCTTTAATGCCACAATTAATTCCCCTCCTTGTGGAGCATCCATGTGGCTGTTCCCTGGATTTGCTCCTCTCTGCAGCTGTGAACACCAGGAATGAACATTTCGGGGTGAAACCAGGAGTGCTCAGGCCACTCTCAATTCCCGTAGCACAGCCCCCAGGAAGGCAGGATGAATGAGCTTCCAAGGATAACAGGAGGCAGGATTTGGCCCAGGATGGATCCTCTGCAAAATGCAAATTGTGCAGGGCAGGGAATGAAATGTCAGAGTGGGGGTTCAGATACTGGGGGGGAGCATTTCCCAGGAAAATCCCACTCGGAAATCGCTTTCCCCATAAAACCCCAACTGCAGAGTGTCACCATAATGCGCCCTAATGACAGGGAGGAGGGGGAATTTTAGAAAGTGGTTTTAAAAAAGCTCTGGAATCCATCTGGATTCTCTTAGGAACAAGCAAAACCTCATCAGGGACCACTTCAAAGCCCATTTCCTCCTGCTTAAATTATCTCGTGTGTGCCTGCTGCTGCATGGACGTTGTTCCATTAGGGATGATTTTTGACTCTGCCTAATCTGAGCAAACTGCACAATATTCCAGGAGTGTTTTCCAATTTGTTGGGAGCCCTGATTCCTGCAGACAGCCTGGCTTGGCTTTGGAGGTGGATAGGGGGGAATTCACAGGACATCCTGCTTGATGTCCTGCCCAAAGTCTTTGGAAAATAGAATTAACTGGGGGGTTTTTAGGAAATATATCATTGTTATATTTGTAATAGTGTTGGTTATTTTAATGGTGTTGAGCTTTCAATTCTATTTCTATTTCTATTTCTATTTCTATTTCTATTTCTATTTCTATTTCTATTTCTATTTCTATTTATATTTATATTTATATTTATATTTATATCCTTATCTATATCTAGATATATAGATATA
>VZSE01007674.1:34479-85084 GCA_013398275.1 Promerops cafer | reverse complement strand
GAAGGTGTCCCTGCTGATGGCAGTGGTTGGAACTAGATTATCTTTAGTGTCCCTTCCAATGCAAAACTTTCTGTTTTTCAGTTTATGGTGTGTTCTGCCAAGATTAAGTGCAGCAGCTGAGAAAGCATGGGAAGGCCTGCTTGAACCTTTGCGAGGCAGACAATTAAGTCAAACATTGCTGACACAGGTGAATGCACCTGTGCTGAATAAGTAGTGATGAGACTTGGAAAAAGGATAAATAAACTCTAAACTGCTCTCCCAGGATTATGTAGTGGGAACTACATTAACCCTTAGAGTTGGTACAAACTTCTGCTGCCAGTGCCAGCTCTTGCAGAATGTCACAGGCTTCCCTATAACTCTTCAAAGTGACATTAAAGGAGGCCTGAGAGAATGACACAGGCCCAAAAATGCAGGTTTGTTCGAACACTATTTTACTGGCAATACACAATTTCAATGGGTAACAGCATCTACCAAAGAGGAGTCTGTGTGAAAGTGCCTAAGAAAGTTTGTTTTTTATCCTCTGCGTTGCAAGTGATTACATGGGCAATATTACAAACCAAGAGTGAAGACCCAGGTACACTGGAACTTGAACACTGGAGTAAAATTTTGGCATTGCTACAGTCAAGTCATGCACTGACCATGCTGAGGTGGGAATTTTTTGGAAGTCTCTAATGAATAAGTGGGACAAATGCAGTTTTCAGGCTTTACTCAGACTAACATTAGTCATTTAAAGATTCCAGTTACTTCTCTGGAGCACTTTTAGATGGAACTCAGACAAATAAAGTGCTGATGTAGCCAACTAATGAAATACAGTCTTAATTTTAGTTGGGGGTTAAAATCAGTGCAATCATTAACCAGTTTGAAGTGCTTTGCTGAGTTAGGATCTAAGACTTTGTAAGAAGATGAATGCAGAATTCCAATTGGAAATTGAATTCCAATAGTGTTTTGTGTAAACTTGATAAGGCTTGGAAAAGTAGCTTTTCTAGTTGACATAAGGGTCCACAGTCATGTGGAATAAAAGTAATGCTTGGAATATCTGTGTAAGTCACTCCGTATTATCTGGAAGGCATGCTTTAATGTGCTTTCTTTCACTAATGTGAAAGCATAAACAGTTTTTTTCCACTTTTCTCCAAGGAAATATTTTCCCAAACTAGTTGGGGGAGGGCCAATTGAATTTGCTTTCTAGAGGAACCCTGTTAGAGATTTTGTCCCAAATTTGCCCTAAACCAGGACACACTGGCAGGAAATCTGGGAAAGTGCTGAGCAAAGCACAGCAACAGCACCCAATAATTCAGGAAAGAAAATAAAGACGACAAACTGCAGAGAACTGTAAGCATTTTCGGAATATAATAGTCAAGATACAGGTTTTTTTCTGGACACTTTGATTAATGTCTCTTGGACTCACATAAGGTGCCATGGGACCTTTTAAAGAGCACTTTCTTTTACAGATCCTCTAACAGCATAGCTCTTCCTAATCATCTTCTGGAATAGGATTTCAGTATTGACTTGGAAAAATACTATATACTGAATCACTAAAACAATTTTCTGGAACAACTGGCTTTTGTTTTGGTGGTCTTCTATTCAAATAATAGCACAGGCCAACATTTTATGACAATACCCTGATTTTTTTTTCTCTATTCAGTTTTATTCCTAATGTAATTGTAGTTTCACCATCAAAGCAGATTAATTTGCACTCCTGGCTCACTGGCAGAGGCATTCCATTTATACCACACATGAAACTCTGTGTCTGTGGGAGAGCACACATAAGGGTGTGCACAGCTGAGCTATTAAAGAAGTGGCCCATTTGCCTGCTTATGATTTTAGTGAAAAATATGCCATCTTTAATTTATTCTTGATTTCTCTCTCAAGCTGTTGTGCAAGCTCAGATAGCAACTGCTTGTAAAGGCCCCTGTTCTCATTTTCAGTCTTTTTGTGGACACCAGTCTGCTTCTCATCCTGCTGACACACTGCCTTGTGCTCAAATTGTGTGCAGCAAGGCGGCCGTGGGTAGAGGAGGCAGAACACAGGGACACTGCCAGAAACAGAAATCTCCAGTAGCATATGGCCTCAGCACCACTGGACAGGATCAGTAGCAGTTAGTGCTGCAGCTGCCACCTTATAACTGGATATTCTTCTGCAACAACTCTCCATTTCAGTAAATGATTAGAGTATTAAAGTGTGTGGAAGCCAGCAACAAAATTGTTCCATATACAATATACCCAAAATAGGCTGTATGAGGCTTCAGATTTTAATTCTGTATCTTTTATTCTTTATTCTGATTGGACAGGAGAAATCTGATTTCTCCTTTTCCTGATTTTGGATACTTATGTACCTTTTTTCTAGTGGATTAACCCCATTCTCCATCTGGAGGCCTGGGATTGCACCATATTTTCTTTGCTTTTACAATCAGCTGGGAAATCTCCAGCCCTGAATGAGGCTGTGTCCTTGGCTTTGACATTTGGTTTCTAGTCTCCACTAATAATCAGGGTTAATTCCTTTGCTTGTAATGTGATTTGTGGGTTTTGAATTGCCCTAATTTATAGAATGATTCTGTCCCTACATCAGCCCCCCATTCTATGTCTGGCACTCCAGTGGCATCTCACTCTGAGTTGGGAATGTGAGAAGTACATACTAGAAAAGGTACCTCTCCAATTTGCTTTTCCTTCCTATGGGGAGGATGAGAACGTGCAATATATAGGCACACTTGTTACCTGGTTTTATGTCTCCTATTCCTTCAGAGTTCACCCTCTCTCATCATCATCCTCAAACTGGACTTTGACTTTTCAAGTGAAAACAGAGGGATATACTGACACCATCTTTTACTGTGTATATGGCTTTCTTTTCATAGAATCATAGAGTGGTTTTACTTGGAAGGGCCTTTAAAGACCATCTAGTTTCAACCCCCTTCCATAGGCAGGAACACATTCCGCTAGACCAGGTTGCCCAAAGCCCCATACAGCCTGGCCTGGAGCTCTTTCAGGAATGGAGCTTTTCTCAGCAATATGTTCCAGTACCTCATCACCCTCACAATAAAGAATTTTTCCTAATATCTACTCTAAACCTACTCTTGTTCAGTTTGAAGCTATTGTCCCTTGTCCTATCACTATATGCCCTTCAAGAAGTCCCTCTCCAGCTCTCTTGTAAGCTCCCTTCAGGTATTAGAAGGTGCTATAAGGTCTCCCTGGAGCCTTCTCTTCTCCAGCTTAAACAGTCCTAACTCCCCAGCCTGTCATCACAGGAGAGGTGCTCCATCTCTCTGATTATTTTTGTGGCCCTTCTTTGGATGCTCTCTGACAGGTCCACATCTTTCTTGTGCTGCCCAGAGCCCCCAACAGCTGCCCTCAGATTCAGGGCAAAATCTGTATGATCAAGCAGCAACCCAAAGTTTTATTAAGTCTCCAACTGCCATTTTCCCCTCAAATGTCCTTCATGTTTACAAACAAACACATCCCGTACAGCAATTACCTTGGAATGGAGCAGACATTGGCATATTAGACATAAAGGAGAAACCGAAAGGTTAAAGATATGAGTTTCAGAGAGCTAGAGATATTAGCATGAATAATAGCTACAAATTACCTCAGTCTTTAAGAAGAAAGAGGGACTTTGTTGCCCTTGCCAAGATGACCCTTTAAAAAGCAGAGCAAAACAAAAAAGGGAGCTGTATCAGGGTAAACTGAGGAAAACAATGCGGAAAGACATCTTTTAGGCCTGTTTTACAGGAGATCAGATGACTGATACCAGCTGATGTATCACAGAGCTACTTGAAAAAATGCAGTGGATGGTAGATCCTCCAGATCTCCTTTAGAGGCTTCCACTTCTAAAGAGGACAGACATTACTCATTCAGCAGCCCTAAAATAAATGAAATAGATGATAGACTTGAAGCAAGACATAATTGTCATATTAACTTGTGTTACTTTGTAAGAAGACTCCAGAACAGCTGTAAATTATTTTTAAAACCTTTTATTCTGACAGCACCCTCTCAGGCTATGTTCTTATAAATGAGGATAGGTGCATGCATGGCTTTTTGTAGGAGAGGAGAGGGTAAACTGAGGCAGTGGGGTACAGCTGGCAATCCCGTGGATTGGGATATTGTATCTACAGAGAAATCACCAAAATGTCACTTGCACTGTGGTCTGTGCAGCCCGATGCACCTGACCAAACAAGCACTTTGAAACCTGTTGAGGCTTGCTAGAATAGACAATCATAAGAATAATTGTTTGCTTAGATTCTCAGTGACTTTTTGGTAAGACCCAGAAAGAGGGATACACGGAAGCAAATCACTGACCACAGGACAAAATGCACTCTTTTGCCATTGAATATCTTGTTAAGCAATGGGAAAATAAAAGATTCCAGGGCTTGATACTATTCATGGTGAAATATTTCAGCTGACGGATGACACAGAGAGGTATGGATATTTGGAGTTATGAGATTTAATGTACTTATGCTGAAAAAGGGCTGACTCTTTTAGTGTTCCTTACATATGTGAGAAATTATATACTCCACTGAAGATGGTAGATACCATATCTAAGGATGAAGTGAGAGAAGAGTGCAATTCCACCCAAGTTAAATGACAATAGATCTAGTTGGTGGTACCCATGGAATCAAGCAAGTATCAGAAGAAAGAAAAAGGCCAAGGAACGGTACGTTTTTTGACCAGTTTTGGACAGCAAAAGGCTTAGGGAGATGAGTGGGAAAGTGCCCCACAGCAGTGGGGAAAGTAGGACATTTGTCAGTGCTTCATAAGAAAAGTCATACTGTGGTAGACAAAGTCTTGAATAAAATGTCAATTTTACTTCCTCTTAGAAGCAATCTGCACCATCCAGAATTGAGGTTAAGCATTTGGACTAATCACTTTGCAATTTCCTACTGAGCTGGGAGAATTAAATTGGTGACCTGGGGAAGCTGGCTGCGAACATTAGTTTGTTTTAAGCAGTAGCAATACCACGCTACAATATTGTTTTTCCCTTCTCTTTTACCCCTTAATCTCAAGCTTCCAATTTGTACTGGTCTGGAATAGCCTGACAGCAAGAACATAGAGGGTAAGTCTCTTTATGAAAGGGCTTGTATAGTGCCACTGTCTCTGGTGGACCATATTCTGCAACACAGAAGGGTTTTTTTCCCCAGTCTTTACTCCTACATGAAACACTCTAGAAACATAGTTTTTGGTAAACTAGGCACTGTCTAAAAATTTCTAGTTTAAATGGGAAAGAGTAAAACAGATTTGCTCCCTCATGTCCACAGCTTAGGGCAGGGCAGTGGCTGAGCTCTCAACACATCTTACTTGAAGGAAGGGGACTGACCAAAAAAGGAATTATTAGTGCTTTTGAAATATTTAATAATAAGATTTACATGTGTTTTCTATGAAATTCAATTGGGAGAAGGAACAAATGAATGCCTTGCCATAGATGAATTCAGCAAGTCCCATCATGGTTTAAATATGCAAGGATATTTGGGAAAAGACAAAAACGCCCCAACTGTCAAGCCAGAGGTTTGAAGTAGAAGGGCTGCTCTGTCCAAAGGCAAAAATCTCACTTCTTTTTTTTTTTTTTTCTCTGATTATTCACAGGAATTTTATGTGATTGCTAATTTGTGTATTCGATAAATAACAGAGCACCTCCTCACACAATGCACAACACTTGTGCAAATGCCTGGGACCCAAAGAACTTTCCCAGCAGGCAAGGGTGGTTAGCAGAGCTGTGGCAGTTGGTAAATCGTCATGTGTGTCTTTGGTCAGAATCCCTTTCCTTTGGCAACATAGGTTGAAAAGATCAGAATTGGCCCCCAGAGATGCAGATTGTTCTTTCTCTTCTCTTCTTACAGAAGAACATTTTAATTCTGTAATCAATAGATCAAAATGGAGTGGTCTCTGGGTAAATGACGATGGATGAGCTATGCTGCTTAACTGTTTAAAGCACAAGTTATCCAAAAGTGGTCCAGTTTGCTTTTGAGCAATGGCAGAAGTGGCTTTTCTAAAGCAGAAGAGAACATTTGCCTGAAGTTCAGGCTGGTTTTGAGTGTAAAAAACTTCTGATTTGCGGTACTCCAAGCCTTCATACTTTTCTAGATACTGAGCTACCTATTTTAACCACTTAATGAATAAAACTCCCCAAACATCTTGAGAAAAACCTCAGAACTGTTAGATTTACTGTTTTCCTTTGTCATTAGGTATTTGGTATTTTCTGTCTTATAAACTAGAGTTTTAAGTTCCTGGCACCAGCAGCTACAGCCAGAAAATGGCAACAGCCCTGTCAAAGACCTATTGTTTCTGAGACTCCCTCCTTATTTTCATGTTCTTGAATACATGATGGAGGCCCAGAGATTGATTTTTCCAGATTTGCCCAAGGCCAGCTGATAAGAGAAGGCTGCTTAAGCAGTGCAGTAACATTTACCCTTGTTCCTCACTAACACTTAATACAATAGATTATAAATAGCATCCTGCCCTGTGATCAGACTGACATACAGCTGGGAACTCCCCAGGAGCTTATAGTTAAGATCTCTAAAAACCTCTGCTACGGGAAACTGAAATTATTGCCTCTGTGATCAGGGGGAGAGTAGTTCAAGGAATGTCTACAGCTGTGTTAGGATGGGCTTCTCGTGACAAGTCCCTGTTCAGGGGACACAGTGGCCCCACTCCTGGCAGGCCACCGCCTGTGTCCTGACATGCTCCCTCTGAAATGTGTGTCTCCTGCTCTGGCTTTTTTTAGAAGACTTGCAAACCAGAGGATAGTGGTGTTACAGTTGGGGCATACCTGGGTGATGCAAACTTGGCACAGGGAGGGTATGTAAGTAACTGGCTTTGGGTTCCGAACTTAGTCTTTGGTAGGTCCTCTTGCCTCCCTCACTTATGAATGGCAGGGGATTTCTGGAAATGGATATAGGGTAGGTGTCCTACAGCTGGGGCAGTCCTGGCCTTTTCCCAGAACCATGTGAGATGTGTGAAGGGAAAGGGAGCCTTTCCTCAGGGTAGAGCCTAGTCTGCAAGGCCCTGTGCCATCCCCACCAGAGGATGTCTGCTCTTAGCCCTGGTTTGCCTTTGCTTTCTACCTCACCTGCCTGGGCTTTAAGCAGGTACAGAAAACTCCCACAGATTCCCATGGGTAGACAAGATAGTCCCCCATGCCAGAAGGATTTTCCTGCTCTGACCCCATAGCACTTCTCTTCCCAGCACCTGGAGTCACAGTTCAGTCCTGGTCCATTATGAAGCCTCTGCTGGTAAAAGTCATTTTTCAGACCCATAGGTCAGTACTTTGTCACTCACTGACACTCCACTGAACAGCTTTGGATAATGTAAAGAAAGACATCTTTTATGGGAGTTAATATGCAGAAGAAGGCCAGCCATGCATGCAAATGTGTTTTGGCCAAGCTCTTCCACCTTGTCCTGCTCCAGACTGCCTACCTTGCTGAGAGAACCCTCAGCCAGCCACCCTGTCTGCAGGCAGCGGGATTGCCAAGATGTACACTGGCTACACCCCATCAGATGCTATCTTTCACAGACTAGAAAACCCAGGAGGGCTAAGGCCCCTACCCCTTACAATTCTGTGTGTCCTTTCTACAGTGAACACAGTCCTGGGGCATGCCCCAGGGGGTAGTCTGAGCTGTTCCCAAAAGTGGGTTCAGATTGGACTATGCTGTTTTGTAGAGACAGGCGTCTCTGAGCTGTGCTATGAAAACCAGAGAAGAACACAATTTATGAATAGTTTTTATTTATTCATTATTTTCCTTTATTAATACCTACATAGCTGTAGGGACTAGGAGAGCCCCATGAAGGCATTCCAAAACAGGCTTCATGTGTCTGGGAAGGAGCATTCCAAAACAGGATTCATGTGTCTGGGAAGGAGCAATTTGTGCAGGCAACAGGGGAGACTTTGTAACTACAGATCTTGGTGGTTTGTCCTGAGGGAGGAGGAGGTAGGCAGATCCCAGTGCTCCTGCTGTGGGAGTAAGGAGTGCAGCATGGCTGGATTATCTGTAGGAGACTGGGTGGAATTTTCCTAAGAGTTAGGCAGCATAACACACCAGGACAGCAAATGACTGGAGGCAAATGATTCATTGTGCTAAGTACCATAAAGCCAAGAAAACAGATGTCTTGGCTGGACTGAGGACAGAACAACATAT
Source organism: Promerops cafer (assembly GCA_013398275.1). Classification (NCBI taxonomy): domain Eukaryota; kingdom Metazoa; phylum Chordata; class Aves; order Passeriformes; family Nectariniidae; genus Promerops; species Promerops cafer. The sequence continues at coordinate 76,968 of VZSE01007674.1, read as the reverse complement.
TGTATTAAGCAGATCTGTCAATAGGATAATGAATATTTTGTTCAGATTGTTGTAGGGTTGGGAAGGTTTTTTTTGTCCTAAAACATTATAACTAGACAAAGCATAAAACCCTCTAGCAAGAGTCACTAAAATCCTTTCTGAGATTAAAATACTAACAGTGTGAAAAACAAGACTTTAAGTCTGAATATACAGAAATTATTACCCAGTCCTGTGCAGCTGATTCATACCCATACATTTCTATTGATACCAGTGGGATTGCATGGATCTGAGTAAGTCAACTGTACGGACCAGGGATTTTGTATTGGTTTACCAACAAAGGGCTAAATTTAAAGTTAATGCTGACTGAAACAAGAGCCTCTTTTTTAATGCTATAGGTAGAAAAAGTGCCATATGCCTAGGGAGGGTGTGTAATATTTGTGCTGATGATTTTTCTCCAAAGCTGGACTGGCCTGCCTATGCACATGGACATCACATGCCCAGCAAATTTACAGCCCTAAAGTTTATGAGAGGGCACCTGCCCTCTGCTAAGCATCACCTCATTGGCACAGGAAGGTTTACTGAAGAGGAAGCTGAGGCTGTTCTCTCTCATAGGTCTTTTCTAAGCACAGAGCATGGCAGTGGATGTAGAGGCAAACAAAGCTATGCAGACATGGCCTAGGTCGTCTGCAAGTGGCCAGTAAGGAGCCTGTTTGGCTCCTACAGCAGGAAGGGTTGATGAGGTGCTATGGAGGTACTTCAGGTCTGCATTCTTCTGGGAAGTGTTCAAGACACGGGAATTGGTTGCAAACCAAATGCCATTTACCCATTGGAAACTACAGAGAATGTTTTCTCTAGGTGTTTTTCCTAAGGATCCCAGTTGACCAAAAAGCCAGTGGCATGCTGGTGTGTACCAGCCACAGTGTGGCCAGAAGGACCAGAGCAGGGATTTTCCCCCTGTATTCAGCACTGGTGAGGCCACACTTCAGGTCCTTTGTTCATTTCTCGGCCCCTCACCACATAAAGAACATTGGGGTGGCAACGGAGCAGGGCAATGGAGCAGGTGAAGTGACTGGAGGACAAACTCTGTGAGGACCAGCTGTGGGAGCTGTGGTTGTTTAGCCTGGAGAAAAGGAGGCTCAAGGGAGACCTTATCACTCTCTACAACTGACTGAAAAAAGGGTGTAGCCTGGTGGGGATTGTCCCCTTCTCCCAGGCAACAAGTGCCAGGACAAGAGGAAATGGCCTCAAGTTTCACCAGAAGAGGTGCCCAAGGAAGTGGCTGAGTCACCATCCCTGGAGGTATTTAAAAGACATGTAGGTGTGGCACTTAGGGATGTGGTCAAGTGGTGGACTTGGCAATGCTGGGTTCAACTGTTGGACTTGATGATCTCATAGGTCTTTTCTAAGCTAAACAATTCTATGACTCTGTAACTTTATTAATATCCTGCGGAATCCCTGGAAACCTTCATTTCTGGGGTATGATCACATGCTTAAGTTCTTTGTTCCAGAACCTTCTCTTCTAGTCTAGTGCCCACCTCTCCAGTCAGAGTACAGATCTGTCTTGGATGGGCCACCAAAGCCTTTTTTTACTCCTTTGAAACTACTGGCACTCTCAAAATGCTGGGACACTAGAGGTTTTAGTTGTACACATGAAGATCTTGAGGCAGTTTCCTAAGCAGAAAGCCATTGTGAAATGGCCTGTGTGATCCCATGGACAATACCTATCACTCATGTCATTACCTCTTGCTGACGAAATCAGAAGGATTTTCTCTAATGAAAGAAGTGCATGCTCCCTACTTTATTTTAAAGCAGCAAGCAGTGACAAAGCGTACCTTATGGTGAATATGCTCCACATATTCTAACAAGAATAGAAATGCAAGCCCGTGAAGCTTGCTTTCTCTTAAGTAGATAGTTACTTTAATTGCACAGCACGTCCTGACTCCAGTCCTCTCCTTTCTGCTCATGCTGATCCATTACTCCATAGCTGGCAGGTCTGTCTGAACACAGCCGTGATGGCTGTGCTCTTTCTCCGGTCAGAAGCTGCAGTCAAATCAGTATAGTGATAACAATCTTAAAATAATAAAAATAAAAGGAAGAAATGCAGATGATCAAGTTTTTGGGGTTTGGGTGGGGGAGGTAATGATGGCTAAAGAAGACTGCATTAATCACTCTCCATAATACTCCCAAAAGTATCTTGCCAAGACATTAATTTTAATCTTTACAAGTTGAACGATTGCTGCAGGGTGCATTTAACTTTTCACCTCTGATGGAGCAGCCGATTCTGGGAGTTAAAGATGTCCCTGTTTATTCCTTCTGTGGAATCTCGCTCCATTTCATCTGTGCAATGCACTATGTACTCTGCTGGGGAAAAAAGTGAAAAAAGAGGGGGAAGAAAGTCACTGTTAGTATCATGAGTTGTTTTATTTTCTGAAAACAACTGATTCTGAAAGGGAATATTTGCTGCTTTCATGACTCAATGTGTTCTTTGAATCCCGTCCTCTTGACAGAGCATTCAGGCTTCAGCAAAGGAGCTACAGCTCTCACCAAACAAGGACACTTATTTTAAAGCCTTCTCTGTCATGGAGAAGCATGTCTCTTGTGACTGCCACAAGACATGCCAAATTGGGTTAACTGCTGTCTCATTATTATTGTAAACTTCACTGTCTGATAATAAGACTGATTGTGATAAACCAGTCTGCTGAGCAGGAATAACACTGAAATCCCACTCTGGGACAGATTATAGCAAAGCAGGGCATTCTTTCAAATGAAAGTCTCCAGATGGAATATTGGCAGCTGTAGGGAATTTGACTGGCAATACCCAAGATAGTCTGATCATCAGCATCATTGCTGATGTTGTTTTCTGCCTTTCTCAAGGGTTCCTGAATGTGGCTGTCAATCCTTCTCTTGAGAGGTGAGGCAAGTAGTTAACCACCAGTAACTACTGGAAGATTTGGAGGATTAGGATCTGCCAATGGCAAGCCACTTTACTTGCCTTTCAGGCTGACCAAAGCGCAGACATCATACAGATGCTCAAGTTCCTGTGGCCCAAAATAGTGCACAGATTTTGGGTTAGGATTAGCATCACTCTGGCTGCACGTTAGAGCTAATGCATTTGGGCGGCTGATCCTTGTTTCTCCTTTCTCTCTCAGCCCTCATTTGGGCTGAACATTCAGAATTGCTTTGCTGTCATTTGAGGTGGTCAGGGAGGAGATCAGGTTTCCAAGAGAGCTCGTTCAGGTTTGTATAGTCTCTGCCACTTGCCTCTGAAAATTCTTCTGGAATATATGGGCCACACAATATGGAGCAGTACATGTGGAGAGTGGCAACTTGAATGGATTTGGAATAAAGAATATATGAGGACCTGGACCTACTTCTTCCATTCCTGTTCAAAAAAATGATTCTATCTCTGACAAGATGTATTATTCCTTCCAAAAAAACCAAACCCATTTCAAAGACAGCAACAAGGCAACCTGAGCCACAAACCTATGTAATTTTTTTGCGCTTAAGGAATAAGACACTTTTCCCAGCAGCACCTGTCATATTATTGTGGAAACAATTTCTGTCAACTGGACAGCCTCTCCCTATGTCCTCTACAGTGAGTGGGAAAAATATGTAGAGCAGCATTACACCCCTCTCTGGCATTGCTATGCCAACAGATGCTTCCTTGGTTGCTGTAGTATTGGGCAGGTGGAAGCCATTCAGGCCCTGTTTTTGTTCAGATGTTGCTCAGATGGTCTTCTCTCACCTTTGAAGCCTACCTGGGTACTTACCCAGATTCCTGAGCAAAAAACCAAAACCCAAATGCTTAATAGTTTTACCACTGCGTGCAAGGATCTGGCTACTCTTGAAGTGGTGGGTTGAGCAGAGTACAGGCTAAATGGACTGCAGCAGGGTACTTCTGCACCTCTGATGTGCAGAGTTCCTCACTGTCCTTTTGATGCCTTCCATCCTGTCTGTGACATTGAGATGCCTGGAGCAGGTTGTGAAGGTGATGGAGAACTGTTTTGTGCCCCTGGTGATCTGAGCTTCCTGACCATCATAGGTGGTCAGCACAGCTGGCAAAATTTTGCATTAGTTTCCATCTTCATATGGTTTAGCTGCCTGAGGCAGCTGCTAGTCCTGGTGTCCAGAAAGTCCTGTCCATGCTGCTGTCCATGCATCTTATTTCCCTTGTGCAATTGTTCTGCTGCAGTTAGACCCACCTGTGGTCACAAACATCTAAATTGCTCTCCTTCTCAGGCACCAGATTCTGGGTGCTAAAATAGCTCTGGAGTAGCTGTGAACAAGCAAACTTCTACCTGGTAATCAAGGACTTCTTTCCATACAAGACATCACTGCAAAATATTAAATTCCCACTTGCTCTTCTGCAGCAGGAGGACTCCAGCCCATTTATTTTTTATGCATTAAACCAATGATAAACCCAATGTACTTTGGCATATGAAAACCTGTGAATGGGAATGTTCCTATCACTCCCTGGGACCAAGGATTTGGCAAGGAATAAATTCAGATCGTTCTCTTTCCAGGGAACAGAGGATTTTACTCTTCTGTCTTTGTTTAGAAAGAAGCACATAAAAATGTTCAAGGTACATGTGGAGATGAAGTGCAGAGTAAATAAGAGATAGGAAAGACATTGGGAGAAGGCACTGCTTGGCTGGGAAGTTGAAACAGAAGAGTGAGACAACTGGCAGTGTGGTTGGGTGTGCACATAGGTGTGCTTGTTTATGCTACACATATGTAGGTTCTTGGCTTTATCCATTCACCCATAAATAAGTCAGAGATTTTGCTTGTGCTGGGTGCAGACATTGTGCCTGCTGTCTTGTTGCCATCTAGCCTGTGAGAGCTTTATTGTGGCCTTGAGAACCTAAGTAGGGATGATCAGGGCTTGTTCATGAGTGAATATGGCCAGTGTATTGTGCCACTCAGCATCACTGCTGCCAGCATGGTTAAGGGCAGTGGGTTTTTTATGCAAAGTGAATTCAGTAATGGTGTCTGAAATGGGGGAAGACCGATTACTTCCACAGCTTCAAAATATTAGCTTACTGCTGAGGTACTGTTGATTTGCTAGTGTAAGAGGGCTGTGCTTATTCTGTGCAGTGTGACAGTGTGTAGTGTGGAAGGGGGCACAGAAACAATAATGCCTCCTTCTGCACCTGCCTGGCTCATTCCTCAGCTGGAGCTGGACCCCTGGCACTCAGCAGCACTCCAGGAAGAAATGTCCCCAGGCAACATGCAAACAGCACCTTGCAAGCATGAAAAAGTGATTTGCAACATCGAGTGGGCAATCTTCTGTCTGCTGGATAGACCTTTCTGATCTGGTCACTAGCAGGTATATTGCTTCTTTGTGCAAACAAGCTACTCACGTGCTATTAATAGGAATGGCATGTTTTTGCACCAAGAGAGTAGCACACCCCTAAGGAAATTTAAAAATTGCAAACAGCCCTGAAAGCTTTCACTGAATCACCACTGTAACTTCCAGAATTCCAATAGTCTCTCAAAGCTTGGGAAAACTTTTATACGCTAAAAGTCCTTAGAAACAGGCCTCAGGATGGGTACTCAAGATTCAGAATCTGGGATTTGGGGTTTGGGGTTTTTTTTCTCTGTGTGGTGCTGGTACCAATTTACCACGCTGTAGTGGTTGAAAATCAGGTCTACAAAAGGAGGTTTGGGCTAGGGTTTGTTTGACTTTACAGTCCACCTGGAAGAGTACACTGAAAAAACTTTGAAATAGGAAAGACCCTCAGACCTTCAAAGAGTTGACTTCAGTAAATGTTGTCCAGAAGTCGTGGAAATGCCACGTAATTTACTTACAAAAATAGTATTTCTAGAATAGAGCCAACCACAGGATATTAAATCAGTTTGCGTTCTCCTCTTTAATAGATGTTCATCTTCCTGTTCAAGCCTGTTCATATTTTATCTGTTAAAGCAGCAATTCACTAGTCAAGAGACATAACAATAGTGTGAATTCTCTAAATAGGCTAAACTAGAGTTAATATAGGAGACTTTTTCTCTCCCTCCTCTTCCTGTCCCTGCAGCAAGGTTGGTAGCTCAGCCTCAGGACCTGTAGCAGATGAACACAGGAAACTTGCTGGTTTTGACAGAACATGACACCGAAAAAGGCAATCCAATGCTACGGTCAAGCAAGATGCACAACCAAGTGCATGGTTACATATTTTACTTCAAGATCTCCAGGCTGGTATGTTCCCGTCTCCCAGCAGTATCTCCACAAAGTGTAGAGCAATGCACTGTGGGCCAGGTCAGGGTCTCACACTCAGCAGAGGTGTTCGGTGAGATCAGTGTGGTTAGCTCTGGTGCAGCACCACGTGAGCATGTCTGTGCCTAGGTGCAGCCAGCCTGGTCATTGCTGATTTCCCCCGTGACAGCTCGCAGCTCTGAGGTGAAAGGTGTCAGAGCACCACCCTGACCTCTGTGACCACTTGGCCTGAAGCCATCTCTCAGGGACACACTGCACCTCCAGGAAGGCACTTAACTGGGGTGGAGGAAAGGTTTGTACAGGTTTTGCATGCTTTTCCATGTCAGTCAGTGGTGGGACCTCTCCTGTTTTGATATGACAATTATTGCCCATTTAGATCAGAACATATTTTCAGCTTTTGGCATTTACATCTTTCTCCCAAAGCTTTCTTGGATGTGCAATGAGGGAGGTTCCCAAATTCATTAAGGAAACGTTTGTTGGCCGTCTGCTGCATGCGAAAGCTACAGACTAAAATCTATGAGACAAAGCACCAAATTTATGACCATATTCAAGTTAGCCTCATGATTCTGACTCACAAGGTCTAAATATTTGGGGCTGGCAATGTATGTAAGCCTCTCTCTCTGCCTTCCAACACTTGCCTTTCATTCCCTCTCCAGCTCCAATTTAACAACTGCCTTAGGAATTTACCAGTTCGGCTCTCTGTTGTTACTGCAATCACAGTTAGCTGATTTTTTTTTGTGTGGAGGGGAGGATGGTAGTAGTCTCGTTACAAATTTCCATGCCTGTTTTTAAACTGCATGAATTGCCAATAAACGAATAGCTGCTGATTTCTGAGTTGCTGACTTGTCTGCTTGTTCATAAGCAGGAACACAAACTGCCTCAATTTTTCCAATTCTGTTTTGCGTGCTCCTATCTGATATGAACTAGTGGCCCTGCCATAATTCGATTTAATTTGAAGCAGCCAGTGCATTAGGTCTGGGAACTTGACCACTGAGTCAACTACATTCAGAACTTTTTAAAATCATGCTTTGTCCTGGTGCTAACCTTCACAATGGCTTTAGGCCACACACTGGCAAGATGTAGCGGGCAATGAGAGTAAACATAACGCATTTTTTTTAAGATTAGATATGCTTCTTAGGGGAATTTAGGTCATATTCTGATCTCAACAGGATCTGGCCTAACTCAATTGGTTTTCATGGCATCCTTCTGAAATTTTGTCTAAAAATGTTTGGTGTTTTGGTTTTTGTTTTGCTTTGAGATGTACTTTAGGCCTTAGAAGGACCTTCTTGTTCACAGAAAGTACAACTCATCTCAGCACAGGAGGTCTGTGCAAATGCACTGGGCCATGAGAAATGGCTTGAGAGGGAGCAAGTCAGTAGTCTTTCTGTGCACAAAGTGAATTAAACTAAAGAATTGTGAAAGTAATGAAGAAAACATTCTTACAAATTGGAAGAAACCCATGTTATTTGACCATATTTTAATGTATCTTACCTTATCTTGATGTCACTAAGCAGAATGTATAACACACATTTCTAGTTTTGAAAAATGTTTTGCACCTCTTGAAAAAGCAAGGTTGTTGAAACCACTGTAAAAGATAAAACAAAGCCAACATAAAATTAATGTCAAGGCAGTACTTTTTCACACAGGACACGGAGACAACTTGTTGCCACAGAATGTTTTATGGTCCAGATAGATAAAAGGTAAAAAAACCCAACCCCCCTACTGAGGTATGAAAAGTTTCCAGTGTGGCTCTTGATGGCCTGGGTGTGATCTCTGGCTCAGGAAATCATGGCAGAACTGTGGGTAAAAAGTTCAAAGAGAATAATGTTTCCCCTTGACAGCTGTCAATAGCCACTGGCAGATAGGGTACTGTGATAGATGGACCTCTATTACAACTGTGAATACTTTATATTCTCGTGAAAAAAAAGATGGAAGTTCTGATGGAAAGATGGTCTTCCTTTATGCCTTGTGGTGAACTTTAATAGTGCCGGAGATAATTATTTTATTTTTAAAACATTATTACACCTGTTTTTGAATATTTAAAATGAATTTTCAGAACAAATACAGCAGTGATTTTTACAATAACACAACATTCAGCTAGTTATCAAACCTGAAAATCAAAGAGCACATTCATGGTTGTGTTTCTTAAACCGTTTGAAGTAATTTTTTTCCTGCAAAAGAATAAGGTGGGTTTTCTTTGTTTGTGTTTGTGTTTTCTCTTAAGGAAACTCTTCAGACTTTGAAAACTTTAGGGGTGCTGGTCAGAAAACTGCTAAATGCTCAGGTAGTTTTACTCCCATGTCATGACCCCTTTGAAGAGAGTTCTTGCACGTCAGTGTGGATTAGCCCACGCTCTGTGTTATCCTGATTAGTATCATAAAGAAAAATATTCCTTCTCTCTCCCTCTAATGATCTATCTAGACATATTTCCTGTGGACCTGAAATTGCACCCTCCTCTTTAGCTGCTGCAGGAGATACACATCTGTAAGGACTTAAGTGGGAAGGTATTAGACTTGAATGGCCTTTTACCTAAAGGAATGAAGAGCTGATTTTCCTAAGTGATTTTTAGTCTGGCACAATTCCTTCTAAGGGATGGGGATCCCTGTAGGTTCTGGCATAGTTAAGTTCCCTGTAGCTTGAGTGCAGGAGAGGTAAGTGTAAAATTATACTATTGCCTCATTGGCAGATGAATAAAAGTAAGTTAACTTGGCATCCTTTTCTGTTTTTCAATAAGCTTTGCTGAACTTAATTACCTGTAAATTATATGACCCCAGGGCAGGTTGGATGATAGAGAGAGAACAAGGCAATAAACATACACTTCTCTGTTAGCAATCACAATAGTGATCAAGCAGCCTGGTTAATTTCAACTTGGCATCAGGAAGCATCTGGCATTCTAAATTCTCCAGTTTGTTTTCACCTTGTCGCTGTTACTCAGACCTACTGCATAGCTTTTCCATTCAGACATTGACAATAAGGACTGAATAATTTATTTTCAGATCTGGGGAGGGCAAAGAACAGGCAGTGCATGCCACACTCAACAGTGCATGGAGACAATTGGGGAAGGACCTTCTCCAAATTTAAAAGACAAGCAAATGTGCTGCTTGGGGACATGGTTTAGTGGTGGACTTGGCAATGCTGGGCTAACCATTGGATTCAATGGTCTTAGAGGTCTTTTCCAACACAAATGATTCCATGATTCTAACCATGTTGGGCAGTGGCATGGCTGTCAGTGATGACACAGAGTGGGGCACAGCATGAGACAGAAGCTGATTTGCTGGCTTCTTGTTCCTGCCAAAATACCATTCAGGTCTCCTTTCTGCATGGGGTCCCCCAAACCCTAGTGGAGGAACATATTTGCCCCCACCACTATGATAAATTCCCTCAATTTTTGCTGTACCCATTCCCTGCTGAATCAGAGCTGTGAGATTTGCCACAGTATTTCACACTTACCATAAAACCTGAAAAGGGCATTGGTCTGATATCCAGGTCTGAAATAATCAGTTCTGAACAACAGAGCATTAAACATTCACAGAGACCATGATGGTGTGACTGTAGTTCTGTCTGCCCTTTGGCCAGAGCAGAGCATCACTCAGCTGGCAACTACTGATGAGCTCTGTGCACTGCAGTCCTTCCTTTTCCTCTTCTGCTGCTGCCATCTGCCAGCCCTAGGGGTGTGCTCCTCACTCCTCTAGGAAGTGCTTGTTTCTGAGCCTTCAGCCTCACCTCACTGCTGCAGGAAGGCACTGGGCACTGGAAGAGTTTGGGTGAAAAAAAGAACAAAAAAATAAAATCACTGCTTCAAAGAGTTATCAATGATGAGGTGAATGCTCAGCTCTGCCTCAGCAGATCAGTCCAGTGGTTTGCACCTGGAGAATGACCCCTCACCTCCCTGCTGTACATCATGCCCCAGGAGGTGATTGTGTTGCAGTTTGGGGGTGCTCATCTGGGATACCTCTCATTGGGGGACATGTCTCAAGGCAGGGAGTTTTTAAAATCTTTTAACTCTATGAAACATCTCAGCTCTTACATTGTCAAGAAGGCCGCATTTTTTTTCAGTGAGTCTCAAAATCAGCAGTCCAGGTGTAGAACTGAGAAGGGAGGCCAAGGATTTGGCGTGGTAGGAAGGCCAGATGCTGCCATGGCTGGGGTTCACTCCAGCACAGTCAGCTGCTGCTGGCCCACCCCTCACTGCCTTTCTCTGTTTTATGCTCAAGTCATGTACACCAGCAGCAATTTGGCACTGTCTCTGCTCCCAGCAGTAGCCAGGGGCTGAGTGCAGTCCCCCTGCACCTGCAGCACCCAAGGCAGGTGGCTGCCTTTGGCTGGGAGTAGTGGCATCCTCAAATATCTGGTTTCCTTCCAGGGTGGGCCCCTTTTCATTGACATGAGGGCACTGTGCCCCTGACCAGCATTTATTTTAAAATTTGTTTAAAGAACCTAGCCATGTTCTTCATGGCTAGCTGGCCCCTGGCTCCCCTCCAAAAATAACGGTGGGACAAAAACAGTGTTGATAAACTTCTTCCTTTACATCCTTAAAGATCTTGTCTCTTTGACAAATGAGCTCCTTGCAGCAGATGGTGGAGAAAAGAACTGTGATATAGTGTGAGGAGGGGTGAAATGAGTAGCCAGAGATGAAAACATGGGGCTCAAAAAGAATACATATATACTATGGAAATAAAGGTCAGACTGTTTATGGAAACAGCTATGGAAACCCAGCATGAATGTGGAGAACCAGATGCTGGGCCTGCCATTTCTCCATGCCAGCCTGGGAGAACATGACAGCTGGAGCAACAGTATTGCAGGAAGCCTGCTGGGGTCTCTGGGCTGATGGAAAACGACACCCTCATTGGTGTCATCAAGTCTGCCCCACTCGAAGGTCAAATGTCCTGAATCATCACAGAGTAGAGCCTTGACGCTGACAACTTTATCCTTGTGGTTTGTTGTGCACAGTACCACGCACTGACTGAATTGATGCCAGGTTGACTTCAGTGGGATGTCCCTCCTTTTCCAGGAGCATCGGTATGTTGGCAGCTCTGAGGACGCAGCCAGGGGAGACTTAGTCCAGCACCTCCAACTGATGAGTATGCTGCTTCAGGATACAGAAGGCAAGAGACTGGTGCTATTTTTCAGTGTTTTTCTATCTTGCTGGTGCTTCTTTTCTTTAGTTCTACCTTCTTTTTAAGCACGATCATCCTAAGCAGTCACGAACATGAATAAGATGACAAGATTATGCAGTTTGCTTTGAAATTACCACAACAGAAAGCACTCTGTAGCCTTTCTTATTAAAAATGGTGATTGTTGGAAATGTCAGTAATTTTGAGAGTTTGTTTGGGATTGTTTTTCTCCTCTTCTATTCCTTCTTTTTAAGAAATCTAGAGGTACACAGGTATCTTTATTTCTGACTGTGGAATACAGTACTTCTTGCAATATCCTGAAGTATTGCAATGGCCTGTGGGCACTCTGGGAGGCACAGCAATGCCGACTTGCTTATGTTATATTTTGACACCAGGTGTCCTTAAAAATAGATACCTTGTCCCTTCAGAACACAAACTGAAAGCCTGACCTTATGTGCAGCCAGAGGCCAGTGTTTGAAGCATGCAGGTAGCTACTGTGAGGTGTGCAGAAGCCTACAGCTGTCAGGGCACTTGGGAACTACTGGCCTGTCTGCCTCACCTCTGTACGTGGGAAGACTGGAACAGATCCTCCTAAGGCACAAGGAGGACAGGGAGGTGATTTTGGACAGCCAGCATGGCTGCACCAAGGGCCTGACCAACCCTAGTGGCCTTCAAGGACCTTGATACACCAGTGCACAAGGGAAGGCCTAGAGATGTCATTTGTCAAATAAAGCCTTGATTTGTTGTGTGGACTGTTAGATGGATAAGAAACTGGCTGAGTGGTTGCATCCAGAGCATAATGGTCAGTGGCTCAGAGTACCTTCTGTTGGACATCCGTGACCCTCAGGGCTCCATGTTGAGCAGTACTTGAGCAGTTTAATATCCTTATTAATGACACAGAGCAATCAAGTGCACCCTCAGCAAATTTACAGATGGACTTTTTACAAGATAACGTAGTGACAGGACAAGGGGGATTGCCTCAAACTGAACAAGAGTAGGTTTAGATTAGATATTCGGAAAAAAATTCTTTGTTGTGAGGGTGGTCAGGCACTGGAACAGGTTGCCCAGAGAAGTTGTGGATGCCCCATCCCTGGCGTCAAGGCCAGGCTGGATGAAGCTCTGGGCAGCCTGGACGGAGCTCTGGGCAGCCTGGACTAGTGGAAGGTGTCCGTGTTCATGGCAGGGGGCATGGAACTACGTGATGTTTAAGGTCCCTGCCAACCCAAACCATTCTATGAATCTATGATATTACCCTGTCTTGGTACCCTCCTTGCCCAGACAGGCAATTGACAGGCTGCTCTAGAAGTCCTGAGGTGTTTTCCTTTGGCTTCAAAGATGGGTGTAGATCTATACCTATTTCACCTAAATGGACCAGAGTTTTAAAGCCATAATGGTCAGTTAATTTGAAAAACTCATTAGAGTGGTGATGGAGTGTAAGAGCAGGCGCTACCCGAATGAAAAAAAATTTATCCATCAAATATTTCATACTCTTTCTTACTAGGAGGAAGATGAGTAATTGTATTCTAGGGGGAGTTTTGCAAGGATTGTACTTAGCATGCACAAGAAAACAGCAGGAAAGGCTGAGTCTTCCAACACATATTCTTCCTGCTGGAGTTGAGGCACAACAAATTCAACAGTCACAGAGCAGAGGTGGTTGGCAGCGTGGAGTGACACAGTCAGAGTCCTTTCCTGGAAGTGGGTCTGAGGACAGCTATAAACTATATGCTGTCGTATGTTGTTTCAAAATAAACCCAGACCGTGTGTGTAAAGTTACAGGGAGGTGTTGAAAAGCAAATTGCAACATCTGTGCCCTAAAGAAAGTGTCATTTGTTGGTTGAGACCTTGCAAACTATCCTATCATGTGCAGTCTCTGAGCTGGGATCTGAAGTCAACACAAGATGATATGCATGTGTGTAATAAAAGCAGTCATCACTCAGTGCCCTGGTGACCCGAGGGCTCTGGCAATCTGTGCTGCCAGGAGAGAAGCTGAAAGCTGTCTGCTGCTGTTCAGGGCAGGACTGCTGGAAAGAGGTGCTTTGCCCATGCACCACCTAAGTATGGTTCTGTCAGCAGGAAATCATCAGGAACCCTTGCTACTGGTCACTGCTGTGGCAAGCCTTGTCTCTGAGCCTGCTGCAGCAGGTTTTCCTTCCCCAAACCTTGTCCTTGCAGGCTCCATTGCATGAAAGCACCTGAAGCTTCAGAGTAAAAGCAGCTGGGGCAAGGCTAAAGGCCCACTGTCAGAAGTATAATGGCACCCTCCATTGCATACTTAGCACCATCTTTTTTTACCTTGCCTTGGGTCCTCAAGAAGATTTTGCAGCTTCAGCATGTTAATTTTTTTTGGTACTTGCCTGTCACAAAGAATTAAAAGTTATGAATATTTTTGTTTGAACTAGCCCCAGATCAAGAAAAAAAAACAAATAGAGCCCATATTGGGAGTGAAAAAGTCTAGCACAGTACTTAAGTTAATATGAAGCACGTGTGCAGACCTGCTGAAAGCAAATAAAACTTACTTACTTACTTACTAAAGGCTTTTCAGAAGCACAGATAGCTGGTCTTCCCAGGTACACCACACGATGGGAAGTTCTCATATGTCTAGAATTAAGCAGTGTGCATTGTCTTCTGGTGGATTAGGGTCTGTGTGTTCTATTTAGAGAAAATTGTTCCAGAAGCAGCTTGCAAATGTTCTATGTTGTCTCAAGATTCTCTCACAGGCGTTTTCTGGATAACTTCCTATGTAGATGCTTGGGCCTTATGTATAGGCAACAGATAAATTTTTTTGGGTACTACCTTAAAATGGGCCTTCAAATGGAATTCTGTTTAATCCCCTAGAGCCTGTTTTCCTTATGAGTCTATTTTTTCCTTGTGAGTCTATTTCTGAAGCAACAGCCATGATTAGTAATAGCATGATATGGAACAAACAGTAGCAGGACATTGAAAAGTACTTTAAAGGGTTAAAAAAATAATGGCATAGAATGAGATATCCATGAATAACAATGAATGTATCCTTGGACTATTTTCCATATTCCATTTCATAAAATGAACCTGAATTTTCAGTGATTTCTTTCATTCTACTCTTAGAAGGTATTAAAAATGCCTTATTAAACCCTTTAGGCCCCCAAAAGTCCTTACAAGGCATCACTCAACCATGGTACCTTCCTTATTTGCAAAAATGACAGCTTTTTCACTATGGTACAGATCCCAGCTCATTGTGCTGTTTGTGCTGCTCACAATGTGTCAGTTTTGAAGCACCCATAAATGCTGTAGGCCATATACAGTCATTGTGCAAATCAAAGAAAAATGGTATGAATTGAATTTAAACTCTAATTTAGCATACGTCCTGTAGAAAAATGTAAGCATTTGGAAGACTTGTGGGATTGAAAGGTTTGGGATCACATGTGGCTGACAGCTCTGATTGTGCTCAGAATTTTGTTGGGCTTCACTGGGCTGAAGGAGTGGTGTCTTTTATGGGTGGAAACCTGTCCCTTTGGGATGTGGTCAAGAAGAACAGTCAGTATGTTACACTGTGGCTGGACATTGGAAACAGTATGAGTGTCTATGAGTGTGCCTCCTCTGGTTCTCCACCAGTGAGTGTACGTGGCCCCATTTGAGGTGATCTGCTTTTCCCAGGCAATTGCAGAAAGAGCCTGGCTGAGGCTGAGCAAACCATTCCGTTCTGGGGATTTCTGAGGCCTCAATTTTATAAGCAATGAGAGGAAAAAGCATGTTATCTTCTCAAATGACATAAAGCAATTGGGTTAATTTGAAAAATGTTCAAAGCTCTACCTTTTCTTATCTTGCAGCTCCTTCTGCCCATATTTTATTGTCTGCATTGTGCAGACACACTAGAATTAAAAGAGAAAAATAATTGATTAGTGTAACAGCATGGATCTTACTTAAATGCAGGTGACTGAAAGCTAAGTAGGGAACTGCGTTTGAGGTACTTGTAGTTTTGCCTAAATCAAGTGGCAAATGGGAGACTTCAGATCAGAGGCACTAGCCCTTCATCACAATGTGTTTCATGGTGAAAATCAGTTTTGTGACATTTGTTTCTCTCTCTGCTGGAAGTTGGAAATGTGGTCCACTCTCCTCAGGGACAGAGCTGAGTAACAAAGAAAGGAAAATGAAAAACTGAAGACACAGCCATGCTGAAGTCACCGCAGCAGGCTGGAATTCCATGCAGCTCTGCAAGGAGGCCCATGAGGTCCCCAGCTGTGGTGTGGGCAAGGCAAGATGGATACTGAGGACATCAGCCTCCCTGGACATGAGCCACCTTCCACATTACTTGGAAACACCGGGGTGCACTGGAATTTGGCCCTTCTTGCTCTCAACTCACCTAGGATTAGCCCCATGGGGCCAAATCGTGTACAGCATGGAGTTTTCAGAATGCCAGCGGTAACCAAGGTTACGTAAAAATCTTTTTCTATTAAAAGACAGAAATGTATCTTATGACCTTTTCCTTTCCCCAGAAGAGCAAGCTGAGTTATTAATTTTAAGTGCAAATATTCCTTATCCACTTCTAACTGGGGACTGGGACAAAGAAAGGAAATGTGGGAGGCACCAGAGCCTGTGTTCAGCAAGGGCAAAGCCACTCATTTCTCACAGATGAGGATGAAGGTAGACAGGAACTTGCTTTTGATATCTAGATGTTGAGAAGAGTTCAATACAACAAAGATTGTTAAAATTAATAATCTCAGCCCCTTGGTACTGATTTTAGTGGTAATAATTCCTGGGTCTGGCAATTATCCATAAAGTCAACATGATACTGTCTTGTTTTATAAACAAGCTCTTTTATTCTTTTATGAGCAGGCAGAGACAAATATTAACAAACATAGCTGTTCTGTTGAAGAGATTATTACCAATGGGTCTGGAGTCTTGTGTGAGTAACACAAGAGATGCAAATTACAAAAGAAAAGCCCCCAAAAATCAGAAGTAGATAAGTATTTCTTCCAGCATTTACAAGGAAGTGGATTAATTGTGCCACTTGCACACAGTGCAAGAACTACAGAGCAGCTGCAGGAAACATTCTCTTTTTTAGTTCTTTTTAGAGTGTTAACCATTAAGAGTTTTACCATTTAATTTCCTAAATTCTCAAGTACATATTAAATCTCATGAAGATAATAATCATCAGTTCCAGAAGTCGCAATTTTGAATACTTAATTTTAGGTAGACAGAGCCAGATTTTTGTAGATACTTCTATACTGTATTTTGTATGTGAGTCTGAGCTCGCTAGCTTAGACAGAGGACACACAGTTGTGGATGCTAGAAGACTTTGGGGGAGAATGGATGGAAAAGAGTTGAAGAAGGTTAATATCTCACCATCTGTTGGCGCAGCCCTAGATGTGCTTCTGTCTGGTTTGGTACTCCCAACTGCAGTTTGATGCATTACTGGCCAATAAGAAAGAAAGTGTCTTGTCGACAGACTGTGCCATAGGGATAGATGGGATCTTGGCCAGACCTGTGCCATGTCCAGCAATAAGGGGCACCCAAAGCAAAAGGTCAGGAACATGCTTCCTTGTGCCCTTCTTTAAGGAGAGTTCAGGCACCTAAACTGAGATCTAAATTTGGACATGCAGAGTCATCAGCATATAGGTCCCAGGTATTTTTCTCACTTACAGTTTTGACTGTTGAGTCCATTGAGGATTTTCTTTGTGTAATCATGTTGTTTCATCATCATCTTCATCCTGATAAGGGCTGTTGGGGAATGGGAGCTGACCACAGTGATGGTGCTGCAGTTCTACTGCAAGTCTCTGTAAAATGGTCCCAGGAAATGGTCTCTGTTGCCAGCTGGATGCCTGCCACCAATGTAGGCAATGCTAGTAGAGAAAGGCAAATTAACTATTTACATAATAAAAGTAAACTCATTATTGCAGGAGTCTTTGAGAATTAACTGTGACACAAATGCAGAGATAAGACTAAGTTGCTTCAAGGGATGGCTGGGTGCTCAGGACTGTGGACTTCTTTCACCCTGGTGTAGACATGGAGCAAATACCACTTGGGAGACAAAGCTAGTTCTGGGTAGATCCAAATGGAGCAAGACAGGACCTAAGAAAGCTCCCCACATCTGCTGATATCAGGCAAAAGGAAATTTTTCAAATGGGGCACAGCTCTTTAAACTCACTAAAATGTTTTCCTCTGTCCTTTCAAGGAGTGCAATCAGCAGGCCTCCATTTGTTGCAAGTAGGAGTTAGGGACCAATTTTTTGTTTGGGTCTGAGCCATAGGAGTCTAGATGCCCCCAGTAATCTGTTTCAAATGAAATGAAATAATCTTAAATATTTGATGAGATATTGAAACCAAAGGATAGATGTTTATTTCCATTGAATACCTGTGTACAAGTGTTCAATGTCTTCACAATTGTAAAGAATGAACCAATAGATCCTCAAGCTAACAAAAAAATAATCAAGGTGAAAGAATGTCTGAATTCCCCTGGAATATTCTTATTTCAATGCTTCCAGTCGTTTTCCAAAGGACCTAGGAATTATTGAAGAATTCCTCCTTCTGACAAGTCTGGATTCTCCCCTCGGCTGAACTGTGCTCTTTGGAAAAAACCAACAACAACAACAAAAAAGAGACTAAAAGGGGGTGTTTTAATGCTTTAGTGGACAAGAGAAAATTAGGCTGGCATGAGATTGCTGGTCTGCTTTACACTGAACTCTGAAGTATTCCTGTCCCCCTGTGATGGTTGTGCATCATCTGTGCTGAGAGGCAGCTCTTGTTCCTCAAGAATTCCGTTTTACAGGAAAAGAAGTTATTTTCCCCATTGTTATCTCTGTCATCTAGATAGTGAAACAAGATGTTTTAAGTAGCTGCTTTGTACCCATGACCCACTGCCCATAACTTCCTCTAGTCCTGGGAAAGCCCTGTTAATCTTCTTTGCAAAATATTTGTGAGTAATTATTTGTTCCACAGCTTGTTGCATTACAGTTGGTTGCATTACATTTTCAATCCAGAAAAAATTCTACATGAGAAGAAGTTTCAGCATCTTAGTCCTACCTTTTGTCCTTGCTCAATATCAAAATTCAAAAGGTTATAATTTACTATGAAATGAAGTACTTTACGTATTTAATTTTGGAAATGCTAAGAATGCCTTTACATGAAATATATTAATTGGAAAAGGGCCCTATATCTTATTTTGATTAGGCCAAGACATTTTGGTTTGATTCTTTTTTTGCTTGACTTTTAGGCAAAAACATAACACAAATCATACATGACTATCACATAAAAGGCATCACTAGTTTTCCACTGAAAACTATAACCAATGACCAAATAATTTCTTTACTAGCTTTTTAATTTTATCTGATCAGTGTTTTCTGAAGCAAAGGAAAATCAACTGGAAAGTCTCCAGCCAGTGTTAATAGAAACAATGTGCTGCTGTGTCCATCTCCTTTGAGGCCAGCAGTCTGGTTATTTATCATCAGGGATGTATGACAATGAGTCTGTCCTTATGTAAGTCAACAATTCTAACTATTTCAAAATTAGCGGAGTTTATTTAGTACAGACATGAAATCCAAAGCTATCAGAAACTAATCAGAATAGAGCCCTGTGCAGGCTACTGTGGCTGTGATAAACACTGCCAGCCTGGCTTTTCTACAAAACCAGCTACAAAGGTTTTGCTAAATGAAGAAGCCTTAAATAGCATAGTGCAGTGGGGCTTCCTGGGCAGCCAGTTGAAGACTGTCCCTGCAGCCCTGTCAGCTGGGAACTCTCAGAAACGTCCGGACGGAGTGGACAGCAAACCTCTGCCCAGCCTCAGACAGCTTTTCAGGGCTCTCTCCCTGATGCTGTGGCAGATGGGGAGTATATATACTCTTCCGGGTTTTATGACGAAGTGTCAGCACACTTCATTAGATCCAGGCAGAAATTGCAAGGTGGTAGATAACCAAACTGTGCCCTGTCAGTGAACCACAGAATCACAGAATGGCTAAGGTTTGAAGGGACCATAGCGGGTCATCTGGTTCAACCTCCCTGCTCAAGCAGAACCACCTGATTTGGCTACCCTTGAACCAGGGAATATGTGCATGGGCTAAGAGCCTGTTGTTGCTGACTGTTTGGTTTAAACTGAAATTTAATTTTGACCTGTAAAATCCTAGAGTGCTGTTTCAATGCACGTAGATTGAGGTGTATTTAATAACATGGAAATAGTACTTTTGCATCAGTTTCAACTTGAGAGCAAGAAATTGAAAGACCTGTCCCAGCAACAATGCTCACTTTAAAAAGGATGTTCTTTCTGCTGCGGAAACCCACCATATGCCTGTTTTTAATCACCCCTGTGTAGTGTTAGTGCAGATATGGTGTAGTGACACTGTTTCCCTCTAGAGTAGTGACACCTTTCCTCTCTGGAGCAGTGCGTGCGCTGGCAGCAGCTTGAGCCCACGAGCCAGGGGCTGGGCAGATTTCAGGGCACTGTTTGCCATCATGCTGAAGGTGCCTCCGAGGACTGAACTGAGGGAAAGCCAGGTAGCCCTGCAGGTCTGAGTGCTGGGTCTGTGCCCCATGAGCTCATCCTGCAACTCAAATCTCGTGCAGATGAGGTGTGAGGTTGCAAAAGTACATTTCTGCCTGGTGCCACAGGCATAGAGCACAGTGGTAGCATTGCCCCCATGTCCTGCACTAGCCTCACGTGGCTGTGAGCCAGACCAGTCTGGAGCTGCCGTCAAGCTTGCAAGGGCAAGTTACTCTTTCACAGATTTTTTTTTTTTAAACAAACGTGTGTGTGTAAAATAATTATGTACCAGTTCAGAGCTCCACAGGCCTGTGAAGGTGATTGATCTGAGGTAAGGGGCTAGCAAAACAGGTTTAGTGTCACAAACTTCATGGCAAGTCACTGCTGCTTATTCCTAGGCAGACACAACCACAATTGCCTTCAGATCTGAGCACTTAAAATTATTATTACTTAAAATAATAATGTGACCACGAGGCATGAAGGGCAGTTATCTGTTTATACATATATATGAACACACACACACACACACACACACACACACACACACACACACACACAATATATATATGTATATGAAATCCCTTTATCTAGGGGCAGTCAGCTTTTTCTTTCTTAATATACCAGTGTACTAGGTTCTGTGACTGAGTGAAAAAACAGATTTTATTTTGGAGGCAGCAGAAGTCTTGACTGCACCAGGTACTTAGAGCTACAACTGAAGGAGGATGATAAGAGCAGGAATGCTTGTGTGTGCCAATGCCTTGGTCTTGTACTGACAGTTTTATACTCAGACCTGATGTCCCACTTGTTTGCCCATGACCATCTGATGGTGGGCAGGATTGCAAGGCTGCCTTATGCTTACAAATTGGAAGCTCTCTTCCTGAGTCAGACCATTGTGGTGTGGCAGCAAGTGGTCCCACCACATCAGTCTATAAAATATGTCTGTAATTTTTTTGGATTTATTATGCCATTTCAGTATCTTTCTCAATTCCTCCCCTCTTTACCTTGCTCCCATATTCAGGGACAGATTTCAGGGGCGACATAAATAAAACTAGTATTAATTAAGGCTGAATGTCAGGCTTTTCATTGCAAGACTAGAAATAAATTACATGAAAGAACAGTGTAAATAACAGCACTGCTGATGTACACTGGGTAGTTTTCTACCACCCAAGCTCTGCTATGCACCCGAACGTGAAGCCCTGGAACAGGAATGCAGCACCAGCTGAGTGTTTGCTTCACTTCCTGGAAGTAAAACTGAGTGAGTTCTCTGTGCCACATCTCCTATACCTGTATCAGTATATGGGTTGTGGAGCACTGATGTCCCTGTATACTCCTTATCTTCAAGCATCTACTTCCTCCTCTTCTGATCTATGGCGTCACTGCAAAATTTCACTTCATTTCTCTCCCCACATTCACTGGACTAGTTTACTTTTAGGTAAAATTGCATGAATCATAGACATAGGGAACGGGCTGTGTGGGTGATTAAGAACTTCTGTCCCTGGCTCATTTCTGTCAGCTTGTTGTTTAGTTACTGCTGTCCAGTATGGTCATGTAAAGCTTGTGTCTGTTGGAGTTACATACACAGCATATTAAATAGTGTTGATAGCACAAAAAGACTTAGCTATACATGTGACATGTGAATATTGTGATATACAGCTTGTGTGCCATCAGCCTGTTAGGGGTGACTCACAAGGCAATTGACAATACTGATGACATAATTGTTAGAAAATTACTAGTAGTAAGAGCTTTAATTTCACAGCTGGTCAAAAAAGATCAAAGTAAATGTTCTTCAGTGTAAAAATTATACTCTGATATGTTTAGATGAAATATTGAATGAAATTAGGTGAAACATGTCTATTTCAGTAAGACTGCATTTAGAAAAATAAAAATTAATAGCTTGGATTAATTTTTGACCTTATCAGAACAGGATATTTTCTTATTTCATTTTTTATTACTTAGTTTTGAACTAACATGTTACAAATTTTAAAAGTTCATGTAACTTATATTTTCATGGAATTCAGGTCATCAAAGAAAGGCAACGATCTTGTTTGATGTCACAGTGGGTCTGGTTGACAGGTAACTGTATTGATACAATAATTGACATCTGCAAGGCATCCTCCATGACAATTTGATTTAAAACACTTAAATTATAAAATTTATGGGGATTGTGATAAAGGGATTAAAAATCAACTCATTGATGTGTCTCAAAATGCAATTATCACTGAGAAAGTATTAAACCATGCATAGGGCTGATTCTTGTCGGGTTCCTCATATACCTGTTCATCGTAATACAGTGTTTTGTAATTCATACACACAGATATTACCTTGTCATAGAGTCATCATCAAATTATGAAAAACAACAAATGATTCAGGTAATGGAATTCTGAGGAGCACATTGGAAGTTTAACTGCATATTTAGGTAATTTTTCTTGGAGGATGAATAATTGCTCTGGATTGAGGCTGGTATGACTTCATGATTGCAGGAGGGTTTTCTTCTTTAATAAATGGTTGTGTGAGTCTGCATCTAAAGTGACACCATGACTATGTGCACACCTGAGTCTCATGACAGGACAAAGGATGTGCAGGGAAGTTTTAATTTTGGTGTGATCAAACCACTTCCCAGAGAATGGCTGTCAGCCGTTTGTAATAGCACAGTGTGACCTGTAAATCTAGTTTAATTTTGTAGGGTCTTTTTGCTTGTTTTCACACACACACACACACACACAAAAAAAAAAAAAAAAAAAGGAGAAAATCGTGGGGCACGGAATGAAGTTCCAGCCTCTGGCTCTTGTAAGGGCAGTAATTCAGGTGCCCATCAGGTTCAGTCCTGTGATAAGAGCAATTGTAATGACCTACTTCTAAGTGGGATGGAGTCATCACTGCAATCCTCAGTGACATTTCAGTATAGTGAACTCATTTGCACTTGTTGCTTTTACATCACAAATTGCTCCTGAATGTTTATGTATGGAAAATACATAATTCAAAAGAAATGCTCCCTATTCTCCAAAGAACTGTTCTTGTCTAATTTCCCAAAGAATGATTAAGGAGTAGCAAACAGACAATCTCTCACTTTTTCCTTCTATAGAGGTTCCTCATTAAAATGTACATAATCATGGGAAGACCAAATCTCCACTGTAACTGAGCCACACACAGGAGCTTTGCACAACAGGCACACACATGCATAGTTCACCTGCAGTCTCAGCTTCTTCCTGCCTTATGTTCGTGCATGACCCTCCTCTGCCTTTACATATATAACTATGCTTTCCACTTTCTTAATAAGAGACAAGGACAGGAATCTCTACATTAATCTTCTTTACAGAGTCACCACTTCTAGGTAATGATTTGAAAATTCGCCTTCATCAGGATGGCAACAGTAGCACCACTACTGGTACTTGGGCTTTCTCTAATCTAGCCCCTGTCATTGCAGAGCTTGACTAGTCTTAGAGTCAGATATTTTCTTGTGAAGTTTGTGGCCCAAAACATTGTGTCTTCCAGCAGTCTGCAAGTTGGAAACAGTTGTTTGAGATGATAGAGAGTCATCAGGTGGAAAAAAGCTGTTTAATTTCCATCCCAAGTCTGGGCACAGCTGATGAAGGTTTGAGCAGAATGATCTGTGGTGTGTGCATGCTACTGACGACGACAGAGAACAAGACAGCTCTTAAGATATTCCTTCTTTGTAATGAGCCCTTCAAATCATGTAGCTGGAACCAACAAAATAGTGTCTACACAAAGAACACAGTCTTGTTGCTTTTCTGTGAAAGCCTCCTATCCAGTGATTGGCATAAGGCAGTCAGAAGAATTAATGAGATTTAAACTGGCAGACCTTGAAATATTCACCCTGCAGGTGAAAGCTTATCTTGGAGACCACAGCCCTTCACTGGCTTACCCAAACCCGTCTATTTACAAAATAAAATTACAGATCTTACTTTCTCTCTCTTCCAACATGAAGTGTGTTAACCAGCAGCAGAAAATTTTGCAGTCAGTAGAGTCATGTATAGCATACATCTATGTATAGGGTGCATGTATTTACAGAGGTATCACAAAATCTATGTATTGTTTTGAACTCCATCCCCAGATGAAATTCAAGGCAGAAGTGATGTACTTTTCTTCCAAAAAAAAGTATAGTCTTGAAACACTTCTAAGACTTCAGGGGAATCCTCAGAAGTATAGGCATGGGGAGATTGACATTAGACTAGAGGACTAACGAGTGCATAGACCTATGGTCAAGACAACCTGAAGAAAAGGTCAAGTGGGAAATAATACACCACAAGAATTTCTAAAATAGCAGTTTGTGGCTTACTCTTTAAGTCTCTGATGTTTTCCTACAGTAAGAAATGAGAAAACTCCCATATAGAACTTGTTACAAAAGACTTTAAAGATGTAAACACACAAAAACCAAACCTTTGCTTTATGACAGAAGTACTTCTGGTGGTAAGTCACATCAACACGTCCTTTGCTATTTTAGTCAGTCTTATCAGCAAGNTTTTTTTTTTTTTTTCATTAGAAACATGTACTTTTACTGTCACAGTTGCTTGGAGGTTCTGTTTTAATTTTATAAGACCTGATTATCTTTTAATGAGCAACTTGCACATGTGATATAGAAAATCTGAAAGTCCAGCAGCTAGCTGAAAACAGGGGAGAACCTTTCAGATGTTGGTTTCACGTTAAATGTACACATTACTACAGATTGATGTGAGCCATGAAATCTGGATTCTCATTTTCTTATGTAAATTTATTACATTTAAATTCTATCTAGTTTATATATTCTTGTGTCCAAAGCTGTGGATCAAACTTAGATGCCATAAAGTGCTCCACTCTTTAATGATGAAGAGGAAGTGACACATTTATTTACTCAAGATGCTTACAAAACCCTACAAATTTCTGTTTCTCATCTCTTGCCCATTGTGTATTTCCCTTTCAGAGCAGGAAAAACCTTTGAGCTCAGCCTGAGCAGTGGTGGTCTCCCACTGCATGATCCAATGGACCGAAAGCATCCCACTGAGCAAATAGCTATTTCTGAAATGACTTATTGGTCACTTGCCCATGGCATCACAGAACAGGTCCTCCTGCTGCTAGAGTCCTCCTGGATAATTGTCTTTTTGCTGTCTTTCTGGAGGACTGTGCTGTGGCCAGGGGCAAGAAGTGATGCAGAATTATCACAGGAGGCTCACTTTCTATTGCTAAGGCAGAAGACACAAAGGACCAGACCTGTTTCCCCCAGGCAGTGCCCCCCAGAGGTACCAGCTACACAGTAGGAGCACCACAATCCATCACACAGCTGCCCAGGAGCTGGGACCTGGATGATCTCCAAGCCTGTTGTGCAATACACAGGTCTTGCTCCTGATATCTCCTGCATAGCCGGGAACAAGAATCCCAGAGGATGTCTACGTGTAAGGAGGCTGCTGCATTGGGTGTGTTCCCTATGAAGTACTTGTTAAGACAGGATCAGCTTTGGCTAGCCTGTGGTCTGGTGTTCCATGCAGGTGTCTCATGGAGGAGACTAATCACAGCCATTGGATGCTGGAAAACTATGGCTGTAATAAGCACATCTCAAGTTGTTTCACTGAAATTTTGTAACTGGGGAGATGGAAATGTTACAGAATACCTGAATAACTGGAGACCAAAAGGACCACTGTTTCTGGGACACTGAACTTTCTCCTGGACTGAGAGAAAGCAAAGCTTGAGGGGCTTAGTTTGTGTAGAAAATCAGTGAAGTATGATCAGGAAAAAGACCTCAGCTGGCTGCTTTGAAGACATGACAAATAGGGAACTGGCATTGGATCAAAAAGTGATATAAGTACTTGAAATTGCATCCTAGGACCAGATTAGTTGGATTGAACTAGTGCAGGTAAAAGTGGAACTTTAGATTACAGGCAATGTTTATCCTAATGATACAGGTGTGTGTCCAGTGCTTCCAGAGCCTGAACACCTGGAAGTTTCCAGTGACTCTTCTGACTGGATGTCCAGAAGGGACAAGCAGAGATCCAGAAAAGGCTCATAAGGAAGTCTCCTGTGTGTAGCAATGCACATGTTGCATCTGAAGGGTTAGTGGAGAAAATTCTGAAGAATCATCAACCTGCTATCTAGTATAATGAGGGGCAAAAATGGGAGTGCAGCTGTTCAAGTTTAGGACAAGACTGAGGATTTGCAAGAGCACCATCTGTGCTTGCACCCATTTCTCTGTCCTGCAAGGTGTTCTAAAGAAAATTTGGTGCTGGCCCAAACAGAACTAGCATGTGTTATGGGTCAAGAGTAAACACAAAACCAGCAGTTGGCTGTGAGGAGGCAACAGTGCCATCACCCAGAGTTCTTGTGCAACCAATTGCACAGAGCACTGTCACTTCCCTCCAGCTGTACAGCTGCTGCGTGAGAGGAAATCAGTAAAACATCATCTTAGACATTTAGACAGTTTGAGGTTGTGATCTGCCCAATCAGGATTCAGACACAGATCTTGGTCCTTGGGAGGAACAAGGGCATGTGCGTCAGCTGAGCCACAATAACGAACTGGTTTCCTCAGCATAAAGGGTGGTGGTTTAAACATCAGTGAAAAGCATCTGACCCCACACATTTGAGGCTAGAAGTGTCCATGCTCACACTGTACTTCAGTTGGTGCAGAAGGACTTCTGCAGCACAGGAGTTCAGCTACACCTGATGTGTCTCCTACCTGGGTAACTCCATGACAGGGGCATCCATCAAAGAGATCATAAATGAAAGACTGAGTTATAAAACTGTCATTCTGCATGTCCATGTGGAGACACCAGGGAAAGCTGGGAGACACTGAGTGGCTTCCTATGTGGAGGATGCCACAGAAATGGGGTTCTCAGCTGCAGCTGGGAAGCAAATGTCTTCTGGGTCCAACTAGAATGGAGCAGCAGCTTTGGTGTCCACTTGTAAAAGGTGGTTTTGTGTTTAAGAACTTCCACTTTGTCATAAGTGTTGTTTCACTTGAAAAACATATTTGTAATCGGTGACTGTTCTGGAGGATAGTCAAATCTGAATGGCAGAGAGGACAGATGTGCTGCTACACACAACACAAGAGCCTTAACTAGTGATGTTCTTTGTTCTTAATTGTTTTTACTAGAGCAGTCCCAGAATACTATTATCAATTTTATCCCTACCACACATTTTTGAAACCAGGGCTCTGCAATGTGTATGATATATGACCCTCAAAATTCACAGGAAAGAAACCCTCATGCTCACATTTTGGCTGGGAGTCCAGCCCACCAAATGCAAGCAGCATTATTTGGATCCTGTAGCTTTATGTATGAAAGTGAAGCAGCCCTATTGAAATAACCTGACTATGCTGTTCATGTAGAAATAGAAATGAGTAAATGTCTCAGAGGTGGTCCAGGGACCCCTCAGACAGACCCATTCATCTTCTGAAGGTCCATTGACACTAGATATGGTTGTTCTTTCCTGGATCATCCCTGAAGGCTGATGTTGGCTAAGAATAGATCTGTGAGGAGGGTCATGATGCTCAATATGGACCATTGTCATCAGAACAGTGTTGTTGCTTGTCCCCTCCTGTCTGTGTGCTGCCTTTTCTGGCCTCTGTTTTGGCTGAGATACCTCAGTCACACTGAAGGTGTCAAGCTCTGTATGGTATGAACAGGATGTGGTCCCTCCTTTCAAAAATGTCAAAGACTAGTGCAGTGGAAAATGACTAGAAAATAAAAATAAATTTTCCACCAACTGTGATTTTGTATACGTGCAAATTTGTGGATTTGCACAAGCAAAAGCCAAACTTATCTGCAGAAGTCACTTAACTATAACCTCTTGTAGAGCTTATTAGGAGGCTATTGCCATTTTTTATTAAAAGAGAGTTGATGAGTAATGGCTGCTATGATTGTCTTGACTGAGGCATTTACCCAACACTTTGTTTTTTCCTTAATTTCTTGTTCCATTAAATCTTTGGAGCAAGGCTTGTGTAGATCATGACTTGTACTTGGCACCTTTTATGTTTGGTGGGGGGTTTTTGTACTGTTATTTCTGCCAGCTTAACAGCTGTTTGCTAGCCATTTTTTCAATCAAGATTCTTAAATACATCTTGGTCCTTGGTTACTGCTGAAGCTCATGCTACCTAGTTGCTGCCCTCATTCATGAAAAGAAATTCTTCTGGCAAGTTATGGTTTTTTTGGATTTTCAATAAACAAGATACTGGTCCTTCAAGCAAATCATCTTCCTCAATGTAATTTTACTGTATTTTCTTCTCACATGATACACTGAAGAACAAAAATAACTCTTAACAGATTTTAATCTCCTATTCTACATACGCTATAAAGTCCAGTTGTAGCCAAGTACATTTATAAGCTATTAAACTTTCATGTAATTTGTCATGAAAATTAAATCTTAAAGTCTGCATTAGCAGAAGACGCAAATTTTAAACAATAGATTTGAGCTTTTTTTTTTTTTCCCAGTGTTTTCTTTCCTTGTGGGTTTGCTAACAAGCAGACTTATTCTCTATGGAAATGCACACTGTACCTGATCTTCCTCCCTTTTCTTCTCTGTTTAATCCCAACCCTGACACTGAATTTTGCTAATGACAAGGAAAATTTGACACTTTAATGGTGTCTTTCTGTCTATGTGTTGCTCTCAATATCTGACAAAGCTTGAGGGTGAGTTTTTAGTCCAGGAGTTGCAAACAGGGCAGCAAAACATCAAGACTGGGTAAAGCTGACACCCAATATAATTATATTTGAAGTCTGTGGTTTGAAACCTGTTGTGAATACTTTGGTAACTGGGGGCAGCTGGACAGACTGATGAGCAGCTTATCCTTTTGCAATGCTCTCATGTCCAATAGTTTTGGTGGTTTTGTTCATGGGGGTAAGCAAAATTCTTCATTCATTTATTACTTAGTTCCAATAGCTTTTCAAACTTGAAAATCAGTATGTATCTTATTTTCAAGACAAAAAAGGCAACAGTCTTTCCTAGATTCAATGCATTATTATCTTGAACATTTTAGGTGCAGTAAGGGACAAACTATAGCTATGGTCCTCAGAGTATGCTGAATCAGAGTGCACGTATATTAAAAATATCCCTAGAATAAGGAGGCTTGAAGTCAGGAGTCAATCACTGGCTACCAGACAGTGCCAAGAAACAATGGGCACAAAAACTTCAGCTTTACAGTTAGCTCTCGTGTGAGAGACCAGTTTGAACACTGCATTTAGCCTCTTCTCAGCATGCTATATTGGGCCTTCCTGAATATTAAAGTAACTTCTCTCAGGTGGGAAGCAAAAACAGGATCACTTTTGGGATTTTTGTACATTGCCTGGTTATTGACCAATGGTTCCTGCCTTTGGGGATGGGAGTATGTGCAAGGCAGAGAAGGTAGGCATTTTGTATTTTTACTGCTCATAATCATTACAAGGGATAAGTCCACTGAAATGGACAGTTGACTATTTCCAACTTTCATGGGAGCATTTTCCATAGCGTGGTTCAGTGTTATATATGGTGTCCACATCAGTTTGGGTAAGTTTTACTTTGTCTGATATGTCTGCTTCCAATGTGGAAAAGCATTCCATAAAAATGTGGTTTGTCTGATGGCTGTATCTCCCTCCCATATCATGCTTGCCAGGACAGCTGACTGGTTTACAACAGGTTTCAGTAAGCCCTGCCCACAGAGCCATCACTGCTGCTGGAGACACTGCTATGTTGCAAGACATACTTGTTCTCCCTGTGATGCCAAGATGATTTTTTGTCTTTTATTTTATATACCTTCTATGTAACTTTTATGTATCCTCAGTATTCTTAGCATGCATAGTTGTAATTCCTTAAGTCAGGTAACTTAGCATAACCCTAGTATTCTGTTAGGCCAGGAGATCAAACTTCCTAAAGGCCTCGCAGTCGGAGGCCAGAAAGCCCTATGCTATCCTGAGAAACCAAGGCCCCCTCTAGAACATGTCCTGTAAACAAAGATTTGGCCATCCAGGGGGGAATTCCTTGGGAAGGGGCGATATCATGCTATTCATCCAAGACTCTCATTGGGGCATCCTTGTTAGATATGCTAATTTATAATGTCTATAAATTGTATACCTGGTCCATTGTGGGTGTGCATTTTGGCACATTCCACCTTGGCAAAGTGGTGCACCAATGAGAATCCTTATTAAATACCAAGGTAAAAACCCCTTATTGTTAACCGTGTCTGGCTCTCAATTTTTAAGACCAGGAAAAGGCATCACCTAGAATGCCAGCTATGTTTTCTTTCCTAAATACATGCAAAGGTATGGGAAATCACACAAGTGCTGCTTGATTAAGATAAAGATTGAGGTTCTGTCATGCAAAAGGAATGACTGTGTATTGGAAGACACACACAGTACTGTGAGAGATGATATTTTCAAGCCTGACCTTTTATATGTTATAAATGTTACAGTGTCATTACACAGTATCACAGGTAGGAAATAAATGTGAGGAAAGTAACAGTGATAAAGGGGTGCTACAGCTCCTGCACCAGGCACAGCCTGCTGGAGTGGGGGTGGGATTTTTCCTTTCATGTATTTATTAACACATGAAGATCTCAGAAGTCATATTGCTTAATGAAACCATATATAATGGAGCAGACTGCAAGTACTGAAATATACAGAAAACTACTTTCCATTTTATCCAGGGAGTAATCAATAGGCTTATTTAGCATTGCAAAACTATTCACACCAAAAATAGCTTATACATGGTGTTCCACTTCCTAATCCACTAATTTCAGAGGAGAGAATCTAAACTTCAAATGTACAGCAAGAACAGATTGTTCAAGCTGTGACTATTGTACTTCAACAAAAATACCTCTTCTCCCTGTGGTACTTGAAATATACGGGGGCTTCAGCTGAGGGGGAGAGAGAAAAAGTCTTCAGATTTTTCCCGCTCATATGCACCTTACAGATTAAATAGTCTGATGATTTTTTTTAAACATTAATTACAGTAGATCTGCCAGGTACACTTGTGCCAAGCTTCCCTGCAGACACTTACTGCCTGTCACCCACACCCACTCAGCTCATGTTAGCCATCATTTTGTCATTGCCCAACAAGCCCACATGCTGTTTTGTGGGAGCCAGACGGCTCACAAAACTGCCAACTGCATAAAGCCATCAGAGCTACAGAAAATCCCTCTGAGTCCTAAGAAACACAGTTTTTCAGATGATTTCGCTATTTACAAGTGCTTCAGTTGCAGCTGACCTTTCTGACATTTACAAGGAAGTGAGCGGTGCTTAGTGTGGCCATCTGGTTCCTCAGTATTCATGACACTAACACTTAAAGCATGTGAGTGCTTGTGGAAAGTGAGCATGAAAGTCAGAGGTGACTGAATATACATGAATTTTCAAACACAAGATTTGAGACATTGCTCTTTTCCTCCATGTGGGCTTGTGATGCTAACAAAGCAAGAGCCAGTGAACGTGCTGACCTCTGGGAACAGCTTAACTAAGAGTGATGGAAATTCAGCTACTTTTTCTTAGATACTTCTACATAAAAATTAATTTTCTTTTCTGTTCAGAAATACAAATATGTTCAAATTTTATCTAACACATGAAGCCTAAGTTAAATATTTTTGAGTATACAGTTCATTTTTTTCTTCATCACGTGTCTTTTAATTTATTTGCATATGTGCTTTGTTGAGTAAGAGTATGTAAAACTGCTGACCTTGTGAAGATATACAGAAGCAATGCAATAACAAAGTTTTAAAATCTTCAGTGGACAAATTTGTTGCATTCCAAAAAAAATTCTGTCTTGAAAATATTTTCTGGTTACTTATGCTTCTTATGGGGAAAAAAAAAGACATTTTCAAGTGTAAAAATCTTTTACATAAAAAAGCCTCTCAGCTTTTTATCTGTTGTACCTCATGAGTAAACTAGAGAGTATGGAATAGTCATTCCTAGTTTCCCTGGTCATCCTATGTTTCAGGTCGGTTTTTGCTCATGTAAAGTTTAATACAGTATTTGCTTTCTTTGCCACTCAGAATGGGAGTTCTCCTTTAGCATTATTATTTTTACTATTATTAAGCAGCTACTTATATTTAATGAGCACTCAATGAAATACACACATACACTTGCAGATGGAGTGCGTTTGTCTTAAAGTTGAAGTGACTCGAATTTTAAGTTCTTACCAAGATAAGCTGAGCTGCTTTCCACATGTCAAAATCCTGGCTGTCAAGAAGACAGTGGTTTTTAGATAACAATGCAAATTGTATACAAAACATGTATTTTAAGCATGGTGCAGTGGTAAAGTCATGTGGAAGAAAAATTTTCTTTGAATTATTTTTTGGATTACCAAAAAATTACCAATATTATTATTATTGCCTTTCATCAATAGTTTAATAGGTACTGGAGTTAAATCAATGTTACAAATATTTTTTGTAAACCAGCTCCATTTCTAATTTCAGTATTCTCAGTTTAAATATTTCCTGTGATTAGAAATGCTCTTTTAAAAAGTTTGCATATGAAAAATCTTACAGAAGTTCACCTGAATGCTTACCTGTATTCTGCTGCCAGTTGTTTGTAACTTAAGCCTGCAGTGGATGGTTTTGGTTGGAAGGAGTATTGCACTGAATTCAGCAAACAAGAATTATACATCACATATACCATACATATATGTATGTGAGGCATGTATTGGCATTGCTGTGATTTGAAGCCAGTCACCATTCAGCCAATAAAGGTACGGAAGTGCAATTATGAATTAGTTCTCTATATATTAATTTATACCTTCTCACATTTCCTAACAAAATTGCTTATTCTTAAAAATCCACTAGATTTTTGTGCTGCATGTTTCACGTCTGAGTATTTTTTCTTCCTTCTGTCTGTCTTGTTGGTTATTTGTTTGGTTTGGGTTTTGTTTGTTGTTTATGCTTGTGCTTGTGTATGTGTGTGTGTGTGTGTATGTGTATGCATGCGTGTGTTTAGGTTTTATTTGTGTGTTTGCTGTGTGTTTGCTTTGGAGGGACTTTCATTTAATTTTTATGAAAGTTTCATATTTTAGAAATAAAAGATTGTAAAATGAAGATACACTAACAAACAGTCCATTCACTGTAGCATAAATCTCTAAATGGACCAACAGTTTTCTGATACCACAGTTACTTAATTATGAAATGCACAAGTACAATAAAGAGCAAAATTTCAATGTTTGGCCACATGGCACAAAGTGCTTAAGATGATGCTCTATTTGTAAACAGTACATTATGTAGATTGGAGCAATACAAAGCAATTCAATTAGAGATAGTATGACCTTTTACTGCTTAAGCTCAAAAGCAGCAGAAGGAACCTCGCCTATAATGAACATTTAGCTATCCCTATTGCTGTTTTCTAGCATTATCTAAATGAACATGTCTTCTCTATATTGCAGATGGATTTGGACTTCTGCAGCCTTTCAAGAGAGATTTTGCCCTCTCTCAGCTCAATGTTCTGAGTATTGTCAATGAGGTCATACATATGCTCTCACTAATATAACAGTAGCTTCAGTTTAACCATCAAGATATTGATTTCACCCTTGGGAAACTACCAAGCTGGGCATCATTAAAATAACATTTGCCACTTCACAGTGATTGCGGTAATGCAGTATCTCCTCTGGTGCACCAGGGAACAGCGTTTCTGCCTCTCTGTCTTTCCTGTGGTGAAAGTTGTGCAGGTGCCTGCCTGCTGCAGGTAGCAATGGTGTTGCATGCAATACTTCACCATAGTTTACTTGTAATCAGCCTAGAATAAGATATGGTTTATCCCAGAAACAAAGAGAAAGTAAATAAAAAAAACCCTACTGACTTCACCTAAGAAAAATATTTATAATTTATGCATTGAAATGAATGAGTACATCTGATCAAGATCTCAGTTTTGATAAAATGCTATGACCCCTTCTAATCATGCTGGTAAACTGGCTCAATAATGACTCAGAAAATTCCACCTGCACTTCCTACCCAGCAGCTGAGTTTTACTACAAGTCTCTTAATCAGAAATACAATTTCATATATAGGCTTTCTTTTTTTAAAAAAAAGACAAGGAAGATACTGATCATGCATTTGTTTACCTTGCACTTGCTTTGTTTTAAAATGTAATTGTTGGCATACGCAATATGTGGTTCTAAATACTATCCTCCACTATAACAGATACAGCCTAGAGTATAGTGTCAGAAAATGGCTTGTTGAGTGCAGGAGGCTGTTTTAGTTAAAAGCAACTTGCTGTGTAGCATTGCATAGCCTTCAGGTACAGTTACTGAGAAGCTCTCAACTCAGTGAGTAAAACAATGGGAAGAAATTAGATAGGGGGATTAATTACAGGAAAGTAAGAAGCAGGGGATGGGAAGTGGCCCCGAGGAGGGTCTGTGATTAGTGGCACGTTTAGTCATGCTGTGCCAGCCACCTGGATTTCTGGGAATTTAATCAAGTTCCAGAAAGCCTGGACAGTTAGTTGGTTAAGCTCTGCTGAACCACCCCAGCAGCACTCGGAGGTGTGGAGGAGGTTAATGAGTGCCCTTGGTTCCAATGGGCAAGATTGCATCTGAGTAAGGGGGGAATTAATGAACTCACCGGGTGGACTCATCAGAGAGACAGGAAGGAAAGCTCTCATCCTTCTGGAAATCCCCAGCTGAGTGCAGACCAGGGCAGCTCTAACTCTCCAGGACAACGAGACCATATATGTGCATTGTCTTGGGATCACTGTTAAAAGGAGTATTTCCATCCCACTCCTCACAAAAGAATGTTCAAAGCAGGAATAGCTAAACTTTTTTCCAATTACGGCATTGCCAGCTTGTGAGGAACTGGGTACTCCATATTTTCAGGGGGAGGAAGGATACTAAAGCACTTCTCCATGGGCTCCTGCGGACCTTGACCCCTTCAGCACTGCCATTATGCTAGTTAACTCCTGAGCTTCAAGTCATGGACCAACTACAGAATCACAGAATCACTAGGTTGGAAGAGACCTCCAAACAAATTCCTCTCAAGAGGAAACCCAGAGCTGATGAACAGGATCATAGAATCATATGATGTTAAGGGGTTGGAATGGGCCTTAAAAATCATCCAGCCCCAACCCTCCTGCCATGGGCAGGGCCACCTCCCCAAATTACTTAAAGCCTTATCCAACCGAACAGTGCCAGGTTTGGGGCATCTACAACCTCCCTGGGGAACCTGCTCCAGTGTCTCACCACCCTTACAAGCAAAAATTTCTTCCTAGTATGTAACATAAATTTCCCCTCTTTTGCTTTGTACCCATGACACCTTGTCCTATCACTACAGTTCCTGATGAAGAGCCCCTCTCTGGCTTTCCTGTAGGCCCCTTGAGATACTGGGAGGTTGCTATGAGGTCTCTGTGCAACCTTCTCTTCTCCAGACTGAATAGCCCCAGCTTTCTCAGTCTGTCTTTGGGGTGTGGGGACTTTGCTCCAGGATCTGCTCTACATAGTCAGTGGGGATCTGGAACTGTGCAAGGGTTCACTGCTCTGCCCACAAGTCTTTCAACATTATCTGTGTAAGTCGTGGGCTCTCCCACACCCTATGCATGCATGAGACACTACTGCTTTCCTGAGATAAAAACACTGTGCTTGTGGGTTGTCAGCTAAACACGTTTGTCTTATCTTGAACTGGTATACTGACAACCACTAGCATGCTGCAGGGGCATACAGTGGCAAGCTGGGGCTGAAGAGCTCAAAGGCATCCCAGATGCCCTCAGGACTCCAATCATCTCCCACAAGATGGCACAGCAGCTTGGCACAAAGTACAACCATTGTGATGAGCCATGTCAGCTTGCATTTCAGAAGCTTAATGCAACCTTTTCCACCAAATGGTTCAGTGCATCTTTCCACAAATGTGTGAGCAGCACTGAGTCTTTGGTGAGGAGATCTTCACAGTACCACTGTTCTTGTACCATGTTCAATGTCCATCTAGTCTGGGCCTGGGGCTCTGTCTTGAGCCCAACAGACCAGGGTGTCCGGCTGCCATCTCCATATCCTCACCTCTCAGCACTAAAGATGAGAAACCAGAGGAAGTGCACCCTCACCGTTGGATTTTTATCCCCCCTGACTCTGATGAAATGGTGTTCCAGAGGGAAACCAAACCTCTGGGAGGAGATGAGAGCTGCTGCTGAGTGAGCCAGGCTCAGGGGTTATTTGTTGCTAGGGCAGCTACACTTGCACAGATGGCAGTGACACTTGCCTCCCATCTGAGAGGCAGGTTCTTGTGACTGGGCTTGTATAAATTGTTTAGCACTGTCCTGCTGTGGCCCAATGACTGCAGCATGGACATGGAGCATATCAGCAGCTCCTGCCCAAAAAATGGGTAACCTTGACTGTGTAATGTTACACAGAGTCTTCAGAGTGGCATTGCAAACATCTATCACCTGTGTGACCACAATGTGTTTTTTCTATTTTTATATCTATTAAATCTTTTGTCCATTGAGGCTGTATTGTCTGACACCTTTTCCATGGGAGTGATTTTTAACATGGTGACTTTTAAAGGTGGTAACGTTGCTCCATTGAGGCTCCCAGTTCTCACCCAGTCACCTTAGACGTGGTGTTCCATCCTTCTAAATTTTGCATTCTAGGTTGGCAGTTTCACATGGTTAGTCCCGATGGTACCAGATAGTGGTGTGTAACCCCAAATCTTCCCTGTACAGGGAAAAGACCACCATAGGCTGCAATCAAAACTGAGCTTGTTTAGTAAGTGGGATGTGTTGAGGAAAGCTAAAAGAAAGGGAGGTCTGGAGATCTGGGAGCCACAGTCACATCCTATCTGATGGTACCCCTCATTTAGGCTGTCCCAGGCCCTCCCAGGCTGAGGCCAGCCCAGTGAAGATCTTTTGCCATCATGTTGCAAAATTTTGCAGGTGCAAGTGGGGCAGGAAATAGTCGAGGTTTAGCTTTGCCAGGGAGCAAAGATGAAGGTGTGCTGCCTTTTTTTGGTGTGCTATGGTGTGGCCTAGTGCAGCGTGCAGCACAGATGGTGAGGAGTGAAGCTCGGGGGCACACTGGTGAATGAATACGAAGGGCTCTGGAACCAGGACCTCGACAAGGTTTGTTCTGAGCTTTGCTGCAGTCACTCTGCTCCAGAGAGGCTGATCATAAAAAGCATGAGCATGAGTCATCCCTCACTAGCTGATGGGAGGCTCCCTTCATGGCTCGTAAAGGCTGCACAGATTCGGCCCAAATGTCTCCATAAGCATCAGAATGCAACTGCCAGGCACTGCTACTTCTCACAGCTTGTCATTTGACAGTGTAGGTTCTTCTGAATCTGATTTTCTAATAAAAGATTCTAAATTTGAACATATATTTTGCTGGCAGGTAGACATCCAAATGATAGTGCTGTCCAGGGAGTAACTCATGACTATAGTACTGGAATTCACAAAATTTGCCTCCTCCTACTTATTTAACTTTGCAGCTCATTGTGACACATATACCCTGAGCCTACTGAATACCAAAAATTGTGGAAAGAAGGAAGAAAGAGTGGTCACTACATCACCTGCTTTCACCTGTTTCAGGATGTGCTTACTGCTAGAATGCCTATGAGTCCAGGGTGGAGCACCCATCAGAGCTGGGACACTGTAGCTGGCTAGGTCAACTGTGCCCAGACAAATATCCTCATTCCTGGATACTCTGAAATAAAGCCTCTCTCATCAAGACCATAACTTATCATCCTGCAATATGGGAATGATTGGGGATGAGCCTTTCCTCTACACTAGTTATTTGGAAGAAGAGTTGAGATTCCTAAGATTGGGACAGTGTTCACAAAGACAATAAATCACCAATTTTTCCCTGAAAAGCTTTAATCAAAAAAACTCGTTTCCTCACCAACTCTGCTATAGATCAACATCAAATCAATACTGCAAGATAATCCCTCCAAATTCATGTTTCTCTATTAAATATGGGTTTGACCGTTTCCCATTTTGTAACAAAAAATGCACACCAAGACTGCTGTAGATAACATCTATTTGATTTAGGTTGGTCAGAAGTGAATTATCAATTTTGAGAGAGAGGCCATGTTTGTAGCATTGTTATTGGCAGGTGGAGGGGGAGGGGAGGCAGAAGGCAGACAAAAGGAGGTCTGTACTGAATCTAGTGGAAGTGGCATTCTGCTCTTCTGGTTTTCCTGGAGCAGAAGAGGAAGTCTCAGGAGCATTTAGCAGTTTGAGTGAAAGGCAGTGAAGGCTGGATTTTTTTACAAAAGGTTCCTAATTTCATCTCTTAATTAATAACTGATGTTACCTGGGTGTAAATAAAAGCAAAAAAAAAAAAAATATCCCCAAACCAGAAAAACCCCTACAATGACAAAGCTTTAAAAAGGATGTCTTGAAATCCCATCACTGCCACCTGTTTTTACTGAGACGGTTTTGTCCTACATAATCTCACTATTGCATTAGCTCTCCACTCATTCTAGTTTCCCTAGTCAGCAGAGTATTCTAGCCTGCATTTTTGATGGAAAAAAAATAGAAATTCCCAGGACAAGGGATTTTTTTTTTTTACGATTCACTAGGGCAGAGATTTGCTGGATCACTGGGGTCCTCATCTAGAAGCTGTGTAGCTTCTTCCTGTAGCTATCATGACGGTGGCAATGATGTGAAGTCACCTTTGTCTCTGGGCTGGCAATGCCATGGTATGGAGACTCTGTGGCACTCCACATGGTGCTGTGACCACTGCCATGTCTGCAGTGCTGAAGTGCTGTCAGCAGTCTGTATCACCAGGCAATCAGCTCTCCTCACTGGAGTCTCCACTGCACAGGCACTGGGGAGTCACCCCTTTGGCAGACTGAGGGCTGTCTTTCATTCTTACTGTACAGCTGCAGGTCTGAGCAGCTGCACCTCAGCCCCCACAGGGCAGGCTAACATTAGAGGCCTTCATAAAAATGCCACTGCACTCTACAGCAAAAGAAATGTTGCTATTTTCAGTCCCACTCCTTCTCGCTGAAAAGGCAGGGCTGTTGACACACAAAGGCAAAGATAAGTGATATACACGTGTTAATTATTCCTTTGTTCACTTCTCTTTTTCTTGGAAATACTCTTACAGTATTACATTTTTACTCTCAAAAATGTTTGATGCCAAATCTGATAGGGACCTATGGTATGACTTGTATATTAATCCTTGGTCCAGATAATGTCATTGATGTTTCTCCTCTTCATTGCAACATAACATAGTATACTTACATTTTCACTTAAACACTTAAATGACCTGTCACTTCTGCCTTGAAAATCTTCTTCAAGAAGGGCTAGACCTTTTTCTGGAACATTAGCTTTCAATCTAAACCCTACTCTAAGACCAACTACATCCTTTGCATGCTGAAAATACATCATTCAGCACCTCCCTTTCCACACAGAGTATTTTTGGTCTCCAACATTGAAAAAATGCTGACTGAAAAAAATCATGGGTCTCATACATAGCCCTTCAATGGTTAAGTGGAGGTAATTCTTCAGTGTGCTGACTTCATCCCTTCAGGCATGCCCTCAGACACTTGGTACGCTCTGTCTTTCCTTTTTCTGATGCAATGCAGCCAGTGTTATTGAAACACTCCATTGCTGATTTACTAATTAGCCTTTATTACCAGAACTGGTCTGACCTTATCTACTTTCAGTGCTGTTCTTACTGGCTCTGTTCCTCCAGAGCATTCTCATCTATTCCCACGTACAATGCACATTCAGGAGCTTGTTTGGGTTATGAGTCAGAAGATAAGCCTGTCTCCCAGTCTCCAGCTGGAGCTCCTGAGGCTTAGCTGCGATCTCCAATATTCTTTACAATAATTGTG
Source organism: Promerops cafer (assembly GCA_013398275.1). Lineage (NCBI taxonomy): Eukaryota > Metazoa > Chordata > Aves > Passeriformes > Nectariniidae > Promerops > Promerops cafer. The sequence goes on along the minus strand of VZSE01007674.1, from coordinate 37,529 downwards.
GTTTTTTTTACAGGGTAGTTTGAGGGATCAATATCTAAAAGCAGTAGAGATATTATTATAATTTGCTTGAAATTTGTTATCAAAACTATAGACTATACAGAAAATGTTGCAGGCCTAGAAGTGCATATCCTGAATATCACAATATTTTTTCCTGCTGTTGGGCATATGGTGAGTGTCAAGAGTCTCCAGCATGAGGTTAATAGTGTTTGGAGTTTAGGTAAGGTTTTTTCTGCCATGTACTTCTTGGTCTGACAAGGATCATGAAGGCTCGTGGGAAGCTGTTGTCCTACCTTCTACTTCCTGAGCAGCTGTGCCAACAGTGCCATGACATAAATAATCAAAATACCAATAACTTAAACCAAGCATTAACCAGCCCAGGAGACATCTCTGCTGGAGTGGGTAGCTGCATGGTGCAGTCTCCCACAAACATGCTTATGTGCTCACCAGCCTCAGGTGGTGTGCAGGAAGCCTGGTCAAAGGGCTGGCTCACCAGGAAACAGCAAGGTTACACCAGATTATGGATTCATTTAGCTGAAAGGCTAGGGTTGCTGCCAGAAGCCAAGGAGTCTAGCCTACAAGAAAGTGGGTGCTATCAGAAGAGTTGTGTGCAGAGCACATGGGAGACTGCTGGTGCTTGGAGATTTCAAACAGGCAGAAGAGCAGAGTGTTTCTCTGAGAGGCTCTGATTTGTTCATTGCACAGAACTTGTCTGATTACTTCACAAATGTGAGCTTGCTGCCTTAGTGGACCAGCAGCACCCTAAACAGTACAGGGCCAAAGGAATTATGTATTGTTAAATTGCTATTCCCAGCCTGCATTTCAGTAATGTCACCACATTGGTGTGGTAGCTTGTCAATGTTAATCTTTTGCTACCCAGACAAAAAGTAGGAGGAATTCTCTGCATTATATGACTGTGACTACATTACTCTGATCACAACATGATTTAACACAGAGATTTGGGAAAGAATTTCTGTAAGACACATTTTTGCACTGGAAATGGAAGAACTTCCCACAAACTGGGAAGTACTTCTTCCAGAAGGCTCTCTGCCTTTGGCTTCCTCTTCCCCCCCACATCAGACAGATGCACTTTTTACTGCTTTTTTTTAATGCTCAGCATATTTTTAAGCACAAAGCATAATACTTCTAACACAATACTATGGAAAAACTTGTGTCATGTTGTGGCCCATATTTGAAATATAGACGGAGCAGATAGCTGCTGCATGGACTATACTGTAGGCAGAGAGGAAAAACCATTTTCTTGTGAGGCATTGTTGAATACTGACAGCACAGAACTGCACAGTTTCGAGCAGGCTAGAGCATATTGTAGTGTTTGGAAGAACACCTGCAATTTTCCCCGTAGATTTTGTCCTAAGAGAAGATGGTGCTGTCATTATTCATTCTCTTTATAAAGCTGTAGCAATTCGGCAGTCAGTCCCTCAGTTAAGGGAGAAGGGGACTGTGGTCTTTACTCAGATGTAGCCATTTTTCAGGAAAATACAGCTGACAAAGACAGAAGACTTCCCAAAGAGTACACAAATCAGGATCAGAAAAAAACCTCTGAAGTGCTCACAACAGTGAAAGCTAAACTCCTCAAACAAAGAAAACAATCTTGTGATTGTGGCCAATATCCTATTCCCAAGCAGAGGCTTTTGAAAAGAGATGAATTTATCAATTCTTTTGGCAAAACTATTTTCTTTTGATTGTGATGGAACAACTAAAAGACTGCAAGAGGATGGCTAAAAAAAAAAAAAAGAAAGTAAAATTAAAAACTAGATATAGTATTAGATTGTGGGAAATGCCATCACCTGCATCAGCAGCATCCAGCAATGGCAGACTGGGAGGCTCCATGCAAAATCTTAAAAACACTCAAAAAGCACACTCAGCTCTCCAGAGACATAAAACAATCATCTATTTTTTGAGTGAGAGTACTCAAAAAAAGAGAGAACAAGAGACTGATCAAATTACAATGAGGGAAAAAGGACTGACTTGAGCAAGGAGCAGCTATAAAACATGGAACAGTTATTGCTAGATTCCTAACCAGGATGAAAGGCAATGGCATTCAAAGGAAAATGACCGAAGTGGCCATGTAACTCCACAAAGACTTGGGCAAATCTAGTACAAAATCTTCCATTTGAAGACTGAGCAAAGATAGGATACAAAAGGAGCTGCTGCCAGAAAATATGGTGGCATAAACAGGGAAAGCATGCCCAAATAGAGAGGATACAAAATGCAGACACTCTGAATGTCATGAGGAAAAGAGTCTACAAAAAAGGGAAACAAAGGAACAAAACCACATAAACAAGCATGCATCCAAGGAGTGAAAACTTGCACTAACATAAGCTCAGGGTAGTACAAAGGAAACCACCAACCACAAAACACACAAATGAACAGATGTCTATAGAGCTCAGTGTGGCAGCAGATGCAAGAGAAGGGCCAAAACCATGTATAAACTAGAACCACCAGAATAGTTAAGGTCAGAAGGGTACTCTGGAATTAATCTTGTCCAATAGCCGTGCCAAGGCAGGGTTACCCAGAGCAGGTAACATAGGAACATGTCCAGGTGGGTTTTGAATGCCTCTGGAAAGGGAGAATCCATGACCTCCTTGAGCAACCAGTTACAGTGCTCTGCCATCCTCAATGTAAAGAAATTCTTCCTCATGTTGAGTGAAAGTTCTTGTTTTTTAATTTATTGCCATTGCTTCTTGTTCAGTATCTGTGCACCACTGGAAAGTCTGGCACCATCCTCTTGGCACCCACCTTTGAGATATTTATATGCATTGATGAGATCCCCTCTCAGTCTTCTCTTCTCTAGACTAAACAGGCCCAGCTCCCTCAGTCTTTCCTCGTAAGAGATTGAGACCCAGACCCCTCATCATCTTTGTGACCCTTCGCTGGACCCTCTCCAGGAGCTCCTTGTCTCTCTGGTACTGAGGAGCCCAGAACTGGACAAAGCTCTCCAGATGTGGCCTCACCAGGGCCCAGCAGAGGGGGAGGATCAGCTCCCTTGACCTGCTGGCCACACTCTTCCCAATGCAGCCCAGGATCCCACC
>VZSE01007674.1:0-34308 GCA_013398275.1 Promerops cafer | reverse complement strand
GAATGTTCTGTTCCATCACCTTTCCAGGGATGGAGATGAGGCTGACTGGCTGGCAGTTTCCTGGATCCCCCTCCTTCTTGCCAGTTTTGAAGATGGGAGTAACACTGGCTGTCCTTCAGTCATCAGGCCCTGTTCCTGTTTTCTGTGATTTTCAAAGATGGTGGAGGGTGGCTTAGCTACAGCATCTGCCAGCTCCCTCAGCACCTGTGAGTCCATCTCATCAGGGCCTGTGGATTTATGTGTTAGAAGGCTGCACAGTTGATCTCTAGCCAAACCCTTTGTGACTGGGGGAAGTCATCTTTTCTCCAGCCTTCCTCTCCTTACCCCAAGGTCTGGGATTCCTGAGGACTGGCATCAGCATTTAACACTGAAGGAAAGGAGGAATAAATAATTCTGCCTTCTCTCTGTCTTCCTTCACCAGGACACCCATCTGATTCAGCAGGGGGCCCACATTTTTCCTAGTTTTCTTTTTGCTCCTGCTGAACTTACTAGAAGCCCTGCTTGCTGTCCTTGATTTCCCTTTATATACTCAACTCCAAATGGGCATTGGATCCCTACATCCTCTGACAATGTTACAATGGATGTCCCATGTGGACTGTCCCTTTTTCCACATCCCATTAATTTTTATTTTCTGTTTGGGATTTGGTAGAAGCTCCCTGCTCATCTTGGTGGGTCTTCTGGCCCCTTTGCTTGATTCCTTGCATGTGGGAATACATTGGTCTTGAGCTTGAAGGAAGTGATTCTGGAAGTGAAGCCAAAAGTGAAACAGACAGTGGGATATGGCTTTGTGCTTTATATCACAAAGGTATCCCAAGTCTTTTGCAAGGAAGGAAAGTGAAATTGCAGCAAAACAAATCAAATTAAAATCATATGATGACATGCTCACGAAACTAGAACCTTAGTGTAACTTAAAAGCAGAGTACAAGGAAAGAGAAAGGCTGAAATTTCAGGCAGAGAGAGGAAGAAAAAAAGAGAATGAGAAATCTCTGATTTTATTAAAATATATGACCCTAACAATCCCAGAGCCAAAAGAAATATTCCCCTCATAGAAAAATGGCAAACTGAAATTATAGCAGCAGGAATTAAATTTTATGTTCCATCAAGGCAGCTGGAAGGTTAGTAAATTACCATTATGTTTTGGTCTTTTTCTTTGGTGGGCAAGAATATCTTACAGACCTGTTATATGTAATAATAGATGAAAGATTTTGGCTATTATAGAAGCTGCTCCCATTACAAGAGCCAAACAACCAACAATGGGAGCTGCAAAGAGAATGGAAAAGCAGATCATGTTGTCACAAAAATCAACAGCTGTATGAGTGGCATGGTACTTCCTTAGAAATCAGGCAAGCTATTTGCCAGAGACCCTTAGTGCTTCAAACAAAGTACTAAAAAGAGCTCAACATCAAAGGTCTGCAAAAGGAGACATATAAACTGAGTTGACTACAGCAAAACATGTTGGCAACCAGTGCCAACAATGGATATTAATAAATGTCATTAGAGCTACTTTACCATATTTGGTATGTCAATAGGTTGATAGAAATGGCAAAGAATGACATTTGGGGTAAAAACTGAGGGCAACTTCCAATGTTACTAGAAAGACATATAAAGAAAATTCCTAGGGAGTCGCATCATAGTGGGTGATGTTCTGGCAGCACAGATGCAATCTCTGGGGAAAGGCTGATGCAAGTCATGGCAGAAATCCCCACTGTCTTCTGTGACCATTCAGGGATATGGGACTGCACTTGGAAGTGGTGTCACCGAGCCACTGACCACACAAGGCTTGTGACCTGGCCTTGGGAAGGCAGAAGTAAGAAAACTCTAATCCACACTAAAGGGGTTCAGTCAGTTTACAGACTGTTAACACTGCTAAACTAGCTTCACTTCTTTCCCCAGAATCTTTAGGTGAAAGTGAACTTCCATGGTTACTATCACACAAATGAGCCACGTGGTTATTTGATGTAGCATAGCTATGTCACATCTCAGACATTAACTACCTACCCCAAAATATTGGGATGTGTACAGAAAAACGTGATAGAGAAGACACATACTTCAGAAGTGGCAGTAGGTGCCTTCTGTGTTGAAGGCCACACTGAAACAGGGGCTTGCAGGACCATGCACATGTGAAAAATACATGAGAAATATGTTCAGTTTGTCCAAGCACTGGAAACCTTCAAAGAGAAGGTGACTATGAATGACAAGGCTTTAAAAAAGGAAACTTCTAGAAACTTTCATCACATGCTATTGATACTGCAGAGCTGGCACTTATACAAAATATGCTTCAGGGTACTAAGGTGTGCCTAGCTGGCTTCTTTTCCAGAGGGATATTGTGACACGAAGCATGGCAGCTCATCAACTTGAAAGGAATGACTTCATCAGCTTGAAAGAAATACAGGAACCTGTGTGACACAGAACACTTCAATTGAGGTAGTTATGAGGCAATCTCAAGACAAAGGTTAGAAAGAGTCGGAGAACAAGCTGTATAGAAGAACAAATTGCAAGTGTTTCTCCAGTTGTTCTGTTGGGAGGATGAACAGTAAGAGCAAGGTATGATTTTCCTCTGAAGGCTGGTGAGATGGGATGAGTGGGCCATGGCAACATCACATGTGAAAACAAGCATATTGCAGGAAAATTTTTCTCTAGGGCATATTTGAGTCAATCTGGAATAAAATCTGGAAAAGCAGAGAGGCCATAGACACCTGACCAAAATATCCTGTGATAACTTCTGATAGGAGTGGGAAAATTCAAAGGCAACAAAATCAATCACTTGTCTAGCAGACCTGTCTTCACTGCAGAGGTGGAATCTTTCATTGCAATTTTCTAGTATTCTTCTAAAATCTACTTCTCAGACTCCTAGGGACCACAGACATGGAAAACATAGTCACAGCAACTGCCCTGGATAATGCAAGGAACATACAGAGGGCCTTCAATCTCACAGTGTGGTTTCACAGGGGAAAGCCAGGTTACACAAAGCTTCATTCAGGCTAGCTGTGTCTGTGAAGTCACATGTATAGGATCACTGGTAGTGGAAGGCCAGCTAGAAATGTTTTTGGTTTGGGTTTGTTTTTTTTTTAATGTCCTTTACAAGTTTTTGTGCTTACCACAATCCACCACTTCCAGAGTAAAATTTATTGAAGGCATTTGATGTTCATTGTAAAAACCACAGCAGAAAAAACCCACATGTAATTGTAGTCCAATGAGGGGGCTTCCATTTTTGACTGTGGTGGATTCAGGGTTCAAGTTCTTTACCCAAGAGAGAGGACACATTTTCAGCTGTGGCTTCCATGTTACAGAAGAACACCTTTAACTGGAAACATATTCTGTGCTGAGTCCCTCAACGCTCCTCCTGAATTTCTCCCCTTAATCCTTTGTTTTTCTGCACTTCTTGGGGTGATGAAACAACTATTTTTAGTAACCATAGGCTGAAAGAAATCAGTGAGAACGGTGCTCATAGAGGAGTGTCAGGCCATACGTTATTGCCCCAAGCATTCTCCCAGCCTGAACTACTGCAGCTTGGGGATATCCTGACTTAAATGCCTCAGGTTATTTGTTTTTTAGTGGGTACTTTTTCAGTGTCCCCTTGAGTCCCTGTTAACCTTCAGTAGTTATTGCTTGGTCACACTCTTGTTTTATGCTTGTACACTGAGCACAACCACCTGCCTTAAGCTTTTGCTTGATTTCTCTGTGTGGAGAGTTATAAACCACCCTTTTCAGCAAAGAAAATCCTTGAAGTGGCACAAGGCTCATGGTCTGTAGCTACATTAATTTATAGGAAAGTCCTTGCTGAAGACAAGAAAAATAAAACATTTTAGATTTTCATTTTATCAGATCACTATACCAACAGCATTACTTCCAATTTAGATTCTATACCCAGTAAAGATACTTATATACTGAACAGAAAGTTACATCCAACAGGATTTATAATTAAATAACATTAAAACATTCCACATTAATTTCTTCAGGGTTCTTGGACATCAGCCTCGGGATGCATTTTTCTGAGATGTCCTGAACATTAGCTGATGTGGAAGTATCTGTACTGACCATCACTTCTTATCAATAGGCATACAAAGCTCATTCCTAAATCTACCTGTGAGAAGCTCCAATACCTCTGGTGACAGCCAGAGAGGGTGTGGGCTGAGCAGAGATGGCTGGCAGCACACACTCTGCCCCACGCTGAACCAGCTGCCACACTTGCACTTCTCCAAGGACAGATTTGAGAATAAGGTTTGGACCTTAAAGGGAAAGTAGGCCTGGATTTAAGTGTTAAAAAATTTAAAAGGCCAGAACTGCCTGACATTGCAGACAAGGGAGTTTGATCTGAGTTTATGACAGATATGTTAATAGCTAGACTGGAGCAGATTTTTTCCTCAACCTGAGGGAATTTTTAGGCTTTCACAATTCTTTTGTTGCTCAGATCAAGGCAGAAAGTTGAAATAATGGAGGCCAAGACAAATACTCTTCCCTTCTTTCCTTCTGTGTCATGTTTTTCAATGTCTTTCACTTTAATTTTTTCCTTTTCTTTTATTTTTGTCTTTTGGAAGAAGTCATGATTCGTCTTTGATCTGCTATCCCTTTCCACTGCCCTCCCCCTCCACAGTAAATGCCCACACCTCTTGCTGTGTCCTCTCACCACCTCCCTAAAAACAGTGGGGCTAAGCTGGTGTAAGGTACTCAACCCTCTCCCTCTAACTGCTACTATAATACCTACCCTGCATGACATAACAAATGGCTAAAATTTTAAATTTAAAAAAGTAAATGAGATATCTAAAATGTAAAGAGTCTTTTCCATACATTGCAAGGCAGGAAGTATATGGGCATATTGTTCATAAACATTAAGTTTGGATAAAGCTCTGCTTTGGTGGCTGGCTACCTCTCAGGTAAAATGCAGTGAAGTTCCAGGACTGGTATTTGTAAGAGAGAAGCAGGAGCTGAGCTTTTGCACCCTGCAAGTGATTGTAGAGGGAACTGGCCTTGTTTTCCAATGCTGGTTACTCTAGCAAGTCCAAATGAGGTTTAGCACTTCTGAAAGTCAAACCTTTTTATTAGCGACTCAAGCACAGATCCTGGATTTATCTTTACATGCAAATGTTTGTGCCCAGTGTTTTTCTAAAGACTCCTACAGGTACAGCCTTCACCAATATGGCTGTGGAAGTATCTGGACTAATACTGATTTTTCTCAGACTATGACTATATCATGTAGGGGTCTATACTGCTGTAAGCTTCTTCTCAGAGCATGTTTAGAATTTTTCTGGGGTCTGGTATGCCTGTCCTCTATTTATCTCCTTTATTAACTCCTTTGATTATTTTCCAAGCTCATTTGCTTAAATTTAAATTAACTTGGTTGAATTTCTTGATGCTCAATCTCTATGGAAGAAAAAGGGGCAAACCCATAACTTCTTGTTTTACTTCTATCACCAAAGTTTTGAGTATAGTCATGTCTGTGGTGGGCTTATATGTACCCTATTAAAGCAATATGTAGTGTTCCATACAAAGATAGAGAGCAGTTTTATTAAAAAGATGTATGTTAAGCTTATCAGTTTCTGGCATATTCTCTCTTTGCTCCTACCACAGATGCTGAAGGGTAAACACACTTGCAGGAATACAAATACTTAACATCAATAAGGACTGTTATCCAGGTGGAGGTGTGCACATTCTGTTGTGATCAAATGACATTTCCTTAACATGTTGCCTCGTGTCTCATTGCTCATTTGCATATGAAGCAGATTGTAAGGGATGCTTTACAAACAGGGAATAAGTTGCCTTCCTCTTGAAGGATGCTTTTGTGCACTGGTACCCCTGTGTGTGGCATCTGAAAGCCCTGCTCATGGTCTATGACATTGTGGTTCTTGGGCTGGATAAGCATATCTAATCCACAGTGCCATACCTTATTTTTTGCTCTCACCATGCCTCTTTTAATGACAGGACACAGCATTCTAGTTAAGACCTCTAGGCTGCACCTTCTCTTGCTCCAGCAATGGCAGCAGGGGTGGTCAGTTAATGGTGTCACTGCAGGAGCTGGCAGTCGTTGTAGCACACAGGGAGACGCAGTGCCAAGCAGTGAAACAAGCCCAGAGCACAGAGCAAAGGCGCTTTCCCCTCTTGGATTCTGCAACGTAGCAGAAAGAGGAGTCTTAAGCAGGTGGAAGACAGGGAAGCAGAAGGAGGGAGCTGGCTAGGCAGAGAGAGTATTTATAGTCAAAGCAGCACATGAGCAGTCTAATGCTGTGAGGTTGACTGTGGACAACTGCAAAAAACAGCCAAGCCTCCTTCACCTGCAAACAATGGCAAAAACAGCAGTACCTCCACAAGTTGCCTTGTGATTCTGCCAGCTATCACCCGAGTTCACAAGAATCAACCAGCAGGTAGAACAGAATCAGAAGTCTGCTTAAATCCATTCCTATGCATGCAGAGATGGGGACAACTAAGTAGGGCTAGTACTCAGGGATGTGCTGAACTCCCTGAAACTCCAAGTCCTTTGCCACCATGAACCCCACTCAAAAATATCCCAGAGAAAACAATCATGGTCCTAAAAAGTCTTCTGGGCACCTGAATGAACAGCTCCCAGGGATGGCCACTGTCCTAGAAAATTTTGCCAATGATACCAGGAATAGAAGTTCAAACAGGGACCTGATTCACTGACGTTTGTTCTGTGAAATCTCACACTGATGCAATTTTGAGCAAATGCACATAGAGGGAGTCAACCCACTTCTACTTCAGGTAAATAGCATTTATTTATTTTCCATGCCCACAAATTAGCAGAATCAATCTTCTTTCTCCTTTAGCCCTGCATAAGCTACTCCAGAAGTAAAAAGGTTTCAAGTCAACCCCATTTCTGCAAGAATCCTAGAAGAATGAAACTGCAACAAAACATAAGCAAAAAGGATGACAGCAAAATTAAAAAAACCCCCACCAGTTACTGGAGACAATTAAAAAAATTTTGATTAACAAAAAATAACTTTGAGCAGTGTTTCTAATGCCTTGGCTTAGTGCTGTGACTTAGCAGACAGTATGGGAGAGCACTTAGCCTTGTATCCCTAACTCTGGCCTGCATCAGTCCTTCATGTAAAGAAATCCCTCAAAGAAGCTTAATGAGGAGTGATGGGAAGCACAAGGCAAGGGGGTCCCCTTGCCAGATGTCTGCCCAGGTGGATCTCAGCAGGAATACACAGTGCATATACCACGTACAAATAACACATTGTGTAATTTGCACTTCGGGGCATATGTAAAACAGCTTGTTCCAGCCTCTTCCACTTTGTCCACTGTCTTCCATACGGACAAAGAGGTATCAGAACTCAAGAAGAGAGTGTTGCACATCCCCTGGCAATGCAACAAAGTGCACTTCAAACACAAAAGGGAGCTCTGGTGTTTGCATACAGGGCTGCTAGGTTGACTGCAGCAATGCACACTCTCATCTCCTAATTCAGTCTTCAGCAGGTTTTTAATTTATTTGCTTAGAAGTATTCATCTGCCATTTTTAAATCTCACACTCACAAGGTTTCAGCAATTGAAAAAGCTTTAAACCATTTTCACCTCCCTGCTTCATTATGATGTTGAAAGAACAGATCCCACGTATGCATTATTGAACACTGAAGTCAGGGACAGAATAAAAAAACAGAGAAGCTGAATCTAAACAAAATATAGTCATCACTGTTCTTACACAGCTCAGTAAGATCCAGACAAAATTGCCCTGTGATACCCAAATTGTGCTGTGTACCATTTAGAAATCAGAAGCTAAGGAAGATCTTTGGCAATGTTTTGTCAGCAGATAAGCCAGCTAAACATTAACTGCCTTTTTTGCAATCCCTAATCAGAGGTTTCCATTCATACAGCTGCTCTGTACTCTGAACCTTGAGTTAATGTATCTCTATTTTACAGGAAAGCTTTGCTCACATTGCTTTTGGACTCTGCAGACTTGACAATGTGACCTCCTGCTGCCAGCTCAGGAGGCAACCTCATGATGCCTTTGTTGAGGTCATGTTAGTTAGCAAGTTCATGTCAGGTGCAGTGCCTAGCTTGCTGAGAATGACTTATGATTTCCAAATGAAGTGCACCATCCTGAAATTAAGATTTTACTGACTGACAAGAAGTGTGGTTTGGAAAGTCACATTAGATATAGAAAAATATTTCCAGATCCTGGTGCAGGAGTGTAGAAAACCTGAAAAAAAGTTGCTTTCCTGGAAAAGCCCCTCTGCTTTTGTAGATAGAGCATCTCCATGTTATCAAGAATCTTCCATGGAAAAAAACACAGACATATTGGTGTTTATTGATAGTATATCAATGTGGTCTATTTTTTACATGTAAATAAGAGAGAGAGACACTAGCTGATTGTTGTAATTTACTAGTATTAAGTATTAAAAACGAAATAGAGAAAAGGGGCACAATAGCAGCAGAAGTGTTAGACTTGGACTATGAAGACTGAATTTTAATTCTGGTATTTTAGAATGGTTTTTGATTTCTCAGTAGTGTGAAGCAGATGCAGTTAAACTGATTGTGGGACATGTGCAGGGTCCAGGGGTCAGAGCAGCTCAGTGGCTCTCTGGTCTGTGATGGAGCCTGGGCAGCAGAATGTGGTAGGCAAGACTGGAGGACCTGAAGAGGAAGAAGCATCTAATAATACTCCCCTAGCCATCCTAGCCTGCCTGAATTCTGGAAAAGTTTTGTGGGCAGTGCTGGGCCAGCAAGTCCCACACAATGAAACCATTCTATCTTCCCCTCTCAAATTCTCCAGCTCTGGGACTTGCTAAGTGCAGTGAGAGCTTGGAGGAAGTCTTGCTTGGAGTGTCCTGGATATCTGACCCTCATGCTTAAGTATGCCTCTGCAGACTTGGTCTGTCTCTTCTGTGTCCTGAGAATCGAGTTTTGAAATGATTTTCCTCAGCTCCTGCTTAGACATTTGATTTTCCAGGCAAGAAATATAGCTCAGTCAAAATTCAGTGAACAATTCCTATTCCACACAGTACTTCATCACATACTTAACTGTTACTTTAGCACTGACCTGAAGGGGATGTGAGCACATACTCAACTTGCTGTCCACACTAAATTATTTTCCTGAGTAAGGACTGACTGAAGGATCAATCCTCAGCTGAACTGAGGCCTTGTCAGATTTTATTTCTTAGAGTTCAGCTGTTTTTGCTGTTGTTTATCCTAAACCCCCCCAACAACAGCACAGCAGCATTGCAAGAATTTATTTTGCAACACAAGGAAAAATATGTTTTATGTATTCTGCCATAACTCAGTAACAATAGAAGAGATGCAGCCCACTAAAATAATTTATTTCTGGCTGGAAACCAGAGATGAACATTTTAAGCTGAAAAAGTGAATGTTTTTCAGACTTGCAAAAGGTGAGAACTCAGGGGTGATGACTGCGACTGCCTTGTGGGCTTATTGCGGCCTTCACACAAAAGCTCCTGGGTAAATTAGGTCTTGTCACATGCAGTTTGAGGCAGTAAAGCCTCTGTAGAGGTTCTTACAGTACTGCAAAGCAGTCGGGTGAACGTAAGACCAGGGATTATATTTATTCTTCCAGTTGCACAGCTCCAAGCGTAGTGACATTAGACAAGTAAGGGACAGTAACAGAGTACAGGGTCAAATACAGACCCACATTAAGGACGCAACACTAGTGATTGCATTAGCTTTGGATTTGAGTGGAGATAAAGATACCATTTTCAGATTGCATTACAGCTGTGGCCAGGATGAGCTCTACACCAGCTCTCAGCAGACACAGTTCAAGCCTGAGGGTCTAAATTGTAGGCTCATGCAGCGAAGAGCAGAAACACAGAAGCCTTCCCTCTCTCTCCACGTCCTTTGTGTATGCACCACGCTGTTGAGGCACAGTATTTGCAGCAGCTAACCAGCTGTTTCTACGTGTGTGGACCTCTACTCCTGTTCCAGGCATGAATTCTGATAGAACAGCCCCAGTCCTGTGCATGCAGGAGGCAGCAGAGCCTCGACATGGAGCTCAACACTGACCTAATGCCCTGCTCAACTGCCTTTCCAGCCCTACATGGCACCCTTCCTGAGGTTTTTCCCAAGGGTACTGGAGTCCTTCAGTATCCTCCCTGTCTTGCCCCTACTAAACATAGTTATCTCCCAAGCATCCTTCCCTTACAGGCCTCTAGAAAGTCTTCCTACAAGTTGTTTCTCCTCACCTGGTGGATCTGCTTCTCTCCAGGATCTGTCTGTGCTCATTTAAGAGACTGAGAAAATAATTTCATCCTAAGAAATCATACACAGCTTTGCTTATAAACCCCCTGTGACATACTACCCTTGCAAGCAAATATCTTTTACCATTTTTGACGTCAGTTACAATGTATCTTTCATTTACATATGTCCTAGGCTCCTGCTATGCAAAGGATTTCCAACATATTTATTTAAGCAAAACCTGGTAACAGTTTAGGACTAAGCAGTACTAAGCAGTATTATCTGATTATTTTAGTGTCTCAAGAATAGTAATACACATTACTCTGCAGTAAAGCCATTATAGGCTGTGGAAGAAAAATTCTTGTGCACCTAGTGGTAAAGGGATAACCCATTTTAGCTGGCTATCTCGTAGCAGAAGAGTATGTCTAGATTGCCCAAAACTGCCTCTTCCGGGAAGGCTGGTGAGAAGGAGAAGTCCATGGATGGACCTTGGATTGCTGCAATACTGTTTAGTATGGACAGGCTGCATCACTACAAATGTCTGTATCTGTTTAGATTTACCTCTGTGGTCACTGAGGGATAGCAAAACCATATAGTGTCATGTGCAATTACAGACTTCATCCTTCTCTGTGTGGGAGGAGACAACACACTTTTCATTAAACATCTTTTTATCCCAAACTAAGAACTGTCCACAACAGATCAATAAATTGGAAAGCAAATTATATCTTTTATTCAAACTAATAAAATCTCAAACTGAGGTATAAACACAAAGCGTCAGACTGTGATGTCCTCAAGGCCAGAGAACAGCACTAAAAATGGGATGATGGAGGTTAATACTGGGTTCAAGGGAGATAAGGGATCTAAAAAATAGAATGAAAGAAGGACAAGTGAAAGAGAGATGTCTGATGAAGTACTGTCATGGTTGTATGGAAATGAGTGGGTTTTCCTCTGCAGAAGTATATGAAAAATGTTTGCTGATATTGTGTGTGTTGGTGCACTGACCCCTCTCTCTCAATGGATTTTCTTAAAGATGTACCATTTCAGATGAACCCATCTGAACCTATATGATATGTTGCTACATATGCTTATTTTATGTGTGTATGTAATGTACAGTTATAGGGTCTGTACTTACTAGAGACCATGTAATACCTGTTCTCTGCTTTAGAGTGGCCAGAATGAGCAGTAGAAAAACAGCAGTGATGTTTTAGGATATCCAGCCTGCTGAGTAAGCCACAAAAAGTGTCTTCCTGCCCTTGCAGCACATGGAGTAAGGATGCACCTTCTAAAGACTGAAGTGGCTCTGCAACCCTTGTTTTCATTGCTGCTGTCTGAGTTTCTACTAGTTTACCTGATTTGTGCCTCTCTCAAGCCAACAGTTGGTGATGATGTGAAAACTGCACTGTGAGGTGTTCTCTGAGTTGCCTGTACTTACAGGTGATCACAAGATTTTTGGTTGTTAGTTTTTTCTTTTGCAATTTCCCTCTTTTGGCTCATAGGTATGATTTATAGCTTGATTTATTTTTGTTCAAGACCAATTATTCATTTCCTTTCTGCATGAAAACTTTTATATGCTCTTTTGTGGCTGTTTTCCCTTTCAGGTTTGCTGTTTCAGATGATATAATAGGTCCTAACAATAATAGTTAGAATTGCTGACTGCTGGTCAACAGTTAGAACACCTGGGACAGTAGGGCTAGATTCAGGCTGCAGTGCTGATGGGGGAAAGGAGCTGAACAATGCCAACAATGCCCTACTTGCTGCTGTGAGAGCCAGATGCACACACAGGGACAGGCAGGACTATCTCTGAGGGTGCATCTCTCCCTCGATCTCTATCTACCCATGGAGAAGACCTCAGAGTGATTATTTGCAGGACTTGATAAGCCTTCATCTGTTTGAGGAGCTATTCTCTTTAATCAAGAGAAGACATTAGGACAGGCCCTCAGCACACAAACAGTAAATGATGTTAATCTGCCCTTTGCTTATTTTACACCAAAATGACTACTTTAATTACGTATGTCAAAGACAGACATCCTCCTTCCTATCCAGCTTGGTAGGCACCGCCAGCAGCTGCCAGCGTTGTCCCTGAAGGTGACTGATTCATTGAGAATTCTTTTGAAATCTGGTCCCACAAGCTTTCTGCTTTGCCACAAAGCATAAACTCCGATTTACCTTCATGACCATGCATAACTGCAAGTATAACTGACTGTGACAAAAATAACCTCCTAGCACCCAGCCCCACCTTTTAACTCCATAGCCATTTTTGAAGTGTGAGCCACACATAGGTACAATTCTGCTGCAGAAAGGTGGGGTTTGGAGGTCAGTGTGTTCTTCTGTGTAAACAGGGTACACAATCCAAAATAGCTGACCATTCCTAAGACGAAGTCTCCAAATAAAAAGAGCAAGCAAAAGACATAAAAAGATAGATCTGGAACATTCAGCTGAAGTAGATTTTGTCTCTCATAACTCCAGAAGCATGGCCCATTCTTGTAAGCATGTGGAAAGAATTTATGGACACCAGGGGTTTGAAGTGACTGACTTGAGGTCCTGCAAAATGTGGACAGTTAGTAGTAAGGCACTTGCATTGTATGAATGAATCTTCACATTCATGCAATGCAGCTCTCCATTCTGCCGTTCACAATGCACTTCACAAAACTTGCATTTACGTGATCTCTTAGCATGAACAGGAATTCTCTTATTTCCAAGGATGAGGAAATTACATCACAGAAAAGTCGAATGGTTTTCCCTCAGCTACACGAAGTCAGAGACTGATTGCAGGAACAGGTGATTCATCTTCCTGTTCTAGCCATTGGATGACATCTGCTTGGGATAAAAAAACCAGGTTGCTTTTTTAATAGTAGGTAATAATTGCTTCACCACAGGGAAGATTGTAAAGCCATTTTTCCTGATGTTTGTAGACATTAAGGACACCATTTGAAGAGTTTAACAAAATGTTAACTATCATTAGGAAATGATGTTCCATTCTCTGTCCTTCTTGGTGCTGGCATTAAAAATGGAATCTTCCGTGCAATTCTGAAACCATGCCATTTTTGTACCTATTCTTATGCTCTAAGGACTTATCCCATGAGGTCTGTGGATATATTTGCTGTTTTTGATAAATAGTGTTGTGAGGGGTCTTAGATAATGAATGCAGTGATCAGTCCTTACTGCCTGTATATGTGCTTACAGAGCCTTTCACAAGTGAGGAGGAAGGATAGTGTGCCAGCTCCTGACAAAGACCAAGATTTGACAACCAAGTTCCTTGATAAACTTAGAGGGACACTGCACAGAATAGGTGTTATCTTTCTTTCCTGAAGTGCTCAGTTTGAGTCAGATTTAAAACAAAGAAAGTGAGGGAAAGTAAAGAAAAAAAATCCCAGACCCAAGACCTAGATAAGAAAATAAAGAGAAATTAGTAGAGCAAGGAAAGTTTTAAATAATGCAGGGATCCAGTTCTTCAAGTACAAAGAGGTTTAATCGATTTTAAAATATTTAAACTAGGAAATCTACAGTAGGAAATGTTTAATATAATTCATTGCAGTAGAAAAGAAATATTACCAGAGATATGTGTGAAAGAAAGCTAGAATTATTCTAACCCAGGATGATGAGGGATTCATAGTAGGTTCCCTGTTATTTTCTGGGCCAATACCTCTTATCATTTTCTAGATCCAGCTTTTTTTTTCTAATTGTTTCCAGTTGCCCTGCAAGCAAAAGGAGTGAGCATGCTGGCTGAGGAGACAGAGGCAGACTGGGAGAGACAGAGGCAGACTGGTTGTCAGGAAGGTATCTGCATATGAAATGGCACCAGGGAACCAGAGCACTTGCCAGAAGAGAAGAGACTGGGGGAATGCTGCAGGGACACTGCTGTTTTGCTGGATGAGCCAGCCAGAATTTTGCTCTTTTGTTTCTGGGAAACGCTATTCTCTTTGTGCTTTGCTTTCCTGTCTCATTGAGAGGGGTAAGAAGGAAAATATTCTGACACAGATTGATTGTAAATAATGTCTTTTATTCATACATGCACACAAGAAAAATAAACTTAGTTGAGGCCCCAAGCTAGTAAAAGGAGTGCAATGCTATATCTTTGTGCAGTGCTATATCTATTTACAATGGAACATTTGGTGTAAAATCATCCCAAGAAAGTATGACTTCCCCAGAGGAAGTATTTTCTTCTCTCTTACAATTTCCTGTAGGCTCTTCTATTCTTGGGGCTATAAGAGAAAAGGCTTTCAAAGAAGTACAAAAGAAATCATCAAATCATAGAATGGTTTGGGTTGGAAGGGACCTTCATGATCATTTAATTCCAAATACTCTGGGATGGGCAGGAGTGCCCCCATTAAATCTGGTTAGATGAGAAATAGCTTGTCTGTCAAATGTAATGCCATTTGTCTTGTAACCACTGTATTCAGGAGCTTTCTTTGCTTTCTAAAACTCTCTTATGGGTTCAGCTTTTTGGGGAAATAAAGTAATTAGGCATGTCCAAAATGATTAGGTCATCTACATTTTCCTGAACCTTTTGCTTTGCGACCCTGTGGCACATCTGCAGTGCGGTGAGACCATGAAGAGTGGTTGGCACAAGTAGAATAAGACTCACAGGTATGGTACCATAGAATGGCTTTTGCTTGTTTGCTTCCAGATGTGAGCTATTAAAGGCATATTGGGGTTGCCATTACACATTAAACACAGCACCCACCACTCTTCACACGAATCCAATGTTCATCTAACGCTCAGTGTTTGGCTCAGGCAAACACTGAACAGTCTGAATAAGACAGCCTGCTGAATTATAATCTATTCTGATGCTGTAGGAGCAAACTCCTTTGATGTAGAGGCATGTCATGATGTTGTTTGATCATCTACAGTTATTTGGTATTTTTATTCTGTTTGGTCTTTGCTCGAAGTTCACCCCCTTCCTGTTATTTTGGTGCTAATCAGATCTAATGTTTTTCAAAAGTCTCTCCTTCAACCCTTTCTGAACAATTTCTGAATGGAG
This sequence comes from Promerops cafer, assembly GCA_013398275.1. Classification (NCBI taxonomy): domain Eukaryota; kingdom Metazoa; phylum Chordata; class Aves; order Passeriformes; family Nectariniidae; genus Promerops; species Promerops cafer. The sequence goes on along the minus strand of VZSE01007674.1, from coordinate 19,190 downwards.
ATGACTATCAAATCCTATGAGTAAGAATAAATGTTTTTTAACAGACTATAGGTAGATGCTAATGTGTTAGCATGTTAACGTGTTGCAAAAGTATGATTCAGTCTCAGGGGTTTACCTGGTGGTCAACAGATTTAAAAGAAAATACTTCTCTAGTTGCTTCATAATCCCATTACTGAGAAGTGCTTGGGTGACAAGCACAATTTATAGAATCAGCCAGGTACAAAAAGTTTTTCCAGGAGATTCCAAGCTCTGGTTCAGGAGAATCACCTTTCTCATGGCAGTGCATACAAACTCTGTTGGTAATGCTGTTAATAGGTATTTTTCATTAGCTGTGGCTGGAATGGGTTTGACTTCTATGTGGTCACTACGATTTCATGCAGAACTTCTCTGATGCATGGCTCTGTTAACGTGCTGAAATGTGAAAGAAGGGGAAACACATGGTTTTGTGTGCTCCAGTGTTGTCTCCCACATGGAAAGGTCTACTGCAGTGCCAAGGATGCCTAACACTTGTATCTGCCATTGACAATGTGCAAAGTCCTCGACATTGTGCTAAGCTGATCTGTGGAGAGAATGGGGAGCACTCAGGGCTGAAAAGTGGATGTAAATGTTGGGACAATCTGGATTGTGGGAAAGAATTTGGCTGCTGCAAACTGAACTGAAACTTCACCCTACCTTTGACACATCCATTTTAGAGGATGTGGGGAAATTTGAAGCATGTCTGAATCTGGTAATCTTTTCCATACCTTCTGTTTTATTCTGCTTTTCCATGTTTAAAACTGATTTCTTCTGCAGGAGTGGTTTGGGGACAGCTTGCACTCCAGTGATAGCAGTCCTTGTTGGTGTTTAGCTATAATCAGTTTTTAGGTGCTCGAAGAAGGGGGCAACAGTCCTACAGTGTACACTTCAACTGTGAAGCAATGAAACACTTTGTGGCTGAAGGTGGAAGAAGAAGTTAACACATGGAGAGGAAGCTGTTGAGCTCTAAGGTGCAAAGGGAATAGTGCTGTGTCGTGTATCTCTTCATTCACTCTTCCTGTAGTATAAAATGCCCTAACTGCTTCTCTTCTTTTTGGAAAGTATATAAAGAAGAACAGTAAGTGATTAAAAGGGCCCTGGTGCACTAAATAAATAACAAAAAAACCCCTGAAATCAAAACAAAAAACCCAACAACAATAACCAAAACAAAAATAAAAAAAAAACCAAAACCCAACCTGAGCCAAACTAAAAAACCCCCAGCAAAACCAAACCAAACCAAACCAAACCAAACCAAACCAAACCAAACCAAACCAAACCAAACCAAACCAACAAAAAAACCCCACTACCACCACCAAAAAACCCCAAAACCAACCAACCAACCAACCAACCAACCAACCAACAGTAAGTATCTAACACACTATGATTGCTAGGAGATTTTATGCTGCTTGCCTTAACATTATGAATACCAATCCTTTCTGAGTACACAGAAGAAGGTTGGTTACCTTCTTGTTCAAGTAATTACACAAGAAGTTTTTAGGTTTGGCTGGATACTTAGGGTATTTCAGTCTTCATATTTTTAACTGAAGAGAGTCATACACAGATCCTGAGAGTTCAATGAAAAAATAAAGGTTGGGGTTGTAAATTAAACTACAACCTGGGTTGTAAATTAAATTTGGATTACCCAAAAGAATGAAAATCTTGAGAGAAGCAGAAAAGATGAACAAGCACACTGATTTCAGTCAGTAAATTTGTTTCTCATAAACACAGTCTTTAATACACTTTTCAACAGAGAATGATTTCACATTAATGTCCCTCATCCTACTGCTCCTGTGCTTTTTTAGTAGAGGGTCAAGTCAGCTGTGTTAATGCAGTAATTCATATCTTGTGTCTCTTGAGTCTGATCAAGCCTTTAGCATAGGGACTAAAACCTCCAAAACACAATTCTTCCCCTCTGCTTGGCCCAAATACAGTCCTTTCCCATATCATCAGAAAGACTATCCTCCTTTAAGAGTCTGGTCTTTGGGCTGTGTTCTCTTTCCCTGCAGCACTTTGCTTCCTGCAATGCTGGTGAGTTAAAGGTTATGTATCTCAGTGAACCAGTGTAACTAGTGGCGAAAACCTTCTTCAATAAAAAATTGTCAAGCTGACAATAAGGTGATGCGCCTTCTGCCTTGTGAACAATAAAAGATTTGTTCATTCAATGTCATATATTTTAGACAGAAGATCTTTCTTAAAATGAACTAGTTAAAATGTAATAAATCTATCATGAAATTTCATTCAGAAATAGTGGTGTCCTTGGGAGACTTGTGGCTCATAACCAAGCCTCATAATAGCAAAGAGGGTAACTGATCACAGAAAGGTGGAACAGTCTGTGTGTTATCAGGCTGAGAAATTAAAAGATGAAGTATCCGTAACTGATAAGGAGTTGGCAGTTAGAGTTTGCCCTGCTATTGCAACCTCTCACTACTTCTAAGACAAGGAACTGTTTGATCAGGGGTTTTCAAGATATAATTAATTCATCGGCAAAACTTCTCTCTGAAGGACTACAGGTGGCTTGGGTGAGGTTTGAGCGTAGGCTGAGAAGAGGGAAGATCCCTCCTCCACACCAGGTTTATTTGAGACAAATAAGGGCTGGGGATGGAATGCTTTACTCCAGGTGGGAGAGACAGTGAAGAAGTGGTCTGTAGACAGCTGCAGCCAGGGAAGAACAACTCAAAATGAATATGCAAGTAGGAAAGACATTTTCTGGAAGAGAAGCACAAGTTCAGAGGAAGCACAGAAAAATTGAAGAAAGAAGTGGAAAAGGCATGTCTCCTTCGGTATTGGTATAGTGAACTGTTAGTAAGAGAAGAGAGCTATGCAATGAGCTCTGAATAAAGTCCAGGTTTGGCTTTGCCAACATCCTGTGTATAATAACACCCAAATAATTTCATCTTTCCTGTGTTTTTTTCTCCTTCACTCTATGGTAATGTCTCTTGCTCCAGGTTTGCTTGTGTCCTGGTTCCAGGCAGGAAATAGTTACTTTTTTGCAGTAACTGTAATGGGGTGTAGGCAGAACACAGAGGTTATTCTATACCATCTCGTGTCATTGCCAGGAGCAGGGGAAAGGAACTCTCCCTTCCAGAGGGAAGGGGTTTCTCCTAGTCAAGAAAACATGGTGGAGGGAGCTGTCCAGTATTTTCTATTATTGGGGATGTTTGTCCATGTGAATAACTTATTTTATTATAGCCTTTGTTAATAATATTTTTGCTGTTACTGTTTGTTTTCTTATCTCATTACTGTTTCCGGTGAGTTGTTCTTACCTCACTCAGCCCATGACCTTTGCCCTTTGTGCCTCCAGTAGGAGCAGCATATGGTTGGGAGAGTCTCCATGGGACACTGAACTGGGAAGTACCATTCCTAAGCCACAGCAACATGGTTCCAGCACAGGAGAGCCTCAGGTTTCCTGGGGCCTCCAGACACCATGGCAATGAAATATTACCTTACGGAAACAGAAATAATAGAAAGGAGGCCAGGTCCAAGCACAGGCCTGGAAAATGAAGGTAGTAGAGCAGAAGGAAAACACAAAATGTCCAGAACCTTTCTAGGAAGGAAGGGCGCTCATGGCCTCTGAAATATCTGGATCTCCTTCTTTTGTCCATTCTTTCCTTGTTGGCATTCCACTTGTATTGTGCCTTCATTTTATAGCTATCAGCCAACATCCAGCAGTTAAAATCTACATGTGTTATTTGCAACTAAAATCTGCACACTGCTAAAAACTGCCTCTGTTTCCATGGAAATGAAAGCTAACAGCATGACAATAAAATAGGAGAAAATCATCAAAAGAGAGCAGCTGAATACCTTTATCTTACTTCTGCTTAGTAGCAAGAATGTGCAAATGCTTTCCATCTAGAGCAATTTCCAGCAGAAGATGTCAAAATTCTTTTGAAGAGTAACTACAGCTAGCCTCAAAATGCCCTTGAGGAAATAGTCCTCTCATTTCCTAGTGGAGAAATGGGCTTTTTGGCCTCCCTTCCCACATAGCTGTGAATGTTCTTGTTTGAGGCTGGGCCTTTCAGACACTACATAGCAATGTCATATAGCCTGCGACATGGCAGTACTATATTAATATGATCAAGAATAGATTCCTATATGAGATGTCTATCTCATCACATCACTTTCCCTTAAGAACAGTGCCTCTTCCTGGGTGCAGAAGGAAGCAAAATGGCCTTTCCTGGCTTTGTGGGAATACAGATTGAAATTAAATACCACCTAAAATAACAACAAGTGGGATGTCTGACTTTTATTCCCACCACTGTTCTCAGATGAAAATTAGATCAGGGAATAATAAAGCCTTTCAAGCTCCTTTAAAACAATTGGCTATACCATATGCCTGACCTTCTTTCTCCCATTTCCATGGAAACAGAGCAGAAAAAATGCAATAGAATGGGACAGAGGACAAATATGCCAAATAGGTGTAATAGTTCTCACTAATAGTTCTCACTGCAATTTCAGGTTGGGTGCATTTTAAGGAAAGCGAAAGTTAAAATCTGGTGGGTATCTGAAGGTGGATCATTCACCAATACAAATCTTCTGCAGCTAGTCAAAACCTTTTTCTTAATCATTCACATCACAATAAACTTTATTGCACTGGTATGGGAGTGACTGAACATGAGGCCCACAGACGCTGTAGAGTCTCCTTCCCTGGAGATATTAAAAAATTCCTGGGCACAGTCCTAAGTAATGTGGTCTAGGCGACTCTACTTGAGCAGGGAGGTTGGTCTAGATGACCTCCAAGGGCTCCTTTCAACTTTAATAACCATTCCGTGATTGACAAATCTCTTAAGCTTGGTTCTTGGTTGTACCAAACTTGGCCTTGTGGAACAAATGTACTAGAATAGGCACAAATAAACACCACAGCCTTAAAACAAGGAAATAAGCCTGTCTATCTACTTGTGGGTCCATGCACTTTTGCGGTACCTGTGCACTTCTGTGTTTCCACTGGGTCAATCATATAGCACTGATTTCATGTGCCAAATTCCATATTCTCTTTGCTTTCTGGGGTGATACAAATGCTTTAATGAATTATATTAATCATTCTGGATGGTACCACAGCTTAATGGGAGCACAGCAGCATTTTTCCTGTTGGTGAAATATGCACAAATGAAAATCTGTGCATCCATTAACAATCCATGGGAGGCAGCAGGCTCTAGATTTTGGCTTCTGGTGCAAAAGGCACTCAACTTCCTCCTTTTTTTTGGCAGAGAGATGAGGAGAAAGTGGTGATCGTGGGTTCACACACGCTTGTTTATTTTGTGTCACTTACAGAAGTAACAAAAAATTCTAGAGCAGTCAGTAATATAAAGCTGTAATATTTTAGATCAATAGATCAAACTGACATTAGGAAAAAAGGCAGGGAAAGACTTTCAGAACTTTTTGATGTCATTCTGGCATGGAGGTTGTCCTGCAGGTGCATGAGGTCTGACATCTGCATGGTCTGACTGTTGAGAAGGTCTGTTTGGGCTGAGAAGTTTGCACGTGGGCATCCTTTTGCAAGTTAAACCATTCAAGAGTTTTCCAATGAAACCCTCCTAAATGAGCTATATTCTCCAGAAAAGCACATGATCTTACACAGAAGGAAGAGGGGCGCATGGTCTGTTAGGACTTTATCCAACTAAACAGAGCTCACTCTCAGGAAAGACTCTTTGAGCAAGAAGACCAGGTGGCCTTAAAAAAAAATTTTGTAAGATGCTGTAATTCTTCATCACAGCTTCTTCACAGCAACTTCATACTCTTTTTTGTCCTCACTGTGGACCATTCAGTCAGAAAATAGAGGAAAAAATGCCCTGAGAACAGTAGCAGCTTCCAAAGTATCTTGTTAAAATACCCAGTATTACTCAGAAAAGGGTACTGAGGATTTCAGTGAGAAAAAGGGGAGTTGCTGAGGTCATGAGATGGAGAGTCTTGGGGAAAGAAGAGCCATTTAAGGCTCTAACAAAGAAGAGTCTGCTGGCAGAAGGAGGAAAGGAGCAGGTCACTGAGTATAGTCTTGCAACATACTCGTTGGGAAAATGCAAACAGAGTAAGTGAGGGGGAGCTGTGGTCTGCTTGTGGATATTCTGTAAGCAGACAAATAGGCTGATTTAACTGGATAAGTTATTAACCATGAATTACTCTTTCCACCTGGATGATTAAAAAGTCTGTTGATCTTTGTAGCCCATTTTGTATTTCTTCATAGACCTCACAGGTAAATTCAGAACTGGTTACTTAGGTAAGGCATTTTGATAAAGGGACAAGGTAAATTAGTCAACTTGATTACAGTGGCTTCGTGCCCAAGGGCATTTGACAAAGATTACATTACACAAAGAAATAATTCAGATGTGCCTCTGAAACAACCACATGACTAGCTCTGACCCTTTATAAGAAATCTTGTCAATTGCTTACCTGCACAATTAAAAGTCTGTATCTCACTTTGGCCTGAATAAAGCCAGTACAACTCTCCATGAACTTTACTCAGAAAACTCTGAGCTAAGATCAAGTAAAGCAGATGTGTCTTTAATGACAAAACTGAGATGTTTTTGCAAGGTTGATCTGAATTGTAGAGAGATGTTAAGTGATGGTGTCCTTTTAGTCCAGCAAAGGAAAGCAGGAACTGCTGGCTAATTTATTTATCCTAAGATACTGCACAGAAAGAGAACTGCTGTCCTGGGAGAGCCCTACCTTTGGTGCTGGGAAACAGTCAGAGCAGGGCTGGTTAAAAAAAAAAAAAAAAAAAAAAAGATGTGCAGCATTAAAATTCATTTCCTCTTTAAACTGCTTAGGAAAGCTTTGCTTTCTGCACCATCTAACTTTGCAGTAAAGTGAGATCACAGCAAATCAAACAGCTTTTGCCTGGAAGCCAAGCCACCCAGAGCAGTCTGCTGCTTCTGAGAAAGGGAAGACAAAACTGCTCTTGATCTAATTGCCATGGCTATCTGCCTCTAGCCTGCTAAGACCTGCCTGTACCTCTGTGAGGGATAACTGCCCCCAAAACACCTCTTCAGATCCAGTTTGTACTCGAGGCTCTCCATGTGGCCTTTCAGCCTGCATAGCTCATGTTAGTCCCCCTTCCATTATCACAGCTCTCCTGTACGTTGGCCACCTCTTGTTGTTGACTGCAGAATGGAATATGTAGCTCCCACCACCACCAGTGCTATGATTTTTTTAGTTGTTTACCAGAATATTTTAGGTCTTGTAACAAACATTCTTCATGTATGAGAGATAAGGGTGGGTGACTGATGATAGCTCCTCTGCTTCTCAGCCTCCTCACTCCTTGCTCTATACCCACTTTGCAGTTAAATACTTCTTTTTTCATGGGCCATCAGTGGTTTCCCAGTCATTTGTCTCCACGCTGCCTCAGGAGGAAACTGCAGGAAGTCCAGTAGTGAAGGGAGGAAGGCTGATGTTCACGCTTATGCGCTTTCTTTTCCCTTACTCTTGGTTAATACTCAGGTGCAGTACTTCCCTTCAGACCTAGATGTTGGTGTCTCTGCTCTGTTTTAGGGGAGCATGGACTTCTTTGCCGTGGACAGCTCAGGTCCACTCCTGTGGGATAGGGATATCCTGCCGTGGGTTCTGTGCTGCAGAGTGAGGCTGCTCTTGGCCCACTAGGTAACTCTGCATTTGTGCTTTGCACATGATTCTGGGAACCTATGACAGGTCCCTTTCTCAGAAAATTCTCAGACATAAATTTTGGCTTTCTTCCAATGACCTCAAATTAATCCGCCAAAACATCAAAGAACGCATAGAGAGGAGTGAGGTATGGTAAAGTTGAAAGTGTTTTTGCTTGACTCTATTTTGGAAGTCATGTGGCCTTTTGGCAGGAAATCCTTTGGGTCTTTTGAGGAGGGAGTTGGCTACTTACAGAGAGAGTGCTGCTCATCCCTGGATCTCAGGAGCCCAGGAGCTGTTTTCAGAGCTGTTTCTTTGTCCCTGAGACCAGCTCAGGTCTAATCCTCTTATGGTGCAGTGCCTCAAGACTGATGTGTGCAGTGTGGGGTGGTCCTGCTGGGAGGTGGCACCAGTGATGCCCTGCTCAGAAATCACAGCTGTCAGACTAGGGTGAATGGCAGTGTGGGCCCATCTCCTTAAAGAGATATAACTGCAGCCCGACTAATTTGACTTTTCTGCTTATGAGCTCACAAATGTAACCTTGGAAATGCTGCTCAGTTTTCCAGATATTAACTTTTGCTTCCAAGCATTCTTTAGTAATCTTATCAGCAGCGCTGTACAGTTTTTGCATTGAGCTAGATTGCCAAAATAGCTATTTAGTTGGGTTGTGACTCAAAAAATCTGGTGTCTGTTCCACACTCTTCTACGAAAATCATCTGCAACTGTGAGCAAATCCCTTCTTCTGGCTGTAATGCAGTGAGGTGAACTAACAGCAAAGTGAGGGGATTTAATCAGCTAATGTTTTGCTCATTCAGATGCAGGAATTATTATGCCCGCATAACATGATAAGAAGTAAAGCAGTGAGTGAAAAACACAGATAAGGTCTGCAAAGCTTCAGCATAGCACTGGAGAACACAGGAAAAGAAGACACAGCCTTCTAGAAAGTTTCATCTCAGCTACCTTGACCCTGTTGAAATGTTATAGCATTTATCAGATCAAGCTGATATTTAAATTTATTTATAAAAAAGCTGTATAGTTATATAGTTGCAATTATAAACATAGGTTGCAGTTTTAAGATAGTTTAAAGCTCAATAGTTTATATATGCATATAGCCCTACACAAGCAAAACTGCACAATAACACGCTCTTAGATGTATATAGCTGTTTCTTTCTGTTTTAAAGGAGTGAAGACCACTTCTAGAGTAATAAAGATCTCGACTGAAAAAAACCCAAACAAACAGACAACCAACTCAAGTCTAACCCTCTGCCTTTCTAAATGTGGTAGAAATCAACCGACTCAAAACATACTGAAGAGACAGCAGACTAACAACCTAATCTTCATTGCTTTGGAAAACCACGCCAAAAAACAAGCTTAGACTTCCAAAGACATCTATAGTGCTCACACTCTACCATTTGAATAAGAAGTAATTATTTTAAAACAATTTTACAGAAAAAATGCTCTATCAATTTGTTTAGCTTTCTACACTCTAATTTCACTATATTACTTACTGTGCTTTTCACACTTGTCTCCAAACCTCTGCCCCTTTACTTTTTACTGTTGAAAACAACTTATGAAAGAGCCCATTAAAAGTCAGCATAGCCTCAGACTCAGGTTAGTGGTACATTGGATCAGCTCCTCCTGACTTAGCAGCTTTAGCTTGGCCTACAAGCCATTTTCAAATTAAGCTTGTCCACCTGGCTGATCAGTGACTATACCCATCCTGTGAACTGATTATGTACAGCTCCTAAAGAGACCTCCACGTTTCCACATGTTTTTTTGGATGTCTGTGTCCCAAGTCCCTCAGCCATTGTTATGTCTATACAAATGTCCTCGGCCTGTGAGCCATTGCTGCATCCAAGCCTATGGTGTGTATCATGGCCCCAAACATGACATCTCTCTTTTGGAAAGACTGCCTGATACAGGACTCAACTGTAAATGAACAGCTTCTCAGTTGCCTTTCAGCCAATACCAGGAATCAAGGAATTATTACGTTTGGAAAAGGCTGCTGAGATCATCAAGTCCTAACATACAATGGACACTGAGGCCTTTTCTTGCCCCAAAAATCCACCAAAGAGTACTATGAAAGTTGAGTACATTGAGAAACAAAAAGAGATAGTCAGAAACTATGAAGAATATGGAAAAAGGGGGAAAAAAGGGCAAAAAACCCCACTAAATTATTATATTGTCCTGTTTTGTTTTGACACAGAGTCTTTGTTCCTTCTAATTAATCCTAATTACAGAACCATTTTGCATTACTATCTACATAGGATAATTAAGTTTTTTCTTATTCTGAAGAAAAATGTAGACATATTACTTGCTGTCACTGAGGAAGCTTATCCAAATTCTTGTTCAGATTCTCTGTGAAAGGAACCAGAGCTGTTCCCTCAGCTCTCCAGCCCTGGACTGCTAGCACATCTTGTCCACGTATTTTCAGCAGTGGTCATAGGACTGACTGCATTTTCTGGGGACATTCTCATTGAAGAGATCCCCAGTAGTGTTACTTCCCCATTTCAATGAAATTTTTATGGACATAACTCCCAAAAGTTGCCAAAGATGCAGGACTGAACTGTTATAGACAGACTGCTTGTCGTCTTCATGTATTCCTGAGCACTGTCCTGCCAGGGGCTCCAGCCTGACTCCAGTGATATTACAGAATATTGAAGGAATTCAGCACCTTGTATATAGGGCTTGGCCCAAATAAAGTATTCATTGCCTTTGGATGAAGCCGTTTAAATTGACTTTTTTTGGAGCATGAAAGACACACACTAAACAGACTGCTACAGATGATGCAATAGATATGAGACTAATTGTGAAAACTGGGAAAATTTTTGTTTTGGAAGAATTTTATAGTTTTATAATTTTCTTATTCATGAAATTGTCAATTTTGTATAACATTTTTTAGTGAACAGGGATTGAGTGTACTTATGGCCATTTTCAACAGGTTTACATTTCTTGTTACTTCTCAACCACAGGAACAGCGCAAAAGGTTCCTCTTAGTCCCACCCACACATGAGTACTCTTCCTTTCTTCTCTCCACACCTCATCTGTGATCCTCATTATCAAATACAGTTTAATCTCCCAGGGCTTCTTATTCAGCAGCTACAGTTCCAGGAATAGGAAAGTCTTTGCAGCCTTCTAATATGACCATTTATTAAACTCTGTGTGCTGGTACTTGCTTATATGCTGTGCAGGTACTGGCTTTTGGTCACATCTACATCCTGTTGTAGCAGCCTTTGTGCACTTTGCCCTGCCTATTCCTGTCCCTCTCTCCCTCTCCTCCAGTATCCTGCCTCAACTCCAGTGAACACTGTATAATGACAGAAAACATAGAAGTTACAAATATTTACAACACCTCACAACCTACCGTGGAACTAAAAAGACCAAGTGCTTTGCTTGTTTTTTTCCTGAATCCTATTTCTTTAGATCTTTCTGCTATTTAAGTTACTTCTGTAAACTTATAGGGATAAAGATGGCTTTTTAATTCTGGCTTTGCCTCTTGTTGGTGATAGTGGATTGTGTGCACAACAATGATATAGTAAGTTGTTAGTGAGATGACAATGGTTTTATACACAATAGGACAAAATGAAGTTAAACAGTGCCAGCCTGAAATAAATATCATGATTTTTGGACCTTACTGATAATCTCTCATCCAAGTCATTAGTGGATCAGAACCACCAGAATAAATGAATTATCAGATTTTGTGGACTTTTCAGTGTTTCAACGGCTATCCTGTCAACTGCAGAAAATAAACTTTTGCCTAAAGTTATTCAGTTACATAAAAAACCATTAACCCATCAGCATTGCAGGCTGGACTACCACAAAACAACCATGTGACACCTCATTTTTTGAGAGTATGTGTTTCTCTCATTCTTCTTGGCTATACCACTAGTCCTCAATCTGACAACTTTTTTGTAATCCAGTCCCAAGGGGAAAAGCAAACAAGGATATTTTTACATCATGCAACACTGAGAATTCCTTTGTTATAGTCCTGTTTCTCCATTTTACAAGAAATCATCTTCTCTGATTCTGCTTATGAGCACCCATTTAAAAAGAAAAAAAATCCCAGTGATCTCTAGATCCAGTTATGGCATTTTCCACTATGTTCTGGAGGTGTTAGACAGAGAGGGTGTTTGTATCCCTTTTATCTAGCTATGAGTCTTACAGGGGAAAAATTCCACCATCTTTGAAATGTTGCGTGATATTAGATGGATTTAGGACCACAATATTTAGTGAAATAAAGAATATCATATCAGATTATGTAAACAGAGAATGAGGAAGGGGAGGTGAGCACATTTTAACCTTGTAAAACATGTGAAATATCTCAATCATTGTGTGGAATAGCACAGTGGAATCAGCATGCTATTGAAGAATAATTTTTGTGGTGCAGCCTTAGCCTAAATACACTCTCCCTGCTGCTGCAATCTGTATTGGTTGGCCACTGATTCTTCAAAGATGATGAAACATTGTTCTCTCACAAATTTCGCGTTTATTAAAACGTTTCATCTTCTCCTGTGCTATGTTTGCATCACAACACAAATCATCAACTTGCTTTGACCCTGACACCATTTTATAGGCTTAATAACAATAAATCTATGTCCTGAAATAGTTTCTGCAGATTACAGCAATCAATCAAAATTCAGGGAGCCTTAAACCATTAATGTCATTGGCAATGATCCAGCACCCTGGGAATCCATCTAAATCAGTCATTATTACTGAAAATGCTCCTTAAGAGCCTTAAGATAAAGGTAGTATTTGGGAGCATAAATTGCAGTTCTATTTTTATCAGCCACCGAGGGATGATTTTCATGGCAATGTTTTTTGTATCTGTTTAGAACAAGACAAAGCCAGAACAATTCCTTCTTTTGCCTCATGCAGCTCTTTTGGTTATTGTTACAGAAAAATAGAAGCCAATATATAGCAGATTGCTTTGCCTATGTGAAACGTGTTTGTTATGTCAAGGAGTCAGGATTTTTTGAAGGAAAAGGAAAGAGCTGCTGTCACAAGCCTTTGTTGTACTTCATGGAGACATTTCCAGTTCAAGGCAGCGTTCCTAAGAGAAACTTAGGAGTCCACTTTATGAGACTACAGATATCTACAGGTTTGGTAATTTCACACTCTGAAGTTTTGTTCTGCAGAGAAACAATGCAAGACTTCAGGACAAAGCAACTTTTTCACTGAGAGATACATCTACAACTCTTTGTCTCAGGATTTTCTGTAGATGACCATTAGCAAAGTACCTGGAAACCTTTCCTGTAAAATCAATGGCAATTGTGGAACACTGCAGAACTCACATATATTTCTCTTTTATTGATAAAACTGTTTAATTTCTGGTTTGTGTGTAGATTTTTTTAAAAATAGTTTTCTTTTACCTGTTTTAACGTGATTTTTTTTAATATTACTTTTTATTTAGTTGTTTCGAGTGAAGGATGCTAGTGAAAAAGAAGGGCCATATGCTTTGGAACAGGGTCTTTTGAAAGTGTCTAAACTGTGTCCTGCTGATTATTTTGCTTATTGTGCTCTGACAGCTTGTTCCCACTCAACTGTGAGCACACAATGCATCTCAAACAAATCAATGCAGGCTCTGCGATCAGCATTGTTCTGAGAACAGCTATCATTTTATAAAGACCTGATGTCCATCACTAGTGGGAATGGATCCAAGGCACCACTGAAGACTAGGCTGTGCTCACAGGTTTGCTAGAAGCTATCTGATTGCCCAGCAGCCTGACCCTAATGGACAGTGCAGCAGTCTCCATCTTCAGCCATCAGGCTCTCAGCAGAGACCCAGCCAGGCAGCTATACAACATGCTAGCAGGCGCAGAGAAAAAATGTTTAAGTCTTGTTGCAGAGGACAGGATTGTTAATCAGCTGATCAGACTGTCCCTAACACAAGACATGTCTGAAAAGGGAACATTTTTTTTCCCCCTGATGGCCTAATTCATCCACAGATACAGCTACACTGTTTCCTTGTTCATGACTTGAACTTTCTGCAGAACAGAACAAAAATGAACTGAATGGAAGATTTTGTATCTTCATACCAATGAAACAAAATAAAAGATCACAGATAAAATCCTGTGTTGGAAACCATGTTGTGTGAGACTCAATGAAAAGCACCTTAAATTTTTATCTAATTCAAAGGAAATATATCTACAGACAGGTTTTAAGCTTCCCATTTCACACTGAAAAGTGGAATATGTAAGGGAATAATTTTCTGGTTCCCCACTCTGGTCTTATTTGGTGGCTCCCTGTTTCTGCAACTGCTTTAATTCCCTGGTAAGAGACCAGCTGAGTTTTGCACTTGAAATATGACATAGGTATTGTTGTCTAATAGTGGTTCAAACCAAACTTCAAGGTGTCAAGGCAAAAAGATTTCCCCAGCTGACCCATCCCCAGTGAGAAATCTCTAAACTTTGCTCCCAGTAACCAGGAGTTACTGGGTCTATAAAATTCTGGTCGCATTAGAAGCATGATAAGTTTCTCTGCTTGAATCTGGATTATAGCTTGTAGAGTCTATGCACTAGAGAAAGACAGTTGCTAGAAAAAACCAAACAAGTATTGTCCTTTCTTGCCTGTTCTGTGAGTTAATGGAAGAATTATCTATGAATATCATGACCTAAGGAGCATGCAGCTAAATCTCCATCTCTGGTTCTTCCCTTAACCTTGTATTTCCTAAAATGGTATACTTGACCTTTTAAATTTGATAGCAGTAGCTTTTAAAAACAGACAAGTGTGACCTTGTCAATGTCAAATAATTTTATCTACTATTAGATGCCAGTCCTTCTCATTTAACTGATTTACATTTGGGACTGCAGCTCTCCCTGAGCTAGGTGGCTGTTAATGGGGTCTGTTGCTGTGGTTGGTGATGCAATGAGCTATAAATGCTACTTTTTATCTTAGCCTTTACTATCCAAGTGAAACCAGTTACTGGAAAAGCTGTTTGGTCAAATGGGTGACAAAGCCCTTCAACTGAACAATGTAGCCCATCCCACACCTGAAACATTGCTACAAGCAATGCAGTTAGACAGCAAAGGTGTGAACTAAAAAGCTGCAAGTTCAAGACTTTGGAGATGGATAGCTGCTACTTTAATTAAGCAGTGGGACAAGAAGCAAAGTTTTTGTTAGGTTATTTCTGAGGCAAGTTTTCTAAATGTACTGAATGAAAGCATTCAGCTAAAAAGGAGAGGTACATAAGAAGGAGAAATTTAATTTCTTGGAGTTCATGGTATTCCCTGGTATCACAATTCTTTGGCTGGCCAAGGCTCTGTCTCACAACTGGTACCCACACGAGAGGACAAATGCAGGTTTCTCTGAGTTCTTGCTCTTTTACACCTCTGTGTGTAACACCTATCAAGCTGTATGGGGTTCTCCAGGCTTTGCTCTACAGCTCTAACTAATGGTTGCAAGATCAGTATTTGAAGTGGTACTATGGTGTAGGAATGAGCCATAACAGATGCACTGACAGTGATGAAACCCATGGACCTGGGCAGTAACAGAGCTCAGGGATGTGCCAGGTAATAGCCTATTCCTCAACTGAGGGTAAAACCAGCTTCTTTCTGAGTAGCATTTTATCTTCAGCAGAGCAAGCAAAGGCTAATGAAATATGGTGCAAACAAATTTGTAAGATTGAAATCCATGGTAAGTTTGGGATGAACATTTGAACTCTGAACATCCAACTCTTGACACAGTATCTCTGCTCTCAGAGGAGAGTTATCTTATCTTAAAAAAAGTGCTAATTTGCACTGAGTTGTATTTCTGTGCAATCTAAACAGGAAGAGGGTATTTCAGAACTGGGATGTCTGGTGTGTGTGGACTCCCCGTACTTACGAATGTTTACTGTTTCACTCAATGATTGACCTTCCGGTTCTGACTGTCTGGTTTTGGAAATCTGAGGGGTTTGATCTGTGAACTCTCATCTTTCCCCTAAACTGCAAATTAAGACATTGATACCATCACAGCAAAGGAGAAAAGATGATCAGGATCACCTGCATGCAGAGTATCCTATATGACATAGACGGTTCTTCTGGCAGCCAACTCCATCTCAGAGATTTCTGACTCTCTTGGTTCTTTTAAGAAGCAGCCCAGATTCTGTCACACTGCAGTCTGGTGAAACTACATAAAGGAGTTTTGCTGACATAGTGACAGTTTTTATACTACAGTAGATAAATTAGATCATAATCTTATAAATTTACATCTGATTTTTACAAATATGTACATATATTCAAAAGAGAGTTCATTGCACTTAGTTAACCATATGCATAAAATGTCTCTAAGAGCTGAACTTTATTTGTCGAATGTATTTCATCCTGTTCTACATTCTCTCAGATTTATATCATCAAGAAAGTTAAAAACTCACAGTTGTGGGATACTCCTGAAGATTAATGGAGACAAATTAGTACAGAAAGACCTAGCTTTAAAGTATATATGTCTTTCTAAGTAAATCAAACATGATCTTACTGAATTTGTATTAGTTCAATCTTAGCAGATTTCAGCTTCTTCATTTACAAGTTTCACACTCCAGAAGATTCAAAATCATTCTGTTGCTTCAAAGAGATTTGGGGTTGTCCCAGTTCTGCTGGTCCCAGTACCAATTAGAAGTTATGCCATAAGGCACCCCTTCCCTTCAACGGCACAGCCTAGTCCCATGTGTAGTGCAAGGTAAGAGGCTCCCTAGGAATATCAAGTATCCTCTGTAGGAGCAGTTAGAGGCGTGAAGTCTTAAGGAACTTGAAATAAAGAGTACAGATCAGAAATGGCACTGAGCTACCCAGTGATTACTCCTGCCTACAGGAACCAGGCCTTTCAGATCTGCTACAGCTACAAAATAAAGCAATCAAGCCTACAAGTTGGCAGGGTGTGTTAAAGAGAAAATTGGAAAGTGGGCAAAGAGCTAAGTATAGTCATTCAGCATGCTAAAATGTACATAGAAAAAATCTTCAACATTTCTGGAGGCTTTTCTGCTCCTAATCTTCAAACCTAAATCACGTCCTCAGTGAGCTATTTCTCCCAATACCCATGTCAGTCCCTCAGATTATTTCCTCACTGGATGAGGACCAGAGAGGAAAAGCAATAGGTGGAGGCAGGCTGGTAATATAGGAGAGAGCAATACTTACACTAGTGGCTTTATTGAGAGGATAATTTAAAGATTAATGCTTACTGCTTATTGCTTTTGAGGCCATTTCTGAAGCTAAGAATTATTTTAATTATTCTTCTGCTAAATATTGTAGAGAGGCATTTAGTAATCTCCAAACTGTCCTTGAGGAGGTGTTGGATCTCTCCAGATTTCCAGGAGATAAGGCAGCCTATCTGGTATCTGTCTGTTGTTTAATAGTTCCAAGAGATAGGGAAATTATGTAATGCATAGTAGGATTACAGCTCTTTTCCATTAAAAAAAAAAAAATTAAGATCTTGCATTAAAAAGTTGTTAAAAGTGTCTCTGAGTCTTTCATTTCTGTGTTGCTATGTGCTGTCATTCCCATGAGGTCAAGGTGGAGTCTGGATGGGGCAAGAGAAAGCCGAGAATACAAAACAATCTTGTCTGCACAGTTGTAGAGTAATGGTCTACAGTTAGAAATTATTTTAAGCATTTCAGCTTGATGTTTTAGTGAGGATCAGTACACCCAAGGCCTAATGAGGCCTGTAGAACAGATTGGCCATAATAGAGAAGCAGCTTTCATCATCCCCTTTTTCATCCACATTATTCTAGATATAATGGGAAACAACCTCAAGGAGTTACAGCTTTGAAGTGTCCAATAAAGACAAGTTTTTCTTTCCTTGAGACAAAATGTCAAGTGGAAGCATCTGTATTGTGGATGATAATTTCTGAGTGCAGTGAGTGAGCAGAGGGCTGACAAATACGTAGTGGAGGGTTTCTGAAAACTAGCCATGGATTTGAATCACCAATTGTACATTAAACCTGTACGTGGCCTGACATCATGTGCAGCTCTTAGCAGAGGTGTAACAGAGAAATATATTGCATTCTGTGTTTTCTCTTTTAGATCTTGCCAGCTGTTGTGTAATTCCTAGTGGTGACAAAAGTCTTTGAATCCCAAGAAATTAAAAGGATCAGTAGGTGCTCAGCATCTCTTCTCTGACAGGACTGAGTCAACAGGCTCACTGCAAATCAGAACCCAGGGCAGTGCTGGTAGGGAACCTGCTGGACAACCTGCTGGTGGGGAGAGGCTGAAAGGTCTATAATCTCCCTGATCAACGTCCCTTCAGGTAGGCTCAGATGCAGTCCTGAGACAATGCAGCAGTTTGGCACTGTGTAATAGAGAGCTGGACTTGGCTGGACAGGGAGTGTCTGATTGAAGTCCCATTCAGCCATGGTGATCATGGTGAGCCTGCCAGCTACAAAACAAGTTTTCCACTGTCTTCTTCACTGCAGCATTACAAAGTGTGCCACACTTCACTAAGGATATGTACACTAAGTACATATACTAAGTATAACCTCACTAAGTTGTCTAAGGATATGGTTTAAGTTCAGGACTAGAAATCTCACTGGGTAGAGCAAAGAGGAAGTACCTTTTGCACCACACCTATATGACAACTATGATAAAATTCACAAACCTTCAGGATCTGGCCTGATTATTTTGTTGTGCAGAAAAATCAGTCTCTAGTATAAGTTTATCCTTTAATTTTGAGCTCTGTTCCTTCTTCCTCAGGGATCCTGTTTCAGCATGCTAAAAGGCATAACTTTTTCATTCATATTAGCTCAAGCAATGCAACTCATGCAGTTCAAAGACTGTGTTATGTTAAGCTGCAGGCTAATATGCTCAAAAGCTGGTTAGCTGCTCATATTTGGTTGGGGGAGTAGTGTAGGCTACAATTCATTGTACATCTTCAAACTTTGCTTTGATCTTAATGTAGTATAAATAAAACCAAGAAACAATATGGGTATAAATGTATTCCAAGAGGCTAAGCATCACTGATATGTATGTATGCAGATAGATGCACACATAGTTTCACTATCTAACTTCTCTAGCAACTTTCCAGTAGTATTCAAAACAGTGATATGAGTGCCCACAAAAAAAGCTACAGGATATGAGAGAATTACTAAAATATTTGAAATTTTCATCTGTGTACTGCACTGGGCTTTTCAATCACCCTAAGTTAACCTAGCTGCACCTTTTCTACTCCTAATGAAGAATGAAAGACCCATGATCAAAGATACCTCTTCCTTATTAATGACATTCATCTGACCGAATAGTCAAGCTAAATCAGATAGTTGTGTTTTGCGTGAATAAGTTTATAAAGATACACATTTTCCTATCAGTCCTAAAGCACATGGCAGCTTGATGAAAGTAAAATTGTGCAGGGGTTTGCTTCCTGTTTTTTGATTCCAAACACAGACTACGAATCAAGCCTCAGTTTTCCAAGGATTTAGGATCATAAAGTCATATAATGGTTGGGATTAGAAGGGATCCTAAAAATCTTCCTGTTGCAGCTCCCCTGCCATGGTTGGAGACAACTGTCAGTAGAATGGGTTGCTCAAAGCTCCATTCAGACTGGCTTTGAACAATTGTGGGAATGGGGCAATATACATAAAGTTCAATGATTACCCTTTAAACTGAAGCTTTCCTTTGTGAGGC
>VZSE01007672.1:66273-86643 GCA_013398275.1 Promerops cafer | reverse complement strand
CCGGCCCCGCCGCTGCGCTCCCGCCTCTCCCCGCGAACCGCGGCTTCCCCGCGGCCCGGCGACCCCCGCCCTCACCCCGCTGTTGCCTCATCACGGGCCAACCGGTGCCTGAACTTTTCCCCTTTCCAGTAAAAGTGGCCATGTGGCCGTTCCAGCTGGGGACTCTTGACTAACATCCCCGTTTTTTAGGTTTTTTTCCCGTCTTCTTTTTTCCGCAGAAGTCGCTGGCTGAGATGCCTCACCGAGTTCCAGAGATAAGATAAATAATTTACTGGATGGAGATCTCTGATTACTCACTCTATTAGCATTTGGAGCAAAGAGCTCCAGCCACTGGGAGCTGAATTATTCCAGACAAAGCCCATCTGGGCTCCTGCTCCTAAGCAAGACCGAGGAGTTCCTGGCATCCTACACATACTTGTGGGATGAATTGCTTGAAATCGAATGGGGTTTACTGGAAATGCTGGTGAGATCCTATCCCCTTTAGTGTTAAGAAAAAGGATTAAATACAACCAAGATGCTCTCCCCAGACGGGTTTGGAGCTGCGGCCCAGCCCTCGCACTGCCTGGGAAGGACTCGCCACCGCTGCTGCTTTTAGATTTACCCAGAATGTGACACATCCTCTTTCAGGGGCTGAGACAACCAGAAACTGGAAAATCTACCTTCCGTTTTACCCAGAAAGTGACCATTTTATTTAGGCAGAAGTGTGGAGAATTCGACGCAGTGCCTCCATTCCTCTTTGTTTAAAATATATAATTGTTAAAAATATTTTTTAATATATTGTTGTTGCAATTCGAGGTGATGCAAGCTGAGAGTGGGGCAGAGGGGCAGGCAGCGCCTTTCTCCTGCCTTATTCCCACCCGACGCCTGGGCATATTTGGGACAACTGGTTCTGCCAGTCGGTGCTCAGCCGTGGGATGAGGTGACTTAGCATTTGGCCCCGAACTCATTATCAAATTCTTTGCCAGGATGATGAAAGGCACCGAAGGGGCTGCCCTGGAAACCTGTTGACAAACAGAGCTCGCCCCGAGCGGCCGGGCTTTCCCGGGGGCTGCCTGTCCCTGACTCCGCGGGAGAAGCAGCTCTGCCCAAACCTGCTCATTAGCGTCGGAGGGAGCAGCGTGTCTTGCAACCGGGATGATCTGGGGCCAAAACCATCCTCGTGCGTAAACCTGCCCAGCTGCTCGTTTACCCCGGACTGAGTCAGCGGCCGTCTCTTCCCGCTGGCGCGCAGGGGTTGGGTCCCCTCTGGACGGGGGGAAACCCCACCTGGGAGGCGAGGGGAGCTCCGTGCTCCCTGCCCTGGCCGCGTGGAGCTGGGAGGCAGCCACGCTTCCCGGCCATATCCATCTCTTTCCAGATTAACCCACCCAGATGCATTCCTGTTCCCAAAATGACCCCAAAGCAGGGCTGGGAGTCACCTTTTCCCCTCAGCCCATTCCACATACTCACCTTTCCCCTGCCAGCCCGGGCGAGGCCATCGGGATGTGTCAGACATTCAAACTAAAAGGAAACAAACCCCATCCTGTTGCTCTCGCCCACTTTGCCTTCATCCCTAGGGATCACTTCTTTCCCCAGCCCACTTCCCGTGGGATGAAAGCGTCCGAGGACGGCGAGTGCAGGAGAGCAGCCCACATCCACAAGCACACCTTGCCCTTGCATGGGCACGGGGATGTCCGCGGGTCCTGCCCTGTCTATCCCTGGAGCAGCCCCAGTTCTTGCCGTGAGCCCTCGGGGAGCAGTTCGCAGCCCAGAGGAGACTCCGCAGGGCTTGCAAGGAGGAAAAACCCAACCAGGACCATGCCCGGGGAGAAACAGGACCCTGGGGTGGCATATGGAGCTGATGGCAGGTCTGGGGGAGACGAGCTCCCAGCAGACATCAAAAGATCAGTTCTGAGCCCTGCAAACAATCCCGGCAGCTTTCAGGCTCTTCAGCGGCATTCCAGTCTAACCGGGGCTGCCTTGCATGATAATCAGGCTTAATTACTGCTTTATCGCTTGATTGCTGTGCTGGGCCCTTGGAGCTGCAGTGTTGCTTTCGCAGTTTACTTTTTGTATTTCCTCCCCCTCGCCTTCCCCGCCAGCACAATTAGCAAATAGGTGAAAACGGGGAGGGCCAGGGCGATACCCAGCAGGGAGAGGGAGGCGATTTGCTCCCCAGGAACGCCTGGGGTGAGGGGTTATAATTCGGGTTTCCACTGATGTCCTGGAACAAAACAGCAAGGTCAATGCCACGCCGGGAGCGCGGCCCCGTGCCAGCCCCACGAGCATCCCCCGGCGGAGGGGCCGTGGCCGGGGCAGGCAGGGGAGGATGCGGGGCCATGAACGCCGTGACACAGAAGGGCTGTGGTTTTCCACCAGCAGCTTTGAGTCATTGCGTGACCTTGGCTGAGTCTGCCCGTGGCTCCCTCGGCTCGGGCTCGGTCGCCCGCCGAACCGGCTGGCCCAGGGCGTGGGGCGAAGCACGGCACCGACCTGCGGGTCCCCGCGGGAAGCCCGAAACCTTTTTCATCTCTTCCCGACGCTCTGGCGGGCACCCGGCTCTCTCCGCCTACCCTGATAGAACCTGAAACAAGGGATTTGAGGCATCTCAGCAATGCCCACTCCCCCACGAGGAGGGCACGAAGCCCTTTGCCCACGCGGGGCTTGTCCCAGCCTGGCAGTGGGAGCCCGGAGAGGGCAGAGGCGAGGAGAGTCGGGAAGCGAGGGTGCTCCCACCTCCACGCAGTGAGCAACCCCCGGTGGCACGGCCGGGAAGCGGGCGCTGCCCTGGCCCAGGCAAGGGACACTGCTGGGACAGCCCCGGGTGTGCCATCACCTGCTCAGTGCCACTGCTGGGACACCCCAATGTGCCATCACCTGCTCAGTGCCACTGCTGGGACAGCCCAGTGTGCCATCACCTGCTCAAAGTCACCCCTACAGCCACAAAAAGGTGCTCTGGGGTCTCACATTTGGAAATGCAATAAAATGTGTGCGTTCCTCAGTGTCTTGGCAGTGCAGGTGAGGGACATCCCTGCAGGATGAGACCGATCCCGGGGTACACGGTGTCCCCCCGAGAGAGAGGAGGGCTGGGATCCCGTGGGGTGGATCAGGAGCTCTGGGAGCCAGTGCAGCCACAGGCGCTGGCTGGGTGCTGCTTTCCCTCCTCTCCTCATCCTCAGGGTCCCCCCAGGCCCAGTGGTGACAGCTTGGGAACCACACGCCACATCCTGGGGCTGGAATCATCTGAGCACGGGGAGGAGAAAGGTCCTGGCTGGGGTGCTGCAGCTCCCCAAACCCCTCCCAGCCAGTACCCAGCCCCAGGACTTCGGGTGCCAATTCCCACCGTTTAGGAGTGTGATGGGACCGGAGAGCAGGACAGGAGATGCTGAGACCTATCCTGCTCCCCGGCAGGAGCAGCCGTGGGGATTTCTTTTTAATAATTGTAAATTTTTTTTTGTATGTTGGCTTTTTCGCGGGCTTTTTGGGGCGAGGTGTGCGGGGAGGCGGCAGCATGGCTAATCTGCTTTGTGAATAGAGCCTCATGGGGGGCGGTGGAGGGGATCGGGGAGGTGGAAGGAGCTGCATATTTGGGATTCCATCATCTGGGTGGGCTCCTTCTCCCCAGACTCTCAGGATGTGGGAAATGGAAGATGAAAGGAGCTGCATTTCCAGCCTCTCGGGTTACAATGTCTAAAGCAGAAAAGGGTGGTTGGGGAAAGAAAGAGAGAAAAAAAAAAAAAAAAAAGAGGGGGGGAGTGGGATGCTACAGGGAAACCTGGGTTGGGAAATGGCCCGGGTAGGTTGGGGCAGGGAAGGGGGCGGCTGGGGCCGAGCCGCTCGTGTTTCACATCACGTCAGGGCTGAGGAATTTCCTCTGCTCTGGGGGTGCCTCGCAGAGAAAAAGGGGGAGGCTTTAAGGTTAGCTGGGGATGAATAATAGCCAAGAGAGGGATTAGAAGTGTTACCCAGGGGCTGCTGTTTACAAGCAAACCCTCCTACCGAGAGCAACAGGGGAAAGTGGGCTGCATGGGGTGATGGTGGGGATGCCGTGTGCCACCCACATCCCTTCCCCGAGAGCACAGCGGGGTGATCCCCCCCAGCCCCTGGGAGATTTTCTCCCCAGCAGCAGTCCCCCGCACACGTGGCGTGGCCTGGGGTGCCCGGCCTGGCCTGGGGTGCCCGGCCTGGCTTCCCCACGGTGTCCTCCTGTGGCCCCAGGAGGTTTCCCACCCTTCTGTCACCCTGAGCTGGAGACACCCGGATCATCCCTGTGCACAGAGGGTTTGTGTCACCCCCTGGAGAAAGAACAAGGATAAGGGATATAGGGAGTGGGGAGGGGGCACAGAGACACAGCCTGGGGGCTTGTACCCTGCTGGGTGATGGGAGCAAACCCTGGACCTGGGCATGTCCTGGCATCATCCTACCACCTCCTGAGCTGGGGCCCAGGTTTTGTCCCAAAACACTTCATTTTCATTTCCCCTTTACTGTTATCCTGGGTGATGTTTGGTCAAGGTGGGGAGGAGTAAAGGGAACCACATTTCTCCGGTGTTATTCCTTATCATCCTCCATCTCTCCTAGGACAGCTGGGAAGGGATTGTCACAGGGTGGAAGTGCAGCCTCCAAGCTGGGCCCGGGGAAACTGTAGGATGCAACCCAGCTGCCCACCCTGGGATAATGGCAGAGACACTGGAATGTGCTGTGGGCAGCTGGGCTCCACTTCCAGGGGGTGTGTGCTAGGGACAGGCTGTTCTCCCTGATTTAGCCCAGGGAAACTGAGGCACGGGGGGGCCAGGAAGCCCCTGTGAGGCTGGACTGGGGAAAAGGGCTCATTCCACCCCATAAAGGCGATGAAAGGGCAAGGGGAAGACGTGGCTGGAATCAGCTGAGTGCTGTGGAGGAGGCTGAGCTGGTGCACCTGCACTCTTGGCCACTGATGAGACTTCGTGCCCAGGTGAGAGCCCTGACCGTGCCTGGGGACTTGGACCTGGCCCAGTGACAGCACCAGGGACTGGCACCGCTTGGGGAACACAAAATACATCTGTGCCCGAGGCTCTGCCCGAGCGCAGCCCCACCTCCCCCGCTTAACAGGTTTCTTCCTGCAGAGCATTTGCACAAGAAAAGCACCTTTTAAAGGCTATAGAACAAATGTAGGTGGCTAACTGTGGACGGGATGGTGCTCAGCTCTCCTCTTCCCCCTTCACCCGGCTAAACCCTGCCTATTCCCAGGTACATTCCTGGCATTGCTCCGTCCTGGAGTGCAGGGAGGGCCCTGACCCCCTGAGCATGGGAAAAATGCCTGTCTGCGTGCGGGAAAGGAGGTGCAAATAGTGCGGGGTGAGGAGGTCAGCCGGGAAATCCCTTTCATCTTCTCCCGGGCCTTTGCCGACACGCGGCCGGGGAGCTCGTGGGGAGAGCGGGAAAGGGTTTTGTCTGCAGCTGGAAAAGAGGAGGCTCCCGGGAGGCTCCTGCAGGGACGGATGCTGGCTCCAAGCTGGAGGAGGCTGCATCGCCACATGGGGTGGATGGTGTGGAGATGGGCTGGCCCGGCCCCAGCGGGGATGGGTGATGGGTGATGGGTGTGGCGCCTGTCCCCTTGTGCAGCTCAGCGGTCACCTGGCCCCGCCACACGCGAGGGCTCGGGGGCAAAGGGGCACCACCGCACCCCACAATGCCCGTGGCACACAGGTACCAGCTCTCGATGCTGGTGGGTCAGCCCAGCTGGTGGCACGGAGGTTCCTGGGTACAGGTCACTGTCCCAGTGTCACCCCAGAGAGCTCTGAGAGCCACAGGGACTCAGACTGGAGCTGTCCCATCCTGGAGAGATCCCAGTGGAAACCCATCCCCACCTGCACGAGACCTGACACTGCTGCAAAGGCTGGGCCTGACTCTGCACCTGGGCTGCTGCAGCAGGAAAGAATCTCCTGGCACGAGCACAACAAAAGGCAGGTCTTGCCCTCCCTGTTTGGCAAAAACCTCCTGGGTGGAGGAGAAGGGGGGAGCCCCCGAGGAGCCCGGGAGATGCGGGGCCATCCCGTCCTCTCCACAGAGCCGCTGCATTCCGTCCCTCCTCTCTATCTCTGTATCCCACCTGGACAATTAGAAACCTCTCCCTGCGGTTTGAACTCTGCCGTCTCCCTCCCAGCAGCCCCCCCGGGCCATCATTGTCATCGCTGTCACCTGCCCTTGTTGGCCAAAGGAGGAGTCCCAGCGCAGCCCAGCCGCGTGCGTGCGAGCCGGATCCAGTCTGGCTTCCAGGAATCGGGGCTGTGGCGGGCGGCTGTGCGTGACAGCTGCTGCCTCGAGTGGCATCCGCTTGTCCTGGCGTGCTCAGGTCCCCATCCACCCGGTCCCCAAAGCACCCCCTGCTCTGTGGGACTCATCTCTCCCCAGGGGCTCCCACTGCCTTTCCCCAGCGTGGGACGAGGGCTTCTCCTGCCTGCACCAAGCAGATGGTAAAACACGGACTAACAAGATCAGAGATTAATCTGCACTTTGCTTCCAAATCTCATAATCGTGTAATTATTCCCAGTATCGGGGAGGAGCAGGCTCCAGGCTCCTGCTTCTTCCTGGGCCACTTTGCATGGCAGGATGGTGTCAGGGGGTCAGATCCTGCCTTGCTGCTGCTGCAGGGCACTGTTACTGTGGTGGGACTGCCCAGTGTCCTACTGGTTTATGGCCTCCAGCTCAGAGTGCAGAGGGAGGTGTTGGGAGAGGCCCAGGCGTGTGGGAGCAGCAGCTCCCCATCACATCCCCGTCCAGCCTTGCACCGGGGTTACCCGCCTTGTGCTGGGGCAGCCCGGATGGAAACACATCCCAGAGCACCTTTCCACACCTCCTGGCATGGCACAGGAGCAAACCCAGCCCAGTGACTCCCAGTTCCTACCAGTAAGAGACCCTGGGGAGGAACTGGGCTGCTGCTGCTGTGATGCTGCTCTGTACCCTGCACAGGAGTCAGGCGGCATCAGCACCATCCGCTGCTGCCCCAGCACCGTCTCTTGCTTTTGTGGGAGAGGAAACGGGGGAAAATCCTGCATTTAGGGCAGCACGTGTGGCCACTGGCTCTGAATTCCTGGGTGGCCGGTGGCACCGCCCCATTATCAGCAGGCCCGGGCTGTTTGCTGGAAAAGGGCGGCAGCGGGGCTGGGTGACCCCACACTTCCTTCCTTTCCTGGAAGCCGCTCGCTGCGAGCGTGACGCCCGCGCTCTGATAACCAGCTGCTTTCACAACACCAGCACAGGGCTGGGGCCACGCTCACTCCCTGCTCTGCCACCATCCTTCCCGCCCAGCTTCCATCACCTGCCTTCCCTGCCTCAGTTTCCCCCCTTTCCAGAGGTGGGGACACAGCCTTGAGTACTGCAAGAGCGAGAGTGTGGACATGTTTCACTGCAGGGTGTAATGAAATGTATTGGTCCTCAGCCTCACTGTCCATCCATCCATCCATCCATCCATCCATCCATCCATCCATCCATCCATCCATCCACCCATCCAAGCAGTGAGGGCTGTGCTGGAAGCTCCCTTTGCAGCACTTGGACAGGGGGAGTGAGGAGAAGTGGGGGGTCCTTCACCACCTTGGGAGCACCCAGGGAAGGGCTCACGAGCTGTGCTGAGCCACAGAGCTGCACTTGTGGCCATGCACTCTCTGGCCCCCCTGTTCTCTGGGGTGGATGGGGGACCTCAGTGCAAGGTGCAGGATGGGACAGGAGCGGGTTGGGGGGTTCTTGGTCCCCCTGTGCCCAGGGCAGAGCAGCCGGTGGCTCCTTTGTGCACCGAGGGGCTGAGAAATCGCAGCTGCCTCTGAAGGGGAGTGGCAGGCAGGGTCCTGCCTCAGTCAGGTGTACCCAGCACAGTCCCCTCCCTGCGTGGTGGCAGGTCCCTGCACGCCACAGGAGAGCCACTGCCGCGGGTCAGGGAGGGACAGGCTGAGGGGGAAACTGAGGCAGTGGTGGGGAATGCCATGACTTGCCTGAACCCTTCTGGAAAGGGAACCCAGCAGCCCTGCCTGCTCTCTGGACACTGCTGGTTTGCAGCTCTTGGGGCTGCGTGGAGCCAGGCTGGTGCTAACAGGGTTTGGCTGTGGGCTTGGAAACCTGGCAGGGGCTGGTGCTCAAATCCTCCCAAGCCCCACTGGGATCCACTCTGCACTACCCCGTGTAGGGGCAGAGGGTCACCATCAGGCTCTGGGGTCCCAGGGTGCTCCCTGCGAGGCCGGTGCATGGCTGAGCTGGGCTCCTTGGCCCGTCCAAGGAGGAAGTTTGCAGGGTGGATTCCAGCAGGCAGGTAAACAGCGGCCAGATGGGACCCAGATACCTGCCCAGAGACACCCGCCAAGCTGGGTTTGCACAGCCCCGATGCTTATTTGCTCTAGGGAGGGCTTTTCCCTCTGTTGGACGTCAGTGGCAGTGCCGGGACGTCACCCCAGCAGCCCTGCCGGGCTCCTCCATCACGCTCCTGGCCAGGTGCCTGTATCCGGGGCGCTGCTGCGGCCAGCGGGGCTGGGAGGCTGCTGTGCTGCTGACCCACAGCCTCAGCTCCCACAGCCAGGCACCAGCAGATGCCCAGGGCTCCTCTGACACGGCCAAAAGGGCTGCGGGTCTCCAGGTGCCCAGCACTGCTGGGCTGGGGGGCCCTGGCCTCACCAGACCCCTTTGTAGCAGAGCGGGGTGAGGGGCTGCTGCTGACTCCCCTGGCTCAGGCAGCAGAGGTGGCTGGCAGAGGATGCCAGGCATGCCCTGGCACACGTGCTGGAGCACCTGACACCAGCCCTGGTCCTCAGTGCCACCGGGATGCTCCCGGCCCCGCTTGCGAGATCCTGTCTTGGCTCATCCAGCTTGCCCGGCTCACCCTTCTGCTGCCACACCCAGCAGCCTTCCCTGCTCCCGGGGGAAACTGAGGCACGGGAATGGCAGGATTGATGCAGGGAGATGGAGTGAAGCTGCTGAGGGGAGGTCACCGAGCATCACCCACCCATGGGACCACAGCACCCTCCATCCCGGTGTGTGGCTGTGTTACCCAGAGCCCCGGGGCTGCATCACTCCCAGCCAGTGGATGCTGCTGGGCCGTTCCTTCTCCCAGGTTTCCATCACTCCCCCGTCACTTCCCCATCCCTGCAGGCTCGAGGGGGGACAGCTCTGGGGCGCGGTGCCCACCGCAGCATCAGCCGCACTTCCCTGCCCTTTGCGCGGTGATGAATAATGCAGAGCCCGGCCCGGAGGGCTCCTCGCTGCCACAGGACGAGCACCCGCGGGAGGCTGCTCCCTTTGCCTGCCGGGGCACGGAGGGGAAATGCCGGGTCAGGACCCCGTCAGCGTGTGTTTACTGTGTCAGGAGAAGCCGTAAATTCACTTGGTTTAATTGAAAGCCGGTGCTGTGGGTTTGGCTTAATCCACCCTCCTCCTCCTCCTCCATTAGATAACGTCTCGCTGAAACCACTTTGCAAACTCACGGCATTCCTGTGTGCTGAGCACCGGGCAGCGGGCGGGCCACGGGCCACGGGCCACGGGCCACGGCCAGGGCCACGCCGGGGGCTCACGTGCCTCGGGGCCACTTTGCTGCCAGCTCTGCTCCTCCGCACTCATCCTGCCCCGGTCCCGGTGCCAGCTGCTCAGAGCTGACCCACTCGTGACATGAAACACGGGTGGCTGCAGAACAGCATGGCTGAGGGAAGAATTGTCCTGAGGGAAGCCAGGAGCGGATTCAAAGGGCTCAAGCTGAAAAGAGAAATTCTTTGTCTGGGGGGAGCTCCAAGCAGTAGATGAGCTGGGATGTTCCCAAAAAGAGCTGGCGGGGAGAAGCGGTGGGAACCCTCTCACCTCTGTGCATCAGAGGGGTCAGCACTGCTTCTCCTCTCCCCAGCAAAGGGAAACTGAGTCACAGAGCTGGGCAGTGCTCGGGGCGTGCTCGAAGTCGGGGCTGCAGCAGGGCTGTTAGTGGGGAGCCCGTTCACCTTCGGGGTTCTGCAGAACTGGCAGAGGAGGAAGCGCCCAGGTCTCAGAGAGGTCAGTTTGCCAGCGCAGACACCGCCGTGAGCTCTGTCCCCTGTCCCCGTCCTCTCGCGGGGCCGCCCGGGGTGACCCCGCTGCCTCCCCCTGCCCCCGCAGCTGCGGGGCCGAGGAACCCCGGCATCTGGCGCGGGGGGAGATTTGCTTTGCCAGCGGAGTTCAGGCAGAGGCCAGGGGCGGCGAGGGCTGTCGGGGTGTCCTGCGGCCGCCGCTGACCTGCGAGGAATGCCGTGAGTCACCGGGAAAGCATCCCCGCGCCGCCAGCCCCTCGCCGTGCCTCCGTGCCGCGGGCGACCGGAGGCTGCGAGCGCGGCACCTCGGGCTTTGGGGTGCGCGGCGCCCGGGACGCCCCGTTACACCCCACAGAGGCGCCCGGGGCACGGGCAGTGCCCAGCCAGGGGGCGAACCCCGCCGCGATCGCGACGCTGCGGCCACCCCGGCACATGGGCAGGGACAGGGCGGGCAGGCCAGCAGCGATCCCCAGCTCCGGGGACGCCAGACATGAACTCAGCTTCTCCGAGAGGGAGGAGGTGACGTGATGCTGGGAGGTCAGCCGGGGCCGGGACGCCGGCCCGGCCCAGCGCTCAGGGCTCTCCCGCTCGGCCGCCTCCGTCCCCTCCGGCCTGCGGGAGGGGAGAGGGAGATGCTCCCGGAGGCGGCTCCTGCTCCGGTCCTTCCCCCAAGGAAGCCGGTGTTTTAGACTTTATCAGCTCACCGCAGATTCGTGCCCGGCGCTGCAGAGGAGAGAAAGGCTTTTCCCAGCGGCGCCTTATCAAGGCGCTGAGCCTCGGACGCTGCATTGTTTCTGGTCGTGATGCAAAATTCAAGAGGCAAACGGCATTTCGGGGAAGAATTGCAAATTCCTGGAAGATTATCTGAGCATGGCACCTGCCCCTGGTGTGGGGCAGTGAGAGGTGGCATGGGGCCAGGAGTGGGAATCCCAGGAGGGGACAAATCCCAGAGCATCCATCCCTCTGTAGGTGAACACCCAGAGCCTGCCCAGCTGTGCCCTCACAGCCTCCACAGCTGGACACATCCTATCGGGGAGGAACGTCCTGTGTCTTCAAAGAAGTCCCAGCCCCGGGCTTCTCCCAGCACTGGGAGGATCCTGGAGGCCACGGGCTGCCGTGGGAGCTGCGATGCTGAGCGAGGCACCAGCACCGGCCGCTCCCTCGAGAGCAGCCGCTGCCTCTGCTTGCCTGCAATTAAACACAGCGTTACTGAAGGGACAAGGGTGAGACAAGGAGCCTGGTGCCACCTCCTGCCTGTCCCCAGCACTAGGGCAGGACACCCAGGACGTGACAGAGGGGATCAGCTGGGGGCAGGACCTCCAGGGAAGCCTCTGGTATCACACAGGACATGAGGTGCCCTCCCAGCAGCCAGAGCTCATCTCCTCTGCCTGGGGCATCTCTGTCCCCAAGGTGCCAGCCCAAGGGCCACTTCAGCACCCCATCCCTCCTGTCCCACACCGCTGCTCATCCTCCCAGGACGAGCAAAGACCTGATGCTCTTGTGACACCTAATGGCAGCTGCTGTTATCAGACGCAGCGCTCTCCCAGGAAGGCTCATCTCGCCGTGGAGCTGCAGATCAAGGGATGCTCTGTTCCCAATCCAGGCTGCTGTTCCTGGGCCTGGACAGGGCTGCCAGAGGGGTTTGGGAGATGGAAATACCAGCCCTGGGAAAGACAGGCCCAGGAGTTGTTTTTCACCCCATTCCTTACAGAAACGCTGGCTGTGATGTGCTGAGTGCCCGTTTGTCTCCTCCCAGGGACTTTTGAACCTGCTGACCACTTCCAGCTCCCAGTGGTGCATGCAGAGCCAGGAAGAACCAGCAGGTGTACAGACAGGAGAAGCTCCTGCAGCTGCTCCTCAATCCTCTCCCAGCACGATGAGAGAGGCAGGACCTGCCCACAGCCACAGCACCAGACATCAGAGGATCCACACCTGAACACCACACAGCAGTCCCGACTCCCCAAATCCTGCTGCTGGGGGAACGCCCTGATAAATCCAGCCCTGATAAATCCTCCCTGGGGAGGAGGACGTGTGCCCTCGGATCACAGCACCGAAACCTCGGATCAGGCGTTGCCACAAGGTTGCATCACCAAGGTTGGAAAGCTCCTGGATCAGTCCTGAACCCATCACCAAAGGGATCAAACCCTTTGAGTTACCCGGGACCACCAAGCCCAGACCCTCCTGTGTTGAGTCACCCCCCTCATGTTCCAGTTTGCTCTGATCCTGCCCTGCTCCAGCCACTTTCCAAACCCTCATCTCAGACCCTGTTGGGGCCATGGGGGCTACAAGACTCCCTTCACCTGATGGCAGAGCAGGATCCTCCCTCCAGACCCTGTTATTTTCTGCTTGGTGCATCCAGCCCAGCCAGGGATCGGCATCCCAAGGGGCTGCAAGGTCCTTTGCCTCCCCACACCCTCCTCCTGCCGAGCCAGGACCACCCGGGGTGCAGGGGGCGTGGGTGATGGACCCACGAGTTTCTGGGAATTTAGCTACCAGACCACACGCCACGCTCGCCACTACTTCTGTTCCTGGGAAGAGAGGTGGCAGGGACATGAGCAGCACCCATGGGTGGCCGCAGACAGCACTACGGGCAGGATGGGGAAACTGAGGCACAGAGCAGGTACCTGGGCTGCCCGTGAAGAAAACACGGGTACTGAAGGAGCCAGCAAGCCCAGGAGTTGCCCCTGGAGCTGGGAAAGCATCTCCTGGACTGGATCCGACTCCAGAGGATGCAGCCCCGGAGCCTCCTCACTGCCCCCCCGAATTTCCACCCACCTTCAGGCTATTTTTCCTTACTGAAGTGGCTCTTTGCAGGGCGGCTGGCAGAGGGGGGCACTGGCTTTAAGTGTATTTGATGGATAATTCCTCATTACTCTAATGCATTTGCAAGCTGGGATAATTGATGGATGTTTAACAGGATGCGTTTCCGACAGTCGACTGGAGAAATGGACTCCCATTACTCTGCAAACGTTTCTTTTTACCATTGAACTCCTTTGTTTCAATTGATCCTCGCCTTTCCCATCACTTGCTGCTCATTAATAATCCCCAAAGCAGCTGCTCCCCCGCTCCAGCTCCTCCCAACCTGCGATGCCGGAGGCTTTAGCAGGGGTTTGCAAGCAGATCTGGGCATCGCTGCAGTTTTATAATAAACAAGATTTTTTCCTCCCCCAAAGTGAGGCAAAACCTGAACAGGAGCAAGGCAGGCACGCCTGGGGTACGGCCCGGGTCCATGGGAGTGATAGAAGCTGCTAATCAGGGGGAATTGGGGGTGAAGAGGGGGAGGTGGCTGGTCCGTGGGGCTGAGCCGAGCCCAAGGGAGAGGTTGCCCTTTGGGGCTGGTATCAGCCCAAGCCAGGCTTGGAGCTGAGCCCTGCTCTGCCTGCAGAGCTTTTATCTGCAGCTCCCTCTGCTCGGGAAGGGCAGCCAGGGGTTATCAGCTCTGCCTGTCCCCTGAGCAGGCTCCATTCCCACCCGGGCAGGGTCCCTGTGTCCCCACCCTGCAGAGCCACGCAGGGGGCTGAGGCGGAGGGGAGCTCTCCCACTTGCTGAGCTGCTGGCCAGGAGCAGCCTGGCATTCAATTCCCCTGGGATTTCCTCAGCAGAGCCCTTGGCACGGCTGTGGCAAACAGGGCTCCTTCCACTCCAGAGTCATCCCAGGCATGGCTGTGGCCCTGCCCCAGACCTGGGGGCACCGAAGCCCCCGTGTTCCAGGTTGCCAGGAGCCAGCAGTGCTCGGGGCATACCAGGGAACTTTCCCCACGGTGCTGAACTGCTCCCACTCCCAATCCTGGTGCATCCCAGACCAAGGTGCTCCCTTGATGTTCCCCTGCACCCTCAGGCCAAGGCTCCCACCTGTGTCCCTGCTGCAGCCCCATCCTTGGCCACCCTCACCCCCAAATCTGGGTTCGGAGCTCACTCTTCCCCTCCATTCCCCAGGAGACCTCCAGCATTGCATGACCATCCCTCACACCTTCACTTCTCCTTCCCAGTTCCCCAGAGCTGCAGACAGACCTGCAGCCTCTGGTCTCTCTCAGCCCTGACATCACCCAGCCACGCAGGTCCCTGGGGCAGGAGCTTGCACTGCTGCTCACACCATGTACCTGCCATGATCTGACCCAACCCTGCAGCATCCTGCATCCTTTTCCCATCCACATCTCGCCCAGGATGAGGCACAAGAGCCTTGGCACAGGAGAAAAACATCCACAGGCCTGGCTTAAGGCAGAATTTAAGATTAAAAAAAAAAAAGAGAAAAAAGATAAAAACCACGAAGTCCATAGAGGAGAAAATCAGCTGTGGCTGCTCAGGGGTTACACAGACCTGACTGGGTGGGAGAAGGGGGATCAGGCTGGATTCAGAACAGCTGGGAAGATGGGATGGGACAAGACTGTGAGACCTGCAGGAGGCAGTGGCCGAGATGGAGTGTGGGGAATAGGGGGTCTACAGGAGATGTTCCTGCTCTGGGCTGCACTGGGGGTCCCAAGGGATCCTGTCCCAGGGCATGGACCCACCTGATGGAGCCCACACTGCTGGGGGCAGTGAGAACAGCAAAACCCTCAGTCCCAAATGGCTGAACCATGAGACTGAGCCCCCAAAACATGAGCTGCACCCCTTGCATCCAGAGCAAAGGGGCCTGGGGCCATGGTTGATTCTCCCCAGATCCCCGTGCCAGGCAGCAGCTGGCTGCAAACACTCCCTGCTCCTCTGCCCAGCCTGGGGAGGCAATAATGTGCTTTAGGGGGGCTCCCTTTGAGGTCTCAGCTCAGGAGGATCTGGGGGTGACAGAGGAACCCACAGCCCACATCCACCATCCTCTATAGGATTAACGCCCTGAGAAGGGATGAGCTCCATGGGCAGAGATGGATGAGACCCCTCTTGCTGCAGACAAGGTGCTGAGCAGGTGGGGGACAGAGGGACAGCAGGGACTGGGATTTGTCATGGCTCCCATAAGGCACATCCCAGGCAGGTGCCTAAACCAGGCTCATGGGCTGGAGATGCCCCCGGTGACTCTGTAGCTGCCCCATGAACACCCCTGGTCTGTCCCTGCCCATAATGGAGCATTTCTGAGTCAGGACAAGCAAACCCTGGGCACACCTGGGGGGGTCCCACAGAGCTGCCAAACACAGCTCTGATCCCCTCCTGAACTGCAGAGCTGGTCTTAAATCATCGCGGGAAGGCTGGTAAAAGCCTCAGTGCCTTCAAGCATGAAATACAAAGCACTCACCACCCCCTTTCAGCCTCTTCCCTGAGTGCCCGGCTCACCGCATGAAACCTTTTATATCCCCCCTCCCCGTTTTCCCCCATCAGCCCGGAGAGCGCCGGCGCGCCGCCAGCAGCACAATCCCAAATTGCTCCCTTTATTAGGGAAAAAAAAGAAAAGGAAGAAATCCGAGGCTTCGATTTCCTTTCTCACCTCTGAAATGGCCTGGGGGGTTGAGGAGGGGGGCGGGAGGCCAAAGTCACTCCAACCCCAACACTGACCCCAAACCCAAACACACCGAAGGGCTTGATTGTAACGGGAAGGGATCAGGAAGGCGTTTGACAACGAGGGACGGTGTGACTGCAGAGGAACGCTGGGCATGTGGGAAGACCCCGGTGGCTGGATCCGGCAGAGCTGGTACCCACCAGGCACGGCAGCAGCAGGGCTGCTGGCCCCAGGTGACGCTTCCCGCAGGCAGGGATTGGATCGGGGTGCGCAGTCCCACCGCAGTCCCACGGGGACGGAGGCGGCCAAGGGTGCCTCAGGGCGCTGGCGAGCCTCCTCCCTGCAGCCCCGAGGCGGGGAGGGCTCCGTGGGGCGATGCCACGGCGGGCAGATGGGGCTGCGGGGGGCGCGGGGCTGTCCCCGGGAGCCGGGGGAGGGTGCAGATGGCGCGGGGTGGCTCCTGTCACGCTGCCATCAATCAGCGCCGGCTCCTCCGAGCGCGGCAGCGTCTCCGGGGTGTAAATCAGACCTGAACAAGGCTGAGGGTTTCTCTGCAAGATCTGGCCTCGCTGTTGGCATTCGCTCCGGTGACAGCGTCGCGACGGGGAGACCTTGTGTCCCCGCCGGCCCGGCAAAGGGCGCGCGAGGACGTCTGCGAGGGGACGCTGAACGTGCCAGCCCTTGCTGTGCGGGAAAACAGCCCAGAGGAGCGCGAACGGCAGCTCCTGGCAGCCTGAACTCCTCCTCACTCGTGTGTCTCCTGTTTCCCACCCTCCCATGCCCTGATGATGGAGCCCCAGCCGAGCAGGTGTCTCCCCACCCACCGGGGCCCTGCTGGTGTTTGTAGGGGTCAGTAAGGCACCCACAGACCCAGCGTTGCACCCGCTCCCTTCCCAGACCAGGGTTTGTCTGTGCAACGTCGGGATTGGCCCCCAGGCTGCCCCGAGGAGAGACTGGGATGGGGACAGGGCCTCTCTGGGGAGCCCCTGGGCGTTCAGAGGCTGTTTGGTCTCTGCAAGTGGCCTGTCACCTTATCCCCATCCTGCCTGGGACAGGACAGGGCAGTGTCTTGTGGGGGTTTCGATCCCCTCCTCCCCATTTTCCTCAGCACCCTCTGGGTGTGGTGCAGCCCAGGGTAGCACAGCATCCTTCCCATGTGCTTTATTCTCCCTCTCGGTGCTGTAGGTTCCCAGCAAGGCCGGTGCTGCTGAATCGTTTAATCTCTTTCCAAAATTTGCCCCCCTGGAAGGCAGCCCAGCCCTCAAACTGTGCCATGCAGGCATCCCCGTGCCGTGCCTGGTCCGAGCACTGCTGGCATTGCTGCTTCACCCGGAGGCACCACTCTGCCATCAGGGTTTGCTCTGCAGGGTTTCACCTTCCTGCCCCTGCTGCTTCTCTGTTCTGCCCCGGGTTTCTCCCATCGCCCCCACGCTCCCTCCTGCCCATCCAAAGCTGGGGCACATTCCCTGCTCCCGACAAAAGGCGGCCGGATCTGTTCCTTCCCTTCAGCGGAGGGAGAGCGGGTGAGCTCCCCGCCTCGGCTCATGTGAGCATCTTTCATCCCTGCAACCAACGTGCTCACATTTAAGGAGTAATTACTGCGTGACTCAGCCGTTTTGGCAAGCACCCGATGGCTCCGTCCCCGTGCGCTCCCATTCCTCCTGCAGCTCCCCCCGGTACCCCCCCAGCCCTGCGGATGTGAGCTCAGGGCATCCCCAGCAGCAGCAGCAGCTTTTGGGGGAAGCAGGGTGGGGGATGCAGCTCATCGTGTCCCCTGTGAGACGTTCAAGCCCTGGGGACAGCGACGCCGTCCAAGGGGCTGTGGTCCAGCATCCACCCGGCACATCCCGGGCTGGGGCTGCCAGCGAGCGCCCGGGAGCAGGGGAGGGCTGGGCGGCTGCGATTATTCAATCTGGAGCAACCCTGACCTGCTGACAAAGGCAAAGTTATTTTTAAAAAACAACCACTCAGCGAAATTCGCCTCCGCCGCTCGTCCTGCTGCTGCTGCCCGCTGCCGGGGACAGATCCGTCCCGGGAAACGCTGCTCTGGGATGCCTGCAACGGGGCAGGGGCACGGGCCCTGCTCCACACCCTCCAGGCTCCCTCCCCGGGCCCCGCTGGCTTTTTGAGCTGTCGAATCTTCCACGGAGCCGCGGGAGCATCTCAGCCTGCTTCCCAGCACTATTTATAGCCCCACGTGCATGGCGAGCCCGGGGCACCCCGCATGCGCCCGCCGGGGCTCCCCAAAGCATCTCCCTGCTCCCTGCAGAAGCAGCAGAATGGATTCTGAATGGCCCAGGGACATTTTTATGTCAGGGTGGTGCTCACGGCAGCGATGGCCGCGGTGCAGGGACCGGAGCAGCGCGGCCGCAGCACCGCCGGGTCCGTGCCCGTGTGCAGGGTGGGAGCGCGGGGCTCCCCCATCCTCAGTGCCCCCTGCTCGGTCTGTGGGCTCTGCTCGGGCTGGGGGGGCTGCCCTCTCCATGCCAAGCCTGGCTGGCATCGGAGAGGGATGCAGCCAGAGGAGGGCTCGGCGTTTGCAAGGGAAGAGCTGGACCTGCTCCAAATTTCCAGGGTGAGAAAATCGCCCCAAGTCACGCTCCAGCTCCGAACAAATGCTCGGCTCCAGGGGCCGGCGATGATTCACCCGGGTGAGACCTCACTGCTCCCACCTTGCAGCCGCCCCCTTTCCATCTGAGAACGCTCAGGGAGGGTTAATTCCCAATTAAGGGGGGATGGCTCCACGATTGCCTGGCTGTTGCCCAGGGCTGTGATCCCAGCCCCACTCTCCTTCCCTCCCCCGAGGTGGCCGCGCTGCCCGGGAGCCCTCCTTCCCTTTTATTGCCACGAGGTGAATTAATACCCATTTCCTGAAGCTTTTATGGTTTCCTCCCAAACGGCTCTTACATCAGGGGCATATTGGGTTACAGCAAATACCGGCAGCAAGGAACGAGCCCAGGCTTTGCTGTTCCTAAATCCGCCGGTGCATTTGGGGACCACCAGCCTCCGGTCCCTCTCCCCCCAGCCACTCCCTTCCCCCAGAGCCGGGTGGATGCTCCCAGCAACAAATGACTCCCTTGAGATGTTGGGAAACAGCGAGGACTCTTGTGAACCTCTGCACGAGGAGCACAGGGCCGGCTGAGTCCCTGGGGGGTGGGGATTTGGGGGTGGCCCCTGGTTTCGGGCTGGTTTCGGGGTGCCTGGTGTGGCTGCTAAGGCTCCTGTCTCCGTCTCGCTCCGAGCGCACGCACACCTCTTGGGCTGGTTACTGTAGAAACGAAATTAGCACGGGGAGGGAATGCAATCCCAGAGCTAATTAAGGTAATTACAGCTTCACACCAGCTGCTCACGAGGTCCAAGGACCTTCTGTAACTTGTGGAGGGGATCAGGCGCTCCGGGGGACTTTGAATTCCAATTCCCCGGGACCACGAAGCTTTCGTGGTGGCACTTGTGTCACTCGCCAGTGTGACATTGAGCTGGGGGGATGCACGGCGCCAGATGTGCCTCCCAGATGTGCTGGCCCCGTTGCAGCAGTGGGTTTCAGGCTGTGACTGGGGCCTGGGGTGTGTTTGGGGTCCCTGGGGAGCTGCTTTGGAGGGGGGTAAGTGCTGGGGGGCTGGCAGGAGGTGCTCTCAGGTAAGCCCAGGGCATCCTGCTAGAGGTTGTACTTTACAGATGTGTCACTTTGGCTCGTCAGCTGGGGACATGTTCACCTGGCAGGGAGGGAAACTAGAGCCGGCTTGGGGTCCCCCTCCATCCCATGGGGACTGGCTGGCTGCGGCCAAAGCTGCAGGATGGGTGCAGGCAGCAGGGAGGTGGCAGGACCTGCTGCTCGTGGGTGTCAGGGGTGTTTGGGTGGGGTGCTGGAAAATGAGACCTGCTCCAGGCTTGGATGAGCCCACTGGAACCAGTTAGACACTCTGGGGATGGGGTGAAGGACCATGGGGTCTGGCACAGGATCACCCCCAGCATCCAGGGGGGCAGGAGCATCCCCAGATCTCCCCCAGCCTCCCTTCAGCTGGCAGAATGTTACCACCTAGCGGATGCCTTCCCAAAACCCATGGTTTTCTTGGAGCTGGTTCCTGGCACTGGTCGAGACGAGAGCCGGGAGAATGTGACCAAACGTGTTTGTGCCGTGCCCGGTGGCCCGGCTGCGGCGAGGGGCTGGGACAGCGGGGGCTCCGCTGCCCGGGGACCCGGCGGGGTGGCGGGGGGCCAGCGCTGGGGACAGAAGCGCCGAGTGCCGCGGTGTGTCAGCAGCAGCGCCGGGAGCGGGCGGTGATTCACCGCTTCCCAGCAGCTGATATTTATTACTCAGCCTCGCTACGGGGCCGACATGAAACGTGGTACAGGGAGGGGGAACAAACACGGAGCAGGGGGCGGCAGCGTCGCCCGTGAAACCTGATGGGCTTCCCCATCCTCCCCTCCCGCTGCTCTCTCCGGCTGGCGGATTTTGATGGAGGGAAATAAACGCTCACTAAAATCACTCTCTCCCTCCCGGCTTGTCCCCGTTTGCCCTGTGCTTTGGCAGCTCCGCCGGGGTGGGCTGGGACGTGGCGGGAATGGAGCGAGGAGGGAGGGGCGGCAGGAAGGGGCTCCCCTGGGACGCTTGGCAGGGTGATGGGACTGAACTGGGACCCTCCTCCTGAATGGGACCCCCCTCCTGCAGCCTGTTCTCCGTGGCTTTGGAGAAAGCCAGTCATGATGTGGAACTGCCCGAGGTACGCGGGTCCACGGATGAGAGGCAGGGATGGGCTCCCATGGGATGGAGAGGTGGGAGGGAAGGGGGCAGATCCCCGAGCTGCTCCCCAGAGCTCGTCCCGCACCCTGAGGAGGGGGGGGTGGGAGGGGAGAGTGAGGCAGTCCAGGTCTGGGGCTGGACCCGGTGGATGGAGATGGATCCATGGCAGCAGGATGGATCCATGGCAGCAGGGTGGATCCATGGCAGCAGGGTGGATC
>VZSE01007672.1:8765-65871 GCA_013398275.1 Promerops cafer | reverse complement strand
CCCAGCAGAGCCCCACCTGTGCCTCAGTTTCCCTGTGCAGCCAAGGGGCAGAGGCTGCTCCGTCCCCGCTTCCCCGTGTGCCTCCATGTGTCCATCCACCCCTCCAGCGGCACGGCGAGGACGGGGGCTCCGACCTCCTCCCGCTGCAACCGGGAAGGGCCGGTGCGAGCTTCCCGCCGGGTTACTTATGGGCAGCCCCCTGTGCCGGTGCGCGGCGGCAGCTCCCGGGGATCCTTTTAGCCCGGTGCAGGGAATCACGGCGGCGAGGGCTCGGGAGCAGCAGGAGGGAGGCAGAGAGGGAGAGGTGCCGCAGCACGAAGCCCTGCCAGCATTCCTGCTCCAAAAACCCCTTCCAGGGAGGAACCCCGCTCCAGCATGGCTGCGGGGTCACACCTGGGCTTGGTGCCGTCACATCCCTTCATGGCCTGCAGGGACCAGGTCCCTGGGACACCCGAAAGGCGGGGGGCTGCGGGCTGGGCTGGGGCACGCACCGAGGAGCCGAGGGCGGCTGCAGCACAGGAGCTGTGCAGGCTG
This sequence comes from Promerops cafer, assembly GCA_013398275.1. Lineage (NCBI taxonomy): Eukaryota > Metazoa > Chordata > Aves > Passeriformes > Nectariniidae > Promerops > Promerops cafer. The sequence continues at coordinate 65,337 of VZSE01007672.1, read as the reverse complement.
CTGCTGTCTGCTCGAGACAGGAAGACATTAGAGAGCAGCGCTGTCTGCATCCCTAATCGGCCTCGCTCCGCCGCTGCCGCCCGCTCCCCCTCCCAGCTCTGCGCTGGGGGCTGCGGGAAAGCCGGGCCAGGGAGCCCCGGGAAAGCCGGGCCAGGGACCCCCGGGTGCTCCGTCCCCGCGGTGGGTGCTGCTGCCCGCCCTGCTGCTGCTGCCACCGCTGTCCCCATGGGTGGGTGCTCTGCAGCGCCAGTGTGGCACTGNCCCGCACCCTGAGGAGGGTGGGGTGGGAGGGGAGAGTGAGGCAGTCCAGGTCTGGGGCTGGACCCGGTGGATGGAGATGGATCCATGGCAGCAGGATGGATCCATGGCAGCAGGGTGGATCTGGTGCAAAGCGCAGGAGCCAAAGCAGAACAATGCAGCTGCTGCGAGGGGACAGATCCAGCACAGAGGGATGGATTGGATGCGGGCGGCTGGTTGTGCTGCAGGGGATGGAGCTGCTGCACAGGGACGAGTCTGATGCACAGGGATGTGACTCAGAGTGACACGAGTGCAGGGCTTTGTGTGTCCCCCCCACCCCAGCCCTGCCATCAGCCCCGGGCTGATCCCCTCTCNCACACACACACACACGTGTGTGCATCGCTGGCAGGGAAAGAGCACCCACCGTGAGCTCTGGGCTCACCCCCCAGGCCTTGCTGAGCAGGGAGGGACCCCTTGTGCCAGCCCCCCCAAACGTTCTGTAGTTTTATACTCCTGTGACCCTCTTACCTCCAGCACCAACAACACTCCCCGTTTCCCACACCCCAAAGCCCATTACAGCCTACAGCAGCTGCAGAGCACTCGGTGGCTGCTTCCCAGACACTCCAGGATCTGGGCACGCAGGACCAGGGCTGGGTACCCCAGGGTGCGGGGCTGGGCACCCAAAACTAGGGCTGAGCATCCCAGGGCATAGGGCTCAGCATCCAGGATCAGAGCTGGGCACCCCAGGAGGCAGGGCAGGATTCCCAGGACCAGGGACAGACACCCTGGGGACAGGGACAGACACTCACCCCTGGCAGCGCCAGCGGGGCATGGGGCTGATGTGTGAGGCACCGCCCTCCTGTTCCAGGCAGTTTCCCAGTTTATTTTCTCCCCTATTAGATTCCAGCTGGCAGGATGGCTCCTATAAATATACATAAGGGCTCATTTACATGACGGTTTATTCGGGAGCAAATTCCACAGCTGCCTGGCAGACGCTCACTGCAGTGGGTGAGAGTCGTGCCTGAAACCAACCCTGCCTCAGTTTCCCCATCTACAACCCAGGCGACTGGGAATGGCTTTCCCCACATTTTGACAATTCGTTCCTGGAAAACCCAGGGTATTATTATCGAGGCTATTTATAGCCTGGTAAATGTGTTATTAATATGATTATTTGCCATGTGGCGATGGGTAATTGCCCTGGGTGGGGATGACACCAGCGTGTGTGAGGTGCTGCATGAGAACAGTCTCAGACCCAACCTGCCTCCAGCTGCGGGGAAAACTCACCCCAAAACCCCAGGACATGGGGTTTGGGGCACTGGGATGTGCCTGGTGGGTGACGGGGTCCCACGGCAGAACCAGGGACTCTCGGCAGGTGAGGGAGCTTGGTGTCCCCGTGCTCCAGCGCTGGAGTCCGGCTCTTGTTTCGATCATGATGATTAGCTGAGTCACAGCTGGGGTGCTGCTAATTAAATGTATTTCTTAATTAACAAGATCACAGAGAAGGCCTGCCAGCCCCGCTTGGCTTTCAATCACGGCTGACAGAGGCAGCTGCGGCCGGGGCTCGGCGGGCCCGAGGTGTGGCGAGCATCGCGGTGCTCGGCGCTGCCCCGGGGCCGCTCCGCCGCCCTCCTGCTGCAGAAGCCGTTCGCACAAGCAGCAGGAGCGTGAGGATGAGGAGGGCGCATGGCCGGCATCACCCAGCCCCGGCTGTCCCGCCCTGGGGTGCAGTGAGTGTGTCGGGGCTCAGTGCAGGGCCGGGCCACCCCCTGCTCCTGCCCTGTGACTCAGGGCTGCTTCATCCCTCCCTGCCACCTGAGCCCCGACCGAGCCTGCCTATTAATTAATATTAATAATAGCCCCCTGCAGCTGCTATTCACTGACCTCAAAGCACAACCTGAAGTAACCCCCGTCCTGCTCCCCTGATGGGGAAATCTCCACTCCCCACCGGATGGGGAAACTGAGGCACAGGAACTGGGGCAGGAACCGTGCCAGAAGCTTTCCCTGGTACACCCATAGAGCGTGGAAGATGGGGAAGCAAAACCCCAGGGACTCCCCCAGCCCCACAGCGACACATGAATGGGTGAGCCAGAGTGGGTGGAGAGGGTTTTCCTAGCTGGGAGAAAAAAAAAAAAAAAAAAAAGGAGAATAAATAAATAAATAAATACATAAATAAACAAATAAATAAATAAGCCCATTGTGCCCCCCGTGCTGAGCTCTGCCCCACGGCAAGGGGCTGCCGTCTCCCTGGGAAGTGAGAGGCTGAGCTCCCCGAGCGGGTTTCGCGTGTCCTCGCCCGCCGGCGCGGGCGGGAGTCGGAGCTGGGGCTTCTCCCGGATTTTGGCAGTCTGGTCATGTCCTGCCGGCAGAGCAGCAGGACTGAGTCACGTTCCAGCGGCAGCAGTGACTCATGGCCACCCCAGCCTCCCGGGGAGCAGCCGGCACATTGCAGAGATTCCTGGATGGAGGAAGGAAAATAAAATTAAATAATAACAACTGCCAGCTTCCCCCCACCTCCGCCCCTTCTTCCTTCCCCCAACCTCCCGCAACACAGGCGCAAACAGCAAATCCCTGCGCCACCGGGAAACACCTCCCGCCTCGCCAGACGCCGGGATGCACGACCTGCTTCTCAACTGCACGAAATGCCCTTTGCCGGCACCTGCGGGGGCCGCCGAAAAGCAGGTGGAAGCTCCCCCCCTCAAACGCTCCCCCAAGCATAGGGACAGCCCCACAGCGAGGTCCTGCCCGTGCATCGCAAAAATGGGGTGCAGCTGGGTGGGTCCTGGGGTCCCCCTCCTGGTCTGAGTTGGTCCCTGAGGGACTTTGGGGGGGTTAAGAGCAGGGTGGGGTACCCCAATCCTAAGGTTACACAATCCTGGCTGTGGGGTTTTATTTTTTTTGGGGGGGGGAGGGGATATCACAGATATTTTACATCATTTAGCATCATCTCACATCCTTCAATCCCCGCACGCAGGGGGTGCCCCCAGACTCAGGGGACACAGGGTTCCCTCGTGTCCCCATAGCCCTGGCACGGCGGGGAGCGACGCCCCGGGGCAGGGCTCTGCTGTGGCTGCCTCGAACTCAATTTATTTATTATTTAAAGCGCTTGGCGGGAGCAGTGGAAGCCCCGGTGGGCTGCAGAGGCTGCATGGTGGGAGAGGCTGAGCTGCTGCAGCCCCGGCACCGCGGCGCTGCGGCCAGAACTGCCCAAAATCCCTCAGCGAGGGGCGAGCTGCCCCACTGCCCCACAGGGAGGGGTGGGCTGCCCAAAATCTCACAGCGAGGGGTGGGCTGCCCAAAATCTCACAGTGAGGGGTGTGCTGCCCCAAGAGCCCCATGGCAAGGGTTGTCCTGTCCAGCATCTCACTGTGAGGAATGTGCTGTCCCCAAGCAGGGAGTCTGTGGGTCATGGGCCCTTCAGGAAATATCCCTATGGAACTCAACACCTACAAGCAAGAGCCCCCACTGTGTGGGGCTGGCCCCTATGGAGCCCAGCACCCATACAAGCAAAGCCCAGGGGTTACAGAGCAAAAACTGCTGCCCCAGCAGAGCAGACCCCTAAAGAACAGTCCCTAGAGAGCACAAAACCCCAGCCCATGCAGGGCAGAGGGACCTGCAATTAGTGAGCAAGAGAACATGCCCAGTGGAACAGTCCCCAAAGTGGGAGTGCCAACCATGTAGAGAACCCCCCTACAGAGCCTGTCCCTATGGATCAAGAGCCCAGACCCCACAGAGCAGCTCCCAGAGCAGCCCTGCAGGCTGGGGCTGTGGGGTTCTATGGGCCTATATGGTCCCCATCCCACCCCACACCTGGAGGGGCACCAGCCCAGGCCCTGCTGAGGCCCTTCCTGGGGATCTGGGGGAGATTGCACCGCACAGAGCCCTGCAAGGGGGGACCACAACTGTGCCCCTGCCAGCCCCCTCTGCTCACTCACGCCCTTGAACCTCTCCACATGCCCCTCCCGCAGCATGGATGGAGGCGTGGTACCCAGCCGGGGTTTGGGATGAGCACGGGAGAGTGGAGCCTCTGCAAGGCAGCAGCTGCAGGCACAGAGGTTCCCCTGGGCCCGGGCTGGGTGCTCTCTGTGATGGGTGTCCCGGCCCCAGCGCAGGCACTGTGGGTTTCACAGGGTATTTTGGTCAGTGCTTACGAGAAGAGGCGTGGGGGGGCCCGCGGGGGGTGCCAGTAAATGGCCGGTGAGCCTTCCCCATTCTCGAGAATAGGAAACTGTGGCTTCTGCACGGGGGTTTCACTTTCTGCTCTGGAGGCGAGAGGCCAAACTGCTCTGCTTGACCACTGCTGTGGCTCTGCCTGGGGATTGAGACAGGATGGGCAGAAAAAATTCATCACTGTATTCTCTGCACGTGTAAAAAATTTTTCTTTTTTCCCTAGGAAAGCAGAGTTGGGGAATCATGCAAACCCCTTAAAGTTCAGTCTCCCACCCTCCTGTTTTGGGATGCTTAGGGCAGTGATGCTGTCTCCCTGCCTTTGAGGGTGGCACGATGCCAAAGCCACGGCAGTGACCTGCCCTAGTGCCCGGCCACTCCCTCCCTCCCTGGGCCACCTCTCCTCCGTGGCAGCCCCCTTCCCGGGGCACTCATGGGTGCTGCAGTGGGGCAGCGGTCCCGAGGGTGCTGGGGGTGAGGAGGGAGGAGAGCAGGAGCTGGTAAAAATAGCCCCAGGTGCCCTCTGCCCCGGGAGCGATTCCTCACTGGGTAAACAGGAAATTTATTCTTAGGCCATTCACGAGCCGAGGGCTGAGGGCAGCTCCCTGCCCCGGGCTTGTTTTCTTCCTCGCTGACACAGGGGTGACGCCGAGGTGGAAGGGCCACCACGCAGAACCTTCCAGCCCCGCGGCCTTCCCCTTGCTCACTCTTTCCTCCCCACAGCACCCTGTGCTCCTCGGCTTTTCCAGGACTGCTGGGGCTTCCCCTTCCCACGGGGTGACGGTGGGAGGTGAGGGCTCCTCTGGGGTGTCTCTGGAAAGCCCCGTTTGTGCTGTTTGAATCTGGGCTCAGCCCTGTGCCTGAAGGGCAACTGCTTTGGCAGAGCTCTCGCCCTGACATCCAGCTCCTCTCCCCCTTCCTTGACAGGATCTCTTAAGCTGGAGGAGATAAAGCCACCACAGTTGCCCTTTCCCAGGATGAGCTGAGTTGAGTAGACTGAGGAAGGACATTGCTCACAGCTTCTTCCTGTCTCCCCAAAGCCCCCCAGAGTGGTGACAGCTGCGGGTCATCTCTACCCCTCCATCCTTTCCCAGGTGTTGTTCCCACCTGCAGTATCCTGCTCCACCTTCCTTCCCAGTTTGCACGGATCAGTTCAGCCTGTGACACCCCTGGGCTCTGCCCAAGGCTGCTGTGCTGGAGCTGCTGCATGGTCCAGGCACAGGCAGCAAGCCCTGCCTGCCAGGGATCGTGGGCTCCTCCAGCTCTGGGCACGAGGCCCCTGGCAGCCTCAGAAGTGGCAGCTTCTGCCTGGGCAACATTTTTGGGGAGCTAAAGAGGATGCAGACAGAAAAATGTGGGGCTGCAGCCTAAAGCACTGACTAAAATAAACAGGGGGGCTTGTTATGCTGATGATGGAGAGGGGGATCCTGCATGCCTCCCCAGCATCACAGCAGCCCCTGTGTGGACACAACCTTGTCCCAGAGTGTTTTCCCCCAGGAAATGTAACTGAGGGAGGTGCAAGGGTGGAAGGTGCTTGTGGGCAGGAGAGAGTGCAGGGAAGTCTGGGATGAGTAGGAGTGTGGGCTGGCTCAGTGAGGCAGGTGAGGGCTGTCTGTGGTTAAGGGGTACCCCCACGCCATGGGACTGCAGTGTGAGGCCAGGGGTGGTGACAAGCTGGAAAAGAGACATCCTAAATCCAGCACTGGGGTCCCTGGGCTGTGAGGCTGAGCTACAAGCTGGGTCCCTGACATACTTGTGACATATACGGCAATGTGGAGCCACGGGGACAATCCCACGGGGCTCTCTGGAAAACACACGCCCAAAAAAGGCTGCATGGAGCGCAGAGAGGGGTCGCAGGCGGGGTTTATCTCAGCAGTCCCAGTCCCACGGACTCTCCCGGCTCGGGGCATCCCCGCGCCGGCTGCGGAAGGACGGGGCGGTGCTGCCCTCCCGTGGCCGCCGGCGGCATCGCACAGCGCCCGGGGCCGGGGTCTGCGGGGCGCGGGCTCCCCAAAATCCCCCGCTCCCCCCACTGCCAGCGCATCCGTCCAGCGCGGAGAGCGAGGAGGGAGGGAAAGGGGATCCAGCTTGTCCGTGGGCTGGCAAACGTGTCCCCATCTTGCCCCTGTCACGATGGAAAACCGGAATGCCGAGATGTCGGGGGTCTGCCCAAGGCCAGCAATGAGAGCAGGCAGGGGAGATGTGACCCCCCAGGCAGCGCAGGGGTGAGGATGGCCTCATTCTGCTTCATCACAGGGGTCTGCGCCCTCATCCTCCTCCTCTGGGCACGTGATCCCCGCGGCAGAGCGTGCCATGGCCTTCATCCAGCGTTGTTTCAGCTCCTCCGTGTCGGCCATGAAGGTGAACACCTGCCGGGACTGCGCCAGCTGGAAGAGGTGCCGGGACTCGCTGTGGGGCATGTCCCGCACCTGGTAGCCCAGCAGGGGGATGGAGGTGTGGGCTCGGACATCCTGCCAAGAGAGACAGTGGTGGGAGGCAGGGCATGGGCACAGCGGGATGTCCCCTGGGGGTGGATTTGAGCCAAGCCTCACCTGGGGGGCTGCATAGATGTAGAGCACAAGGGGATCGTCCTGTGGGATCACGAACCAGCCCCGTGTGCCCCCCTTGCCGTTCTTGTCCAGCAGCTGCAGGGAACTGCAGAGCAAACTCCTCCTTGATACCTCTGCAGCTCCTTTCTGCCAAGAAAACCAACAAATCCCTCAACACCCAGTGCAGATGGTAGGAAGGGTGCTGAGCTGAGGTAATTTTCTGGGGAACTCCCTGTCCATTCCAGAAAACCCCCCAAAGCAGGGCCAGGTGAGGGCCTGTCCTGGCTATGATGATGCTGCTGACATCCTGTGGTGAAGGAAGCCCTGGATGCTTGGTCCCAAGGCTTGGAGCACAAGGGAAGGAGATCAACACATGCACCTTCTGACTGCTGCGGGCGCAGGGCCAGGCTGGGACAGCGAGGCTGGAGACCAGGGTGGGTGGCAATGCTCAGAGGGCACGGGGAGGCCGGGCAGAGGGGGGCGGAGCTCACCTCCAGGATGCCTTTGTGCTTCCCCTCACGGTCCTCGAGCACCGTGTGGCCGGTCAGGAAGATGAAACACTCCTGGCAGACGCGGTTCGGGCGGTTCCCATCGTACTGCAGCTCGGCCTTGTAGTCGGAGCAGCGAGCACACACCACCTGCAGCCAGCAGACAGGGACACTGGTGACACTGGGGCAGGGCTCCATGAGGAGCTGAGGGGCAGGAGCAGCCCTAAGCCTAGGGAAGGGGTACAAGGTGTAGGAGAGGTGCACTCCTGGCCCAGCAGCCACCTGAGCAGGCCAGGAGGGAGGGAAGGGGGCACGGGGGGACTCACATATCCACAGGCTCGGCAGTGGTGCCTCCGGCGGGTGATGGCGTTGAAGGGCTCCTTGCAGCGCATGCACATGGTCACCAGATTGTCCCGCACCCACTGTGGGGCTCGGCGGCCCAGCTCCTCTGTCTGGGGGTGGGAGACCACGGTCTGGGTGGTCCCAGCCCCTCTGTCCTCACCCCTTCCTCTCCTCAGCCACCCCCCAGGTCGGTTTAGCTTGGGAAACTGAGGCACAGCAAGGTGTGTTCTCGTGAGCAGCTGAAGGTAGGTGGGGCACAGGGAGAGCAGGAGGGTTACCTTCAGTGCAGGGGTGTCTGTCTCCAGTCCATGGACTGCTGTCTTAAAGGTCTCACTCCTCTTCTCCTTCCTGTCAATGGCATCCTGGAAGGCCTAGAGGGGAAGGTGGGGCTGGAGGGGCACTGGGGGTGCCCTGACCCAGGGCATCCAGCTGGGATGGGGGGGCTGTGCCCCCTCTCTCAGCACTCAGTGGTACCTTGATCCAGGCGTTCATCTCCTCCCCAGACCTGGGTACAAAAAGGAGGTGGATGAGCTGTTGTCCCTTCTCCCTGAGGGTCTGCGTGACCTCACCCTTCCCCTTACCTGGCTTGGAGCTCCAGCGTCCGCTGCTTTCCTGAGACCAGGAAGGTGTGAGGGAACTCTGTGTCCTTCAGCTCCCGCACCTGTGGGAGACCAGAGGAAGGATGTGGAGCTGAACCCACTTCCAGCACACCTGGACCTTTCTCCATGACATGGGGCACAGGGATGTCCCTCGGGGACAAGCCCTTCAGCCCCTCAGATCCCACATGCACAAGATTTCACTGGCATTTCCCAGGATCAGAGTATCAACCCCACCCACGAAGCCACCTCTGGCTCCAGCTCCTCCTTCCCTCCCGAAGAAGTTCGGGCAGCAGCCACACCCCAGAGGAGGGGCTTTTGGAGGAGTCAGGAGCTGGGGGAAGCACAAAGACAAGGTGCCTGTCTGACCTTCATGCCCTCCACATCCATGCGGAGGTGGACCTGGAACTCGGCGCCCACCTGGATGACCTTGGGCACGCAGTACAGCAGCATGTTGTTGAACTGGGAGGGGAGAAGGGGGTGGGTTGGGTCCCAGCACCGCCTGCTCTGAGCTCTGGGCTTCCCTGGGGTCTGGGGTCCTTCACTCCCCAGGGCTGAGCTGGTCCTTGCGAAGAATCTCACCTAAAATTTGACTGTTTCTGCCTCCGCCCCCTCCCACCCTGCATAGGTGAAGCATCTCCCAGGCCTGCCATGCCCAGGGATCAGCAGATTCCCAACCGTGTCCTGCACAGGGTGCCCTGCACTGAGCGGGGTCAAACCCCACCCCACCACCACCCCCCAACTCTGAATTCATCCCCTCTGGGTCAAGGTGACCCAGCAACACCCTGGCCAGGCTGTGCTGCCCCTCTCCCCACTCCCATCTCATCTGCTCCCTGCCCTTGCCCCAGCAATCCCAGCTCCCACCAGGAACAGGTACTTCTCCGACGTGCTGTTGCTGCGAGTTGAGATTTTTTGGATTGGTCCCTCCTTGATCAGCTCATTGGAGGGATCCACAATGTCATCCTCGAGGCCCAGCCTCTGATAGACCACCCAGAGGTTCTGCAGCCGTTCCTGGGGGAGGCAGAGGCACCTGTTCTTGTGGGGTGCTGAGCAGCCACAACCTTGTCACCGCTGGGTCCCCTCCATGCCCACCTCCCAGCCAGTTGCTGAGTACTGGGAGAGGTGGCACAGCTCTCTTAGCCCAGACTGATCTTTGGGAGCAGCTCCCAGCCTTGACCAGCTGGCCACATCCCAGCTGATGCTAAGATGTGACTTCCCCAGGCTTGGAGTGGTGGGGTTGGGCATTAAGAGCAGGGTCTAAGCTCCACAGCTGAACCCACAGGACTCTTGTCCCCTTCAGGGAGACTGTGCCATGAGCTGCAAAGCATTTCCTGCTGGGACAGGGCCTCACCATCTCGGCAATAGCTGCATTGGAGTGCTTGGCCACCATAAAAATCATCTCCAGGGCCTCTGCAATGAGAACAGACAGGCTGGAGGTGAAACACCTGCTCTGGAGCTGTGGGAGGAAGCTTCTGGCTCTGTCCCTCATGGATGCACATGAGTAGCAGCTGCTGCCCTTCCATGAACACAACCCAAGTGGCCCTGAAATGCTGTGCAGGAGGCTGGGTACAGCTGGACTGCACATGGAGGGCTCTTGGAGGAACAGACAGCCCACTCCTGTATCCCTCCATCCCAGCAAGACTGGGAACTGTTATCCACAGGGGTCTGAAAGCTCCCCCAGCTGCTACAGGTCTCTCTGGGGGATACTGTGGACACCTGACACACCATCTTTCCCTTCCCCAGCCCCTGAAAAGGAAGATTAATCCCTCTCCCTGCTAGAAAATGATCAGACTGAGAAGTTTACCCAAGGGCACAGGGCAGCTGGTGAGTGAATCCATGTATTCCGGTGCCCATGTACACCAGCAGGGGTTGTTATTTCCCTACAAACGCACCCTGCCCTCCCCACCGTGGAGACCCAGAGCCCTTACTCTCGGCATCGCCCCTGTCGGGGGACTGGGGCGGGAGCTTCCGGACATAATCCTTCAGGAGGAGCTCGTAGCGCGGGATCCTCTGCACAGGTTCCAGCATGTGGTGCTGCAGCGTCAGGTTAGCACAGACCTTCCTCTTCTGGGCAGGGACAGCAGGCACGGAGAGAGGAACAGTGACCAAGGCAGCTCCCACCCTCTGCTGTTTCCCTGTTCCCTGGAGATTTTGGGAGCTCTGCTGCGATTTCCCCACCCTGCCCTTACCTGGATGTCAGCAATGAGCTCCTGGAAGGGGGGTGATTTCTCTGACCAGGCAGTGATGAGCTCCACGGCCTTGTCGAAGTTCTTCACGTACTCCCCATACATCTTGAGGAAGGGTGCAAGCTTCTGGATGACATCCCCAATGCGGGGGTTGCAGTTCCTGCAGGAGGGAACCACAGAGCAGCAGCTTCCTCAGTCTGTCAGGGACAGACAGTGAGGGATGAACTGAAGGACCACGGTGCAGGACTGAGGTTTTCCCCGCTGCAGGCTGCTACATCCCCACACCGTTTCCTGCTCTCCAGAACAGAAATCTCTTCCATGATTCCATGTCCCCACCCTGCAGCCAGCCTGGGCTGTTCATACCCAGTCACACCCTCAAACCACCTGAGATGTCACTCCACTTTCCATACTCTGATCTGAGTGTTTTAAGGAAGTGTGTTCCAGCAAAAGACATTTGGAGCAAACCAGGCTGAGCTCTGGTCCTGAACTCAGTGCTGCTCCCCCATTCTGGCCAAGCCCCCCAGCTGTCCTGCCCTCCCCTCCTGCAGCTCACCAATCCTCCATGCGCTTCTGCAGCTCTGGAAGGAAGAACTCAGCGTGGAACTGGTAGATGGAGGAGATGTTGGAAAAGATCATTTTCACCACCTCCTCTGGGACCGTCTTCCCAGTTTTGGCTTCTTTCATCAGCTCTGTATAGAATACCTGGAAGAAAGAAGGGTGAACAAAAAGGGCCAGGGAGATGCTTGAGGATCCCATTCCCCCATCTGAGACTGGCACATCACCCAGTGAAAGGCCTGACTGTGCAGGAGGAAAATTCCAGGCTCCAAGAGGAGAGGAGGATGGAAGGCTTTGATGGGACAAGGGTGCTTCCCAGCGGTGTGGGGTGAAGAAAAGACAAACACCAGACCCAATCTCTGGCTGTGAAGACCAGTAGCCCACATGTTTCTCATTTTTACAGCTTTGATCTCTCAAAAATCCCCTTGCACTGGTCCCTCCACTCCCCAGTTCACCTGGTCAAGGAGGTGGAGGCGGTTGACATAAGCCTGCTCTGTCTCCAGCAGCTCCAGTGCGATTTTCTTTTCCTCTGGTTCCTGCATGGGGAGCAGGGTTCAGTCTCGTGGGCAGAGATGAGACCCTGAGCCAGCCCTGCCTGAGTATGGGCACCCACCAGCCTCTGGAGCTCACCTGGCTGCCAGGCTCCAGGCCCGGGCCCTGTGGCCTCCTCCAGTCATCCTCACGGATTTTGTATCGCAGAGAACGGAGGCATTTGAAGCTGAGTCCACGCCGACCTTGCTGATCCTTCTCCTCCTCATTCTCCTCCCTGGCCAGGGAGTGGCTCCGGCTGGCAGGGAATATTGGAAGCTGTTGGGGCTGCCTGCCTGCCTGCTTGTCCCTCTGGGCAGATGTGCTGTCCCTGCTACAAAGGAATGTGATCAGCTCCCAGGCCCAGATTAAAGCCACTAAAAGGGACAAGAGCAGCAGCTGCCCAGTGCTGACACCGCTCTGCTCCGCTACAGCCCTGCTGCACAGACATCCTCAGCATCCTCCACAGGGCCAGGATCCAGCCTCTCTTCTCCCAGAGCCCCCCACTGCTGTGCCCAGTCCCTCTCCTGCTCTAGAAAAGCAGGATCCTGCTGTTTATCCCACCCACAGCTCTGGCTTTCTGCCTGCTGCCACCATGGAGAAAAGCAGAGAGAAGCCTGATAGCCAAGAGTTCTGAGCCAAGAGCAGGCCATGTGTGGGTGGTTTTGCAGACAGGTTGTTTTTGGTGGTGTTTTCTCTTCCCTTTTCTGGCAAAGACAAAGAAAGCAGGTCCAGAGCAGGCATGAGGGAGAAGCCAGCAAGGTGACAGCAAGTGACTTGCCCAAGAGCTGGTCCCTGCAGGAAACTGCTCTGGGCAGAAACTGGAAAGACTGCTGGCCCACAGACAGGAGTGGGATAGATAGGATGGGAAGGACATGAAGGAACTGGACATCAAACTGCAAAGTTGAGGATGGGAGGTGACTTGAGGGGCAGAGACTCTTCTGAAGAGGATGTCAGCTCATCCCATGCTCAGGATGTCTGTGAGCTCAGGAGTGCATCTGCAGCCATGCACAAACCCCCTCCTGTCCAGGGGGCTGGCAGAACCCTTCAGAGACAAAGCGGCTTCTTCCATCTCTCCCGGTGCCTCCCAAACCTCTGTCAGCCTAAAGCCACAGCTGAGTCCCAACAGGGAACTTCTCTCTTTCTATTTATGCTGACTTAGCCCAAACCATTGTCTGCTCCAAAATGCTCTGCTCATTCCCAGGTTGCCCAGCTTCCTCTGAAAGTCCCAAGTTACTTTTATTTCCTCTAAATCAAACTCGCAGTCCAGGGCAAACAACAAACACTGCAGCAGTGACATGGGGGCAGATCAAACACTGCACTGGTTCCAACACATCACCACTGTGGGATGATGGGGACAACCACAAAGCCTGGGGAAAAGCACACGGCAGAGACGCAGGAGTTCCTGGAATGAAAGGAACTCTCATGCCTGAGCATCTTCAGGAATTGCTGCAAAACTCACCTGCCCAGCCACCCAGCCTCTCCAAGGCTCACTGAGAGCATCTCATGGGTACAAGGAACGGCAGGATTCCGTATCTTGATCCAACAGACGGAGAAACTGAGGCACAGCCCTGACAATAACTCACCTGAAGCCTCAGAATTACTTTTACACCAGAGCCAGGGCAGATCTCCTCGCTCAGACCCCAGCACATGCTGTCTGAGGGTCCCAGCTCACACTCCAAAGGAAGGAGCTGTTTTATGAAAGGAATCCTCTCTCTCCCTTAACATGCTTTATGTTTCCTTTCCTATGAGCCACATCTCTGCAAACAACTGGGCAGTCTGGGGCTGGGACCCTCCCAGACACTCAGGCAATTAATTCCCAGTGAAAACCCCTGCCTACATATCTGCAAACCATGATTCCTTTCCCCAGCAGCAGCAGCAGGATGCACCAGCCAGGCTGAGCGTGTAGATGCTGAGTGTGGAGGAACGGGCTGCCACAGCCTAACCCTGAGCCAGGCAGAACCACTCACACCTCACTGAGGTTTTCAGATTTCTGCTCATGACCCGCAGTGGGAGGAAGACACTGAGGCAGACCTGAGTGGTGAAGAACTGCAAATCACCTTGTCAGCTTCTCCACAGGCTCCAAACCACCTCCACAGTGGGTTTCTTCCTTCCCAAACCCACTCCATGTGGAGCCCTAACACACCCTCAGCACCCAGAGCCCTCCCGCCTTACCAGTGCTCTTCAAAAGCAGCCACCAGCTTCCCCACGCTGTGCTGATTATCCACCTTTCCCTCCATGGCACGGGCTGGGAGCAGGCCCTGGGTGTCCAGGAGCTGCAGGGGCAGGTGCTGGGGGCTGCAGCTCCTTCCTCTGTCCCCCTCTCTGCTCTGAAGTGTTTCTGGCTGCAGTTTGGGAATGAGGATTTGCACGAGGCAAAGCCCACCCGCTGCCCTCTCTGTGGCAGCAGAGCTTGGCTCTGGGTTGGCCTCAAAAGGGAAGGGAAAGAGGAAGCGCAGCAGTTTGTGGGTAGGAGAAACGCTGAGAAAACGCTGGGAATCGCTTCAGTTTGGGAGGGATCAAAGTGGCGGCACAGCCAAGGCCAGAGCAGCAGCAGGGATGGCGCAGGGCAGGTGGGACCTGGGACACTCCTGGCTGGGCAGCCCAGGCAGGGTGGGCTGTGTCCCACCAGGGTGGGTTTCGGGGTGGGAGTCTGGACAGTCCAGATGGCTGCAGGGGCCCAGAATGGGCTGGCAAGACGCTGGCGCCCAGGTAGGGCTGGTGTGTCTGTCTCAAACACCAACAGCTGGATGGCTGTGGGGCCAGCCAAGGACTGCTGACAACAGACAAGGACTGTTGGCAATAACCATGAGAAAACAAGATGTGGCTGGAGAAGGGAACACGTGGAGGTAGGACAACACTTCTCCAGAAAGGCCTGAAAGAGTGCACTGTGCATGAGAACCAATCTGCATGGAAAGTGAGAAACCCATCCCAGAGCCTGTGTCCCAGGACTCTGGACATCCCATCAGCCAGACCCATGCTGGAACTGGAGATCTCCTTTCCTTTTCCCTCTTTTCTTTTCCTTTCCTTGTATTTTTTGGGTCCTTCTTTCCTGGAATCCTTCCTCGTTTTTTCCTTCATTCTTTTCCTCTCTCTGCCTCTTTAACTTGTGTCCCCTTTTCTCTCTCCCCTTTCCCCAAACCCCTCTGCCGTGTGCTCACAACCCCCGTCAGGCCCTAGCAGCCAACTCTGCAACCCCCCAANGAGGGCGCCGAGGGCCTGTTCGTGCTGCTGGGCGCGGGGCTGGCCGCCGCCAGCCACCCCCTGCTCTACGTCAAGCTGCTCGTGCAGGTCCGCTCGGGGGGCAGCGGGGGGGAGAGCAGGGGGACGGTGGGGTGGGAATCCCGTGTGTAAGGGGGGTCGCGACCCCTGGATAACGGGAGGACTTGTGGATAATGCTCCCATGGAGGCCTCCGTGCGCTGGGGTCACTGTGTATACAGCCTCCCCTCCTGTGCGGGGAGGGCGCCTGTAGGATGGGGGCCCCTATGGAAGGGGTGTATGTAAGGGGATGGGGTCCCAGTGGATAATGGGGGATCGGGACCCCAGTGTAACGGGAGGAGGTGGATTCCTGCATAGTGCCCCTATGGAAACCCCCGTGTGCTAGGGTTATATATACAGTATGTACAGCCCCCCCGTTACAGTGGGACCCCCTGTGCAATGGGAGGCACCTATGGAATGGGGGGCACCTATGGAATGGGGGACCCCATAAGTAACGGGATGGAGTCCCTGTCAGTCGGGAACCTGGAGTCCCTGTGTCGGGATCGGGCCCCCCGTGTAATGGGTGGAAGCAGATTCCTGTTTTGTGCCCCTGTGGAGGCCTCCATGCCCTGGGGGTCACTGTGTATGCAGCCCCCCCATTATAATGGGACCCCCCCGAGCACTTACAGAATGGGGGACATCTGGCTAATGGAGTGCCCCATATGTAAGGGTATGGGGTCCCCTATATACAGGCAGAGCCTATATAAAAATGGGGTCCTATATAATAGGAGGGTGAGGATGCCTTCTACAACAGGGGCACCCTATATAGGGAATAGGGCCCACCATATAATGGAGGGGTGAGGCTCCCAGTACAGTGAGGGCTCCTTTGTAGTGGGGCATTGGGATCCTTCTTATGACAGGGAATGGGGACCCCCAGCAATCTGGGAACCCCTGTAAAATTACTCCTCTGCTATGGGGTCTCCCATATACGGAGGGATAGGAAACCCCAAGACCATCTCAGTAACAGGGACCCTTTTAAATGGGAGGGTGGAGGACCCCCTCCCATAAAATGGGGAAAGGAGTGCCTGAGAGTGACAGGGGGATGCTGGGATCAATCCTGTTCATCCCAGGGACTTTGGGAACACCAGAACAGAGACCTGCTCACGAGGTTTCTCTCTCAGGTTGGGCATGAGCCACTACCTCCAACCATTGGAAGAAATGTGCTGGGAAGGAAGGTCCTGTACCTGCCTGGCTTCTTCACCTACGGTGAGTGACTGTTCCTCCCTGCCACCACAAGGTCCTGCCCTTGGGGAATCAGGGCCACGAGCTGCCAGGCAGACTGAGCTGACCCCCAGCAGCACTCCCACATCCCCTTGGGATCATCCTGAGGCTGCAGTGAGGCACAAACCACCACAGCTCCTTGCAAGGCTGTCAGATTTATGTGCCTGTTGTTGGGGACAGGGGGGTGTTGGTGCTGCATCGTGTTCCCATGACACATTGCTCTGGGTTTGCACCATGGTGGAGGGGTTTGGGGGCTTTTCGGTGGTGTAGGAGGGTTGCAGGAGGGTTTTGTGTGTTGCAGGAGGGTTTTGTGTGTTTTGGAGATTGCAAAATACTTTCCTTCTGCTCCAAAACAGCCCTGGAATAACCTGCCCCTTGCCCTGCTCATTTGTGTTGTAGATGGAGTCTTAAAGGGACAGAAATACCAAGAAAAGGGCAGGTAATATATTTAGAAGGGAAAAAAAAGTAGTATTTTCCTCTTTTTATGGGTGGAGCAGCATGGGAGAGGTGGGTGAATACTTTGTGACCTGCTGTCACAGCAGGTTTGCTCTGGGGAAGGGGAATGCACTGTCCTGAGAGCCGAGCTGGGCCAATCCCAAAATCAGCCCGTGGTGCCCATGGGGTGGAACCAGCACAGGAGCAGGATGAGAGCACTGGAAGCCCATCCTGGGACACCCAGGGCTGGAAATGCTGCAGTGCTGCCCTTTGGAAGATGCAATTTCCAAACAGATGGGCAGTGTTGGGTGATGGAGAGGTGCAGAGCCTGCCTGGCTTCACTTGGACAGCACAGGACACAGGCCAGGAGCAGTCAGTAGCCACCAGCACATAGTGGGTTCTATCCCACCTCGTTATATGTGGGAGAAATGGGATCTCTGGGCTTTTTTTGCAACTGGAGACCTGAGGAAGTTTGCCTGGGAGAAGGTGGTGGGGCAGGAACTGAACACGGGTTTGTGAGATCCATGTGACCCCTGAGTCAGACCTCCTTGGGAGGAGGTGACAGCACAGAGCACATGGGATGACCCCCCTGCCTGGTTCAGTCCACACTGCCTTGGAGCCCTTTCAGGTGAGCAAAACCATCAAAAGACAAAAAGTAGCCCAAAGTATTGGAGCTGTCCTTCTAGATTAGGCAGATGACAGAGAGTAAGAATTCTTGTCCTCCAGTATGAAGTTTATTTAGGACTGTTACAATAAATCACTTACTGTGGGGCTGTGGAGTGGCTGCTGTGCTGAGCTGAGCCTGGCGTGGTTTTGGCTGAACCCTGGGGCTGTTTGGGGTGCTCTCCATGCATTGTCCCCTTCCTGACTGACAGCAGCCTGGTGTTGTCCACCCAGCCAGACACATCGTGGAAGTGGATGGGAAAAGAGGCCTCTTCCGTGGCCTGACTCCTCGCCTCATCTCAAGCACTTTATCAACCATCACCAGGGGGAGTGTGAAGAAGGTAAAGGTCGGCTTCTCTCTCCATTAATCACCTGCAGGGTCAGTGCTACTGCAGCAAGTGCCTGCAGCCAGCCAGAGCTGCACAGGAGGACTGGTGCACCCATCTCTCTTCATCTCCTAAGGGAATAGTCCTCCAGTGCCCTTATCCCCAAAGCATTTTTTATTTATAAACCATTTTATTTGATTTGGCATCCCCTTGCCTTGTATCCTCTGTCAGTAGTTTTGTGAGCCCTCTATTCCTCTATTTTACTTCCCATCCTTTCTTCTCCTGTGTTCCTTCTTGCCTCTTTGCCTTGTCCTTGCATCTGGAGCACGGCTTTTCGTGGTTTCCCCTGTCCTCAGACATTGTGGGTCAGCATCTCCATCAGTTCTGACTGTGTTTTTTCCCTCTCCACTCAGGCCTTTCCACTGGAAGACATGGAGCATGTTTCTAACAAGGATGATGTGAAAACTTCACTTAGGAAAGTGGTCAGAGAGGTGAGAAGTGGATATTGCACATTAATGAGTGGTTGGGGAGATCCCTGGGGATGTGGGTGAGGATACTTGGAGAGAAACTGGGGTGAGAAGTTTGTGGTGTTTAGTGGCCATTCTGTGTGCATCCATGAAATAATTCACAGGAACAGAGGTTTACCACAAGAACAGATCTCATAAGAGGGACTCAAAATGGTTTTCCCCACTCTGAAGGCAAGGGCCTGGGCCGTGCAGGAGGAGCAGCAGAGCTTTTCTCACAGTTGTTTTCTCCTCCCTTCCCAGACTTCCCACGAGATGGTGATGCAGTGTGTGTCCCGGGTTGTGTCACACCCGCTGCACGGTGAGTCCTGGCCCTGGCTGGCAGCCCCTCCAGACTGGGCATCACCCCAAACCCTGCTTGCTCAGGGGATGATACTTAGGATACTTCTCTATCATATGAGGCTGATGCTGGGGTTTGCCTTCAGGCACTAGCACACCTGAGCAATGAGTTTCTTTCTTCACACTCATCCAGGACCTTGTCCTAGAGATCCCGTTGGGGTTAGGACCAGTAGCAGCCTTCCAGTGCCTAAAGGGGCTCCAAGAGAGCTGGAGAGGGACTTTGAACGAGGGCATGGAGAGACAGGACACAGGGAATGGCTTCCCACTGCCAGAGAGCTGGGTTAGATGGGATATTGGGAAGAAATCCTTCCCTGTGAGGGTGGGCAGGCCCTGGCACAGGGCTCAGAGAAGCTGTGGCTGCCCCATCCCTGGAAGTGTCCGAGGCCAGGCTGGACGGGGCTTGGAACACCCTGGGAGAGTGGAAGGTGTCCCTGCCCATTCCAGGGGGTTTGGAAAAAGATGATCTATCAGGTCCCTTCCAACTCAAACCTCTCTGTGATCCTCTGAAATCCTTCCCACTACTTACAGGCTCAGGAAAGGCCCCAGTTTCTAATGAGTCTTGCAGTGCTGATGACCACTGAGAGGAGCTGGAGATGCTGTGAGTTGAGGGAGAGCAGAAGGGTCACATCCATTACAACCCAAACTGGATTTGTTTCTCTATCAGCCCTGTGTTTCTTTCCTCCCAGTGATCTCCATGCGCTGCATGGTCCAGTTCGTGGGCCGGGAAGTCAAATACAGGTGAGTGGCTGCAGCCTGGGAGGGTCTGGGGCCAGGGGTGCCAGGTGCTCCCATGCCAAGGGGAATAGGGTTATCCAGGAGCCCTGAGAGACTGAAATGTGAGTCTGAGCTGTGGTTAGAGGCTGTGGGTGGCTCCAAGTTGAAGGGATGTGGGAAGGCTGGGCTCTGTCCCCGACGTGCCTCTGCTCTCCCTTGTGCACATGGAGGTTTGGGGCTGTATCACCCCTTGCTGACCACACAGTGAGTCTCCTGCCTTTTTCCTTTGGCTATTAATGGAGAGGGAAGGCAGCAGAGAGGCAGAGTGGATAACACAAAGCTTTGCTGTAGCCCTGCTTAGTCTGTAAAATTTTTCCAAGCCTTTTGCAGTACCAGCTGCCTCTCTGCTGGGCAGAACTGCCTGTGGAGCAACGTGGAGGCACACAAGACAGGATTGCAGCCAGCCCATGACAGCTAGCTCAAGTTCCCAAAGGCAGGACAGGGTTCTTGGGCTTAGAATCAGCCAAATCAAAGCATATCACACAACATCTGCACCCACTCACAAAACCTCACAGAGATCCTGTACCTTCAGCACTGAACAGTTGTGTGCAGGTTGGGTGTTCTCCCGGGTGTTACTGCAGACTGGCAGAGTGCAGACACAACCTTCCTTCCCTCAAACCTGCCTGCTCTGAGGAGAATAAGCAGAACAAGCTGCCTTCTGCTGGAATGATGGCTGGGGAGGCACTGCCATGGCTGGGGACTGCAGGATGCATGTGAAGTTGCACAGGGCAGAGGTGGAACAACTCTGCACACTCACAGCTCTTTTCCTTTCTTGGCAGCGGTGTGTTCAGTGCCATTGGCAGGATATTTAAGGAAGAAGGGATCCTGGGATTCTTTGTGTACGTGAGTTGTTGCTTAAATACTTTCTCCCGTAGCCTGAAGGCACTGATGGCTCTCCAGGCAGCTCTGCCAACCCCAGCTGGAGTCACACTGAACTGAAACCTTGTCCCACCAAGGGACTCCCACATCACTCCTAGGATTAAATCTGTGCCTTTGACAGCACTCCAGTTTGACTATTAAGTTTGCCCCAGATCTTATCTTCAGTCAAACCTTCAGAGCCCAGAGGAAGCTGTATTTTTTCTTATCTTTCTTTTCCCCTTGGTGCTTCTTTGTGTTTCAGTGCAGGGCCATTTAAAGCATTTGTTTGTGCAACAGGCACCACGATCAAGTGCAACAATAAGTTCCCTTGTTGAAATGAAAGCCAGGGCCTGGGTAAGCAGCATATTCCTCTGCAGAGCACCGTGGGTGCTTGTAATGACCAGGTTTACCTGTGTGCTTGGAGTGTGGTGGTGTCTGGACCAGGAGGAGCTGAAAGGTGTTTCCAGCTGCTTACAGCACGTGGCAAATTGGTGCATCACTGAAATGGAAGTTCAGTGGACACCTTTTTGCTTGAACCCTTAATTAAAGCTTCCTGCCTTTCTTTTCCACATCTACATAAAAGCAGAACCACCTGCTGTGTCTGCCCATGGTGGGGAGATGACTCACTTTATTATGTCAATAATAGTAAAGGCAGCTCTGGAATTTCAGCAGGGGTTTTCAGGATGCCTTTGGCTCTGCAGTCACAAAATACAGGCCTCCAGATGAAACCTGAATGCATCAGGAAGAGGGAAGCAATCCCAGGGGGTCTCACCCTGTCCTTCCCCAAGGGGAAGTGGCCAGGGGTCTGCAGAGACCTCACCCATTGAGTGTCACTGCTTCTTCCTTTGGCAGCCCACGGCTTCTCAGCTGAGCTGTGCAGCTCCAAATCTGCTCCACTAAATATAGGATCCTCTGGGATGGTCCCTGTGAGTGGGGCATGGCTGGAGCAGGCTGCTCACACCCCCCCACCTCCCAGGGAAGTGATCTGAAAGAAGCGGCCACATTCCCTTCCCTCCACATAAAATAAACACTGCTGGTAGCCTAATGAAACTTAATAGTTCACAGGAAAGGCTTTAACACAACCCAAATTGTCTCAGGAGGGCTCTGAAGTTCTATGTGCTCTATAACCCTGTTAGGAAATCCCACTGCTGTGAGGGGAGCACAAACTGCATCTGAAGGGCCAAACTGCTGGTTTCCTCCTCTCAGCCCTCCGGTGCAATCCCAGCACACCCACTGCCCTAAAATCATGGCAGTGCACTTGTTTCTCATGGCCTTATAACCACCCCCAGCAGTAACAGTGGCACACACTCTCTGGGTGTGTGCCTGGCTGGAGATAAAGACTTTTCAAGGATGGATTTATCTCCCTTCCCTTCATATCTGCAACAGGCTCCTGCCAGCCCAGGGAGGTGTTCCCTGAGCTCCAAAACTGCTGGGCACGGTCAGCTCAAGGATGGCTTGTCCCAGGTACCTTGCACTGGGGTTTCTGGCATTGGGTCACATCACTGTATGTCATTCAGGCTTCCTCCTCTGCCTGCTGCTGTTCCAGCTTTTCATCATCTTCCAAAAATATTCCTAGTTGGGATCTTGGACATCTCAGCAGGTGTGAGAATTGTAGCACTCATTTTTTTTTAATGTCAGTAGTAGTAAAGGCAGCACTGGAATTCCAGGAGTGGTTTCCAGGCCTGATGCCTTTGGCTTGTTGGCTTTTTTCAGTTCCTTTCTGCAGCTCTCAGACCCCTGGTTTCCAGTCATCCAGCTCAGGGCCAGCAGCTGTCATTACTTTGGAGGGGAGAGAGGGATGGGATCCTTACTGGAAGTGGAATAAACAGTCTGACTCCCTATCAACAGCTGGGTGAGGTTTTCCTTATGGGGCTGCCCTGGCCCAGCCCTTTGCTTCTGCACTTTATTAGGCTCTGTGGTATCTGCATCAGCTCAGGAGCTTCAGACTTAACTTTGAGTTAGAGAAAGGATGGTTTTTACAAAGGCTGAAAGCCAAACACAAAGCAGAACATCTCTTTGGGGCCAGAGAGCTTTGATTTCTTTGTCCTGTGTGCTGCTCTCATGTATCACATCTTTGAAGCCAGTGAATCTTCTGTTGAAGGTTTCTGCTGTGCCTGGCCCTTGAGACCTCAGCTGCATCCCCAGGGCTGCTGGGGCCTTAACAATGCATAGGTTGTTCCCAAAACCAGCCCA
The DNA here is from genome assembly GCA_013398275.1 of Promerops cafer. Taxonomy (NCBI): domain Eukaryota; kingdom Metazoa; phylum Chordata; class Aves; order Passeriformes; family Nectariniidae; genus Promerops; species Promerops cafer. The sequence goes on along the minus strand of VZSE01007672.1, from coordinate 43,100 downwards.
GTTGCTGATTTGCTGCTGCAGCAACCACAGCAGGAAACAAACTGGTCCCTTGCTCTGAGGAGGCAGTGTCGTGTTTGGGAAGAAACAAATGACTCAGATTAATGTGCTTGGAGGTGGCTCTTTCCAGCTCAGCAAACACTCATGTGGCTCTTGACAGGCTCCTTTGCAGAACAACCCCTGCAAAAGCAGGAAACCCTGCACTGGTGCAGCAGGTGCTGCAGAAGCACCAACAAACTGGAGAAACAGTCTGGAATATTTTGTTAAAGTTTTAGTGCTGTTATCTGCAAAAGCAGGTGGTGCTGGTGCTGCTGGGAGCTCCAGTGTGTCAGTGGGAGGCATTAACCAAAGATCTGTGCTCCTGGGGGCAGCAGGGACTGGGAAAAATCAGAGGGACCTGAGTGTTTCCCCAGTTACTCCCACTTCTCAGTGGAGCAGGTTGTGCAGGAACAACCCCTCTCATTTTGATTTCTAAAAGAAGGGAAATTCCACAAAGAGATGAACTTCTCATTCTGCATCCAAAAGAGCATCTTCAGTAATGGAAATCACTTCATCTCTGTCTCTCTTGGGTTTGTCAGCAGGAGTTGGGCCAGGAAGGGATTTGGGACAAGGGGACTTGAGTCCCAAAAAACAGATCCCAAAACCTTTCCAGCCAGAGCGGCACGTGTAGTACCAAGTTTGAAGGCTGAGAGAGCTCTTCCCTGAAATCTCCCTTTTCAGTTCCTCCCAAAGAAAAGATTTCATTTTGGGGGAGTGGAGTTCCTCTGAGCTGGTGGAGGGAAGGAGGGCTGGGCACCTCGGGAGGTGGCACTGGGACCCTCCTGCACCTCACACCTCCCCTTTTGCCCTTGCAGTGGGTTAGTCCCTCACATCTTGGGGGATGTCATCTTCCTCTGGTGCTGCAACCTCCTGGCTCACTTCATCAACACCTACGCGGTGGACGACAACGTGAGTGCAAGTGCCTGAGGGAGGGCTTGGGGTCTGGACTGAGCACCTGCGGTGGGAAGGACTTACTGGGAGCAGGGGCTGATTTAATACAGACCCCGGCTTGGGGACATCCCTGTGAGAGTGCTGGAGGCGCTGTGTCTGCTCAGGGCTGTGCTTCAGCTGCACTTCGGGGGATCACAGTTCCCAAATGCCTTCCCAGACTCTCAGCTGGAATGCAGCTGCTCTCCGTTGCTTTCTGCCTTGTCCCTTGCCCCTCGCCTCAGGCTCAGGAAGTGTCACATAATGACAGTGCCAGCCTGGTGTCATCGCCCTGCTCCACAACGCCTTTGCTTTCTCTCTGCAGTTCAGCCAGGCATCGGTGATCCGGAGCTACACCAAGTTCGTGATGGGGGTACGTAGGCAGCTGCCGTGTCCTTTCCCCTGCTCCTGCCACCTCTGGGCTGAGAGCTCGTGCTCTGGGGACACAGGCTGGTCTGTACTTGACATCCCTTATCCAAGGACAACTCTGCTAACGTGCAAAAGCTGGAAATGGCGTTTTTGACACGGGGAGCGTTAGAGAGGCTGCTGGTTCTCTGTGCTTTCAGATTGCTGTGAGCATGCTGACCTACCCGTTCCTTCTCGTGGGAGATCTCATGGCAGTGAACAACTGTGGGTATGTCCTTCACACTGAGATCTAAAGCTTTCCCTTCCTTTCTTGAAGCCCCTTGTTGTCTGAATGGGCTGCTAACGACCATAAAGCTTTCCTACAGCCCCGTAAACTCTGTGGCACCTCGCAGAGCTGGCTCGTTTCCTGTCCCAGGTTGCTTATAATTTTAGATCAGAGGGCACAGACACGAGCAGCTGAAAAGCTCAGGTGGTGAGAAATCGGGAGAGTTGTGGTGGTGTGGTCCGATCTGAGCTAAGCTGGAGGCACAGGGATCAAAGGGACCGTGCTGGCTCCAGGGAGCAGCACGAGGGAAGCAGAGCTCTTATTGCAGCGGTGGGGGCAGACAGGAGCAGGACCGAGCTTGCTTTCCCAGTTGCACTGCTGCAAGTCTTCTGCATTTGTGCTCATGGGAACGGGATGGGATCCAAGTCTGGTGTCGTGTTTTCTCAGTATCTGCTGGCTTTTGAAGGTGTAGATACGGTCCTGGACTCTGAACGTCTCCAGGTAACGCTCCTTGTTTGTGCACTCCAGGGGTAATTAAATTACAGATCTGCTGCATTGTAAATAACGAGCTGTCACTTGGCCGCCAGCCCGGTGCAGACACTGTCCCCGTGTCCTCATTCACACTTCCTGCTGCTCTTTTGTTACCTGTGTGGGTAAGGTGACAACATCCACCTCAGCTGTTCCCTGTTGCCGTGCAGGTTGCGCGCCGGCCTCCCTCCCTACGCTCCCGCCTTTGCATCCTGGATCCACTGCTGGAGGTACCTCAGTGCTCAGGTGAGGGAGCAGGGCACACACGGGGCTTTGGGCTCCCTCTGCTCCTTTCCCAAGTCTCCAGCATTCCCCAAAAGTGCCTGTGCTGCATCCTTGCTGTGCTCTGTAGCCTGCTTCTACCCCTCCAGTTCTGGCACTGGTACCAGCATGGCAGCGCTGCTCTGCCCACTGCACACCCTGAGCTTGCAGCCTGCGAGCTTTTAGCCCGTGCATTGCACACAGCAGAGCCTGTGCCCCTCTGCATCTGTCACCCCTGGGGGAAACGCCCAACTCCAGCACCCGCAGGGCTGGAACCTCACTTTGTCCTGCAGAGCAGCCCAGGGTGCCCAGGCCTTGCAGCTCTGCCATGGGCATGGAGTCGGGCCCTGCTAAAACAGCTGCAGCTCCCTGGCCAGGTCTCAGGCTGCCCTGACCCCGGGCTCTCCTCCTCAGGGGCAGCTGTTCCGTGGCTCCAGCCTGCTGTTCCGCAGGGCGCCCATCCCAGCCGCCTCCTTCCCCAGCGACTGACGCCTCGGCAGGGAGAGCTCATCAGCGCGGACTCCTCAAGAAACCCCAAGCTTGTTTCGATATCTGTATATTTCTATTTTCTGATCCAAAGTCCATGGTGCCAGAACTGACACCTCCTCTCCAGCAAGGCCAGCAACAGACTTCTAGACATCTGGCTTCAGGCTCCAGCTGGACCAAAGCTCCATCCTCGTGGCTGTCTCGACTGGGATGTATAGCAGAGAGAGCAGAAAGCCGTTGTCTCTTTGGTCCAGGCTGTAGCTCTGGAGTTGCTGGGGAAGTCCAGGAATCCAGAAAATGCCCAGGTACTAAAGGAGCCAGCCATGAGCTGCAGGGACAAAAGACTGCTTTGTTCTGCCTGAGCTGAAAAGCAGCAGGAGATTCAAGGTCACCTCCTTGGGAAGGTTATGCCAGGAGACAGCTTCCTGCCTCACCCTTTCTGGAAGAGAGCACCTCTGCCTGGCAGGTAGCTCATCCTGGGCAAGATCAACCTGGCATCCGTATTTAAGGTTGGAGGTTACCTGAACACCCAGGAGCATCCCACCTCCCATGGGCATGAAAAAGAAATTATGGGATCAAAACAGGGAAGGGAAACAGAGTCCCACTGCAAAGAACAGCAGAGTCCCAAAGAGACGGGTCCAGCCCAGCTCAGGGCAGCGATGGGATGTGGACACGGAGAGCCCTTGGGAAGGGACGTGCCCTGCCAGTGTGCTGCTTTGGGCAGGATTTCAGCCGTGGAATGGGCTGTGTTTAGGACACACCCAGCAGAGCTGTGGGCCGGGCAGGCAGCCTGCACGCTCTCTCTGGGTTGGACTGGCCTGGCTGCTCCGAGGGGCGTCTCCCAGCCAGCAGCACCACGAGCCCTGCTGGGCTCCTGCTCCCGGCGCTGACGGAAGCGGAGCCGCCGGGATCTGAGAGCTGCACACAGAGGGCTCTCCTGCAGCAGGGGCAGCCCTCCAGGGCTGTCTGCAGTAAAGGGATACACCTTGAGCTGGCCAGAGGCTGGCGAGACATCAGGGTCAAAGGCCCCTGGTGCTCAGTGGAGCACGGCTGGCTCTGTGTGTAGCAGAGCTCACCAGTGGCACCAGGGCAGGATTGTTGCTCAGCTCCCCAGACAAGAGTTTCTTTGCACCAGTCTGTGCTGTGATGGCAGCCAGGCAGATTTCCCCCGTTTCAGTTCCCCATGAAGCAGGCTTTTGCACAGAGGTGATGCTGCACTGCCTGGGAAGAGGATTAGCATTCCTTGAGCAGGTTCCCATGTGCTGCAGCAGCAGCAGCAGCTGGGGTCACATCTCATCCTGGTCCTCTGCCATCACACGGCGTGTTTTCTCCAGCAGGCAGGGTTGATGCACACCCCCAGGCAGGGCTTGCAGGACAGTGGTGGTACGTGCTGGGACTGGCAGCCCCTACCCAGCTCCCTTCAGTGTTGTGAAGTCGGTCCTGTCTGTCCTCCCTCGCTCCCAGTCTGTGTTACAGTTAAATAATGCATGGACCTGTTCCCTAACACCAGAGATGATTTCAAAGAGGATTTAATTATGCTCCAAAATACAGTTATAAAACAACTATTGGGTGGTTTGGTTTTTTGGGGTTTTTTTTTGTGATTTTTTTTCCCCTGCATAATGTGCTCCCTCCGGGAAGGTTTCAGTTTAAGACAGGCACTTCCTTTGGTCTTTTCTCCAAATCAGGGGCTAAACCAGCTGTTTAAAACTCAGATTCTCCCTGATTTTCCTCACCTTCACAGAAAGTGGGCATATTTAGGCTGAGCAAACTGCAGTGGGTGCACCTGGAATGAGGGTGGAGGCAGCAGAGGGCTTGGGTGCTTGAAACAATATATGTGCAATTAAGTTTTTGGAGTTAAAATTGACCCTGAGCAGGTTCCCATGTGCTTTCTTCTGGAAAGGGTGATGGAGACCCTTTGCTGCTGTCAGATCAGTCAGGTGGGCTCAGCCATTCCATCTTCCTCCTCACAGCTCCATCCTTCCCCACCAGCCTTTAATCACCTCATTTTATGACCTGGTTCAACACGGGGCATTGCACCTGCCAGGTCACACAGCACCTGCTCAGGAACATGTACCTTTACCCTCCAAATTAAAGCCACCTTCTGCTGCTCACATGCCTGTCAAACCTCCTGCAGCCTCTGCACAGCCTGACTCCAGCCACTGCAGGGAAAAGTGCTATTTCCTGTCCTTTGAGGAATTTACCTAAGGAATTTACCTAAGGGATTTACCTAAAGCTGCAGCAGTGGATGCATCCTGCCAGTAATTTCTGCCCAGTTCTTCAGGGCCCACAAACTTGGCTGAAAACCCAACAGTTGACTGTAGTTTTTGCTCAATTTAAATGAAAACCAGGTTTCAAAGCTTTCAGTGCACTGCCTTACTTTGAAGCAAGGGGCTGCCATTCTTAGGGTGACTGAATATTTCCTCACCTCCTATTTCTACCCCTGATTCTTCTTGTCTCATGCTTCATTTGAGGGGCCCCACCACAAGGACAAATGTCTGCACCAGGAGCAGGCGAGGAGACAACTCAAACCCCGGCTGGGCATCCCTCTCTGTTAAATTGCTGCCCATTAGTCAGTGCCTGGCCCTGCAGCTGGTGCTCAGGTATCCCAGCTGAAGGGGATGGGGCCCCATTCCCACAGCAGAGGGGACCCAGGGTGGAACATGTGGTCAGGAGAACAAATGAAGGGGTGGAGGAGGAGGTTTGGGTCTGGCGCCCGGGATGGAGCCGGGGGTTTCTCCCACTGGCGCTCCCCTGTCTGCCCAGGAAACAAACTCTGGTTTAAATATTGACTCTCCTGCACAAAGCCAGGCTGGGTGGGGATCGCTGCCGTTCCGTGCCCGCTCTGTTTATCAGCCTCCAGTTGAAAACTGAGATTGCCAGGACTTTGGCCTCATCTGCTCCCAGCTGCCCGTGGGAGAAGGGAGGCAGCGACAGCAGCCAGGAGAGGGAATCTCAGGTCAAGGCTGGTCTGTCTCTCTGCTGGGCATGGATGCTCGAGTCTGGCAGGATCTGGGAAGCAGCGAGATGAGCCTTTGTGCCCAGGGAAGTGCAGCTGAGCTCAGAGCAACTGTTCAGTCCTCCCCTTTCCCCTGCAGAGCTGTCCTGCTGAAGACCCTTCAGTTCAGTCCAAACCCCTTCCCGCCGTGCTGCTCTCCCACCGTGGAGCCGGGAGAGAAGCATCCCAGAGGGCTCTCCCAATGCCTGGATGGTGCCTGGTGTCTCCCTGGTGTCTGGTCAGTGGGAAGGCCAGGGGCTGCCAGCCCTCCCCTGCAGCCATGAAGGGCCCCATCTTGCAGCCACGCATGAGGAAGTGCCCTGTGGCACAGCTGCCCTCGATAAGGCTGTTTGCTCTGTTCTCACACAGCACTGAGCTCCACGTAGGCAAATAATTCCTTTAAAAAAATATATATATATATATAAAAAGTAATAACCCTCACAGAGGAGATCCTGCTGCTGGTGGGGCCAGCTGGTGCCAGGAAGTGCTCAGGGTGGGGACTTGGACTGGACCCAGGCACCAGCAGCACGGTGGCCCTGGACCTGTCCCTGTCTTCACACAGCCCCATCCCCTGGGATGGCCTTCACCTGAAATGGGGCATTACGGAGGAGCCAGGTCCTCATGGATTCCCCCCTGGATAAGGGAAATCCCATCTGGAAACAAGGAAAGAGGCCACGAAGAGCACGGGGCAAAGCTTGGCGCAGTGGCCTGACCTGCCACGCTGACAGTGACAGCTCTGTCCACCACTCACGGCTGGTAAGAGGATGGGAAGGATGTGGGGAAGCTGCTTTCCATGCTACTCCTTGCCTGCTGTAGGTTTTTTTTAGGGTAAACTCCCTCAAATCCCCCTAAACTGAGCTGCCCTGTTCCCCCCTGGGCAGTGCTCTCAGGGGGAGCTGGTGCTGTTTCATCCCACCCTGAGGGGATCTGGGTCTTTTGGGGAAGAGGTGGCAGCACAAGGTCAGCACAAGGTCAGACTCCTTTCCCCGTAGCCACCGTGACCCCTGCACACCTCCCTCGGCACTTACACCGCCCTGGGCCCCCCATCCCAGGGGAGAAACACGAGGGGGAAAGTCTCCCCAGCTTTAAACTCGGCTCCTCTTGCCCTGCTGTGACCCCAGGCCGGGCTGGCGTGGCGAGGGTCGGCATTGCTGCGGCTGCGGCCCTGGCTCGAGGCGCCGGCCCTCGCCGCAAACACGTGAGTGCTCCCATCCCTCGGAATGGAGTTTCTCCCTGAAAAGCCGCCTGCGCTCTGCGGCCGGGCGGCTCTTGTCAGCCTGCCAGAGGAGGCCGGAGCAGCGTCACATGCAGCAAAGTTTTACAAGGCGAGCGAGCGTCTGGGGAGAGGGACGAGAGAGGGACCGACCGCCGCACGCACACACTCGGACGCGCACGCGGAGAAACCTCCTCCAGGCTCCCTCCAGCTCTCGTTCCAACGCTGATTTTTTTTCTTTCCTCCTTTTTTTCTTTTGTTTTTGGAAGAACAAAGACTTTGGGGTGGGTTGGCGCCGTTGTTTTTCCGGGGTTGCTGTCGGTGGACGGGGGGAGGCTGGAGGTGGAGGGGGGAGCCGGTGGCTTGAATGCGAGAAAGTCCCGAATTTCCCTGGCTGAGTTGCTGAGATCGTCTGTGCGAAACTTAGAGGAGGAAAGACGGGGAGGAGGGGGGGGAAATAATTAAAAAATAAAATATAATGACGTCACTCGGAGCAGGGGTGCCTTCCCTGCTGCCTGTCAGATGCGCCTGAAAAGAACAGGGCAATAAAACAACAGCCGCCTCTGTCTCCCTCGTTAAACACGGCACTAATTGGATGTTAATTTTTCCTTGCTCTTCTCGCTGCTCGATTGTGAGGGCTCTGCCTGGCTCTCCCTCTCCCGCTTCCTTTCTTTCCTGTTGCAATGCTCTTGGCAGCTCTGAGGGACTCTGGACTGTGTGCTCCCCTCCCGCTTGTGGACTGGAATAATTCAGGAGCTGGGAGAATTAAAAAAGACGAGGCGCGGGGGCGAACGGTTCAGAAACGGGGCGGGCGTGATGGATTTCGAGAGCTACGCTAATCTCCCCGTTTCCCGTGCATTGTCCTGCCGACTTGGAGCTATTCTCTTCCCATTTGATTTCTGTTCCCCTCCTTTCCCTTCCCGTTGGGTTTGGACTGCAGGGCAAAAATATATGTTTCCAAAAAAAAAAGGCATAAAAAAAAGGAAAAAAGGCAGGGAAAAAAATAGAAAAAAGGCTAAAAAAAAAAAAGGGGGGGGGGGAAAAAAGAAGAAAAAAGAAAAAAAAAAGAGGAAAAGAAAAAAAGCCTGGTTCAATGACGACAAACCCCCAAACCTCCTCCCAGCTCCCCCCGTCTCGCCGCGCTGCCTAACCCCTGCGTGGAAACAGGCGTTTTAGGGAGCCGGAGCAGGAAGTTGTTGTTCTCTGTCTTGCCCAGGTCATCCTTCCAGGGTATGTGTGCAAGGGCGGTGGGCACGAGGGCTCGGTGGGCACCCAGCAGCCGTCGGCCGCCCCCCGCGCTACCCCCGGCCAACGAGGCGGGTGAGCAGCGCAGGGGGAGCGGGGGCCGGGTGGTGTTTTGGGGGACGCAAGAGGGGCCCAAGGGACAGGATGGGTGGGGGAGCGGAGGGGAGGGAGCAGGAGGCGGAGGTGGGGGGAGAGAGCGAGAGCCGGGGAGTAAAGTCCTACCTGGGATCGGTGCCAACTTCCTGCAAAGGGTTACAGACCCGCGGCTTTGAGAGCCCACCAGAGGCGAGTGCGCTCTTGTCACGGTTCCAAGGCGAGATGAAGGCAGCGGGAACAGGTACAGCAGATGCCGAGTGGCCTCGTTTGCCCGCCGAGCAGGGCTTCGGCTCGATTTAAGCCTCGCCGACGAGGAGCCTTTGGTGCTCTGGCCGGCAGGGGCCTCGCCATCCCCGCACGAGGCCACCGGGGCCGTCGGGTGCCAAGGGTGGGGGGGGTTGCTCGGTGGCGGGGGGGGGTGTGTGCATGGCACGGGGGGGCCTCCGCCGCTCGCTCGCCTTCTCGCTGTTTGGATTAACATGCGGAAGATGCGCCTGTCACTTTGCTTACTGTCAGCTCCGGCTCGGGGATGGGTGACGGCTTTGTTCGGCGCAGCCGGGGGAGCTGTGCCAACTCGGACTTGGCAGGCGAAGCCGGGTGGGCAGGGAGAGGGGGACGAGGGAGCGGGAACGGCTGCTGGGGCGGCTGTGGAGGGACGTGGCCGCAGGCCCGCGTCTGAGCACGGCGGCTTTCTGTTGGCGTGCGCCTCCCTCTCCCTCCCTCTCTCCCGCGCTCGCCTGCGCCCAGGCTGGTGCAGACAAAATGAAAACGTGTTTTGTTTTGGTTTTTTGGCATCTCCCCAGCAGTGCTACCAACCCCAGCTGCCCCCCCTCCGCTCCCTTCCCCAACCCGCCGCGACTCCCTTTTACAATCGGCATGACCCAGGTGCTTGGGCAGTAACAAAATAAGGCCAAAAATACCCCCTGGCACCCACACCACCCCCAATCTGCCACCCTCGGCAGCAACTGCTCCCAACCATCCTCCATGGCGGGTGGGTTGTTGTTTGTATGTATATATATATATATTTTGTCCTCTTTTTTTTCTGCCCCCATCGGGTCCCTCTTGCGTTGGGTGTGTGTGTTCCTATTCAAGGACCCGCCACCTCCTGTCGTGCTAAAACCAGGAAGGACGGAGCCAAGGGCTCATTTCTGCCTGGACACTGGGGTGGCGGGCGAGGGAGACAACGATGGAGGACGAGAGGAGGGAGGAGAGGGATGGGAAGGCGGGAAAAGGAGCATGGGGAGGGCGGAAAAAAAATAATCCACCTCCCCAGGCCTTTTGTTTAATCTACGTCGATGCAAAGAGGGGTCTTGGGGGTTTTTTCCTCCCCTTGTCCTTTTTCTCGCCCCGTGCTTGAGCCTCATGGGGCGTTTTCGAGCCTGACGGGGCAACTTTCCGGAGTGGGCAGTGTTGGAGGTTGATTTTTTTGGGAGGCGGCAGGCTTGTCCCGCAGGCGCACGGCTCCCAGTGCAGGAATTCCTGCCAGCTTGCCTTTGTGCCAGCCTCCGTTGGCCTTGGGTGTCTCGTTCGGATGGAGCCTGGCATCCAGGCACCGCCCATTTCTTGGCATTGAGCTGCGAGGAGAAGGAAAGGGGAGAGAGCGAGCGAGAGAAGGGAAAAAAAAAAGCTGTCTCACTCAAACTGGCCTTTCTCGGAAAAGGATTCTTCCCCGATGATTGTCCGGATAAGCGGAGCTAAATCCAGCCACTACTCAACAACAAAACCACTCTCTTCCACGGTGCGTCTCTCTTGCTGCCTTGGTACGAAATCGAACCTCACTCTTAATTTTGGTTGTTTGTTTTTTTTTTTTGTCCGTGCGGTTGGGGTTTTTTTGCCTTTGATTTGAAATAACGTTTTGTTCCTCCAGTTGCTCCGTTGCTTTGTTGTTGCTGTAACCTGCCTTCTCCCTGAAATCCCTTCCCGCCGAGTCCTCTGGCCCTTGGTGCTAAAACACCCGACTTTAATCGGTCTCCTAGAGAGGGATGTATAGCAGATAGGCAGGTCCCTACGTGCAGCGTTTGGAGCAGAACTGGAGGGTGATTTCTCTCCCTGCCCTCGCCCCACCACCCGGGACGTCCCCAAGAGCCACCCGGGGCTGGGCATTGTCGCCCGGGTGCCGCTGTAGTTCCCCACCGGGCACCACCGATGGCGGAGAATGTGTCGAATCATGTCGGATTTGCAATTCAACATGGCAGCCGGAGCAAACGTGGTGGGAGACGCTGGGCACGGGCGCTCCCGGCCACGCCAGCGCAGGGTGGGGGCACGGCGAGAGCGGATGCACGGACAGGGAGGACGAGAGGACAGCGGGGAGGACACCAGGGCGAGGTCAGAGCAGGAGGATAATTTTATTTCATTTCATTTGAAGGGGGTGAGTTCCACCAGGAGCGGTCCGGGAAGGAGGGAACTCAGGCCGCCTGGCTTTTTCAGCATTAACTGTTTAGAAGCTGGCTGGTTCCCCACGCTGGCACGGCGTGCCCGGGCGCGCGCAGGGCTGAGAGATGCCCGGCAGCGGGGCGGGACGGGACGGGGCACTCCGGAGGCGGCTTTTCCTGGAGGCACGGCGGCCGCAGGGCCGGGCCGGCTGCTTCTGGGGGAAGCCCTGCGAGGGCTCGGGGTGTCCCCGGCTGCTGCTGGAGGAAGCCCTGCGAGGACTCGGGGTGTCCCCGGGCCGTGCGGCTCCTCCGGCCTCGTGCAGGTTCGCGCCTCGCACCGGGGCGAGGTTTGGCACGGCCGAGGCTCCGCAGGGCAGCCTGGCCCTGCCCGATCCCAGGGCTTGCCCCGGCGCGGGGGAATCTGCCCTCTTTCTGTCAAACTTAATTTAGGCCTGGTTGGGACACAACAAAAGCAGCTTGTTTGCAGGGCAGGGTCCTCCTTCCCGGCTGCCGCGCACTCCGCAGGCACTCGGAGCCATGAAAGCCACCCCTCCTCCTTCACCAAATTTTTCCTCCTCTTCCCCGCTGCCCAGCCTCTCTGCTCCTCCTCCTTTCTCTGAAAAAAAACCCTTTTCAGTGAGCAACGCATGGCCCTACAGTAAAACCTTCACACTGGCCACAAAGCACCCAAATACCCCGGCCCTTCTCTGCCTCCGTGACTCACCAGCCTGCACTGGCTCTATCAGCCCTGCTCTGGGGACATTCCCAAAACTGCCTTACCCACCAGGATGGTGACAGCCTCCCAGAGATGGTGTCCTGGGCATTTCACATCTTCCTGACCCTGCAGGGAGCTGTGTGGCCTCGTGCACCCTGGTTTGGTGGCTGGGACACTGGGGTCCAGTCCTGGACCTTGCTTGCTGTGCTGTTTCCACAACACCCCACGGCTGGTTTGGCAGCTGAAATTCCCATGTTGTGGGAGCTGGAGGCAGTCAGGCATTTGTGGGGTCTGACCTTCAAAATGTGCCAGGATGGTCTCTTCAGCAGAGCACGTGGACACAGCGGGTTACATCCAGACCCTTAATTCCAGTGAAAAGGCAGCACAAGTGTTTTACTCATCATTCCAGCTTTTCCCTTGCAGATTATTTATACAAAGAGGGGCTGGGGTGAAACCAGCCCTTTCTCAATTTGCTCCCAATCCCTATTGCTTTCCTGTGAAAATCTGGTGGAGGGCAAATATTTAAAAAAACCCCAAACCCACTGAAGCTCCTGCAAGCAGCCTGAGAGGAAAAAAAGTCTGAACTCAAGCAAGGCTCTTCTGACGTGTCCTAAGCAAAACATCTGGCACCCCTGGAAGAGCCGTCCAGCCAAGGGACACAGCTGTTTTATTCCACACAGCTCACAGCAAAACAGGGCTCGTGCTTCCAGAACATGGCTCAGCAGAAAGGGTGAATTCTTGAGAGGGGGAGTCAGATCTTTCTGCTGTTTATTGCCTCTGAATCCCCAGTTTGCTCTCAGGCTGCTCTGGTGTGAGCTCTGCTCCATCTCCTGGCAGGAGACCAGGAGCTTTGCTCTGAGGCTGGAGCCTCGTTCAGCTGCTGTAACCCCCAGCAGGCAGCAGAGCCACTCTGGATTTGCACAGACATTCCTCACAGCAGGATCAGGCCCCCAGGTTTGTCGAGGGTGGCTCTGGGTAATTTCCTTTCCTTAAAAGGACCAAGTTTGGCCAAGGCAGAGTTTGAATTGTGATTTCCTTTTTTTTTTTTTCCTCTTTTTTTTTTTTTTTGGTTTTTAATCCCCTACAACTCAGAGCAAAATTTATGTTGGTGGGAACTGCCTCATTTACAGCTGCAGAAAATGCTGAGCTCTGTGTCTCCACAGGCCAGACCTGAGGGGGAAGGCTTCCCCCATGCTGGACCATCCATGTAAGCAGCTTCACCACTCCAGGAACCACTTCTGGTGGAGAAAGAAGGAGTAAAAGGCAATGAGACTAATTTGACCTCTGTGGGCTCCACCCTCAGCCTTTCCACTAATTGTTCCAAGGGGGGTATAAGTTTCATGAGATCCTTGTAGAAGCCCATCCAAGGGAGAGCTGATGCTGGCAGGGTCATGCACCATGGGGAACATGGTGTCCAAACACAGCCAGATCTGATTCACCCTCTGTACCACCACACAGCTGGGCCTCAGAAGAATCAATACCATTTATTTTTCTTTCTGCAGTGTTTTTCTCTCTCTGCCACCTCCCTCAGCTCCTAATTTCTCTCAATCTTTTTTCTGTGGTACTGTTTTTTTGTGTTGGAGTTGCTCATGGCTACTGTTTAACTTTGGTGACAATTGGCTGCTGTGAAAGGTCAGGTCTGGGAAGACACAGCTAGGAGGTGACCAGTCTGTTACTGTAGGGTTGCTCATGGGCACTGAGCTGTGCTGTCTGGCTCCACAGCTGGAAAGCCCATGAGACACACGGGGTTGGGCATGCTAAGGTTGCTCTCCAGATAGTCCTGGCCACAGGAAGTGTAAGAGAAGTAGCCCAGCAAAGGACACAACAAACACGCTGCATGAGGCGAGGTCTGTGGAGTCAGAGGGGTGAGGGTTGTGCTGTTGAGGTGATGGCAACCAAATATCACCCTGCTCTGGGAGGTCTCTGGAGGGTGGCTTCACGTGAACCTCTCCTGCTCATTCCCACGCCAGGGCTTTTCTCTTCTGTGGTTGCTGCCAGCACATCACCATCCTGCTGGGCTTGGGAGGCCCAGCCCAAGGGAGGTGGCCGTGCACCCCTGGCTCGTGCAGGACTGGGCAGGAGGATTCTCCTCATCTGCAAGACCACGATAAACATTGTGCTTCCTCCTCCTCCTTTCTCCTTCCTCCTCTTCCTCTCCCCCCCAGCTTGAAAGCTCTGCAGGGCAGCCACAGGCACCTTTATCTCAATCTTCAGGTCTGGTTTGGACTCACGGGATGGTCCATGCTGATGTTTTATTGCCAGGTGTGAAGACCTGAAGCAGCTTTGCAAGGCCTGGGAGCTTCTGGGAGTAACACCAGGAGTTCAGGTTCTCCTGTCCCTCAGTCTTGGTTTGCTTGGTGCTGGGCATCACCTCTGATGAGGGGAATGGAGGTCGTGGGGCAGCACGAGGCATCCTGGCATGTGGAGCCAGAGTGAATCTGGATGGGAGCAGGGAGCAGGCAGCAGGATGGGAGCAGGCACAAGGGTGGGAGCAGGCATAAGCATGGGAGCAGCCTGATTTGCTTGCATCAATTTTCACAACAGAAACGTGAGCTCAGGCTGGCAGTGGAGGCACCCTGGGTGTGCAAGGAGAGAAGGTCCCAAAAGCCCAGCTCGGGGCAACAACTTGGGTTAGAAAGTTTTCTGAGCAGGAAACTCCTCACAGAGACTCCACCAAAAGTCAGGGCAGCTGCTGATGCCAATGTGATCGACAGCTTCAGTGTCTGCACATCTGCTCCCAGAGCTCCTGTTTGTGGGAGGAGGATTGGGCTAAGACCCTTGGAGCTGAGCAGCCCCACAGGGAGGATGCCTGGGATCATCCCTCCAGCTGCTGTGCCTTGGGAGCACATCGCTGCCTCTGAAGAGAGCTGGGATGAATGCAGAGGGACATGGATAAAAGCGTCTGGGAGGGCTTTGCCCCTCCCTCCAAGGTGGCACTGCACAAAATCCAAGCAGGTGATGAAACCCAAGCACTTGGCATGTTTCAGTCTCCCAAATATAAGAATACAGATGAGGTTTCCAACATCACCTCCCATTTCAGTCTGGCCAGTCATCCTACAGCATGGTGGGGATTGCTTTTGCTGTTTTCAGTCCACAAAACCTCCTTCTGTCCCTGTCCCCAGCTGCCTCGTGCTGTGAACACACACCAAACTCCACCCTAGGAGCGGCTGCATCTCAGCAGAGATGAGGAGACACACAGTGAACGATGTGTCAAACCCCAACAGTCTTTGTTGTTCACCTTGCTAATCCTGAAATCTTCCTGGCTCTTCAGAGAGGCAGCAGCAAAAGAAGAGCCTGGCAACAAACTCACAGAGTAGGGAGAGTTGAGCTGATTGAGCCTGGCCATGCTGGAGCTGGCAGCCAGGATCTGCCCCTGACCTGGGGCTGGTTCCAGCCGTGCCTGGGCACGGTAGAGTTCCCATCTGGATCCCAGCTTTGCAGCCCAGGCCCTCCCCTGCCCAGGGGATTAGCGGAGATGCGGTTCCCAGGGCGGGGGAAGGGGCTAATGAACACAGACGGGATAACGAAGCAGGTATGGGCTTCCTGTACTTTGGGGCTCAGGAGGAAATCCTGCAGCTGGTGAATCTGGATACGATTAGTGTCCATTTCTCCCTGTGTAATCAACCCATCTGTTCATCGTTGCGCATCGGCCGCGCACGCCCCACTGCAGGCAGATGCCTCTCGGGCACTGTTTCCATCCCTGCCTGCCACGGCCGCCCCAGGCAGGCTGGGGACAAGGCTGGCTCTGAGCCGCGCAGCGCCTGGGCCGGCCTGGGGCAGTCCCGGGGGAGCTGCAGCCACCAGATCCCAGCGAACAGCAGGACACAGCCCAGGAAAAGCCGCTGCTCTGGGGGGAGGGCGGCTTCTCCAAAGGGCTTGGAGCAGTTCAAAGGGATCGCTGTGACACACAGATAAGCTCAGCTTTCCAGACTCGGCCTGCTCATCCCAGCTCAGCTCTTCCACGAGCAGGTAAAGGTGGATTGTGTTTGGCTGCCTGGCTTCAAAGCCGTGTGCATCCCATGGGATGCTGAGCACAGGACACACGGGCCCCTCGTGGTCAGGGAGGGACTGGGCTCTCGGTCCTGCTCTGTAAGAACATTGGTAGAGTTGATAGGTGCTGGTGCAGGATCCTGAGGGTTCATTTCAGCTTCTTTTCCTTGACAATTTTGTCCAACTCTGCAAAAAACACAACAGCCCTGCAGTGGGTTACAAATGCCAGGTAATGCACTGGCCTGGGCTGAAATGAAATCAAAAGAGGAGCTGGTGTGTGGATCAATGTTTGTTTTGTAGTGCAATGGCTCAAGCTTGCGTGGTCCTTTAGGGTCTTCTGAAAGGTCCAGCTTGGTGACAGAGTTGGGACAAAACTACAGGTTACAATTCCCAGTGCTGGTGTCCTGTAAACCCAAACGCTGTCGACCTCCACTGGAGTGGCTCTTACTGGTGGTCACTGGAGTGTCCTGAGAGACCTGCCACACCAAGAGCTGTCCACGAAAAGATGGAGGTGGTCCCTACCAGGGGGAGTTTCCATGTGCAGCCCAGTCCTCCCCGGTGTGTGATGTTCAGGGATCCAGGCCATTTGCTGAGTGCCAAAGTGTCATTACAGCCAGGAACAGTCTCAGGAATGCAGCACAGGTTGAACATTTTGTTTGCTTTCAAGGGCTACTTGTTGCTTCATTTCTAAACACAACCTGTCCTCAGCTCCTGTTATATTGCTCCGGGCTGCTCTTCAGGTAGTAAATATTTTGATTTTTGTTTGGTTTGGAATGCACTGATTTACCATAAGGAATAAGTGAAAAGCAAAAGAAAATGGCATTACTTGTTTGCATAGGCCCTACATTGTTCTGTGCTCTGCTGCTACTGAAATAGGAGTGATAAATCCCAGTCCCTGGACAGAGGTTTTTTGGGTGGTGGCTGTGTGCAAACAAGGCTGGGGAAGATAAACAAGCAGGAAAAAAATGGGTTTAGGAAATGACAGTTGAGGACGGTCAATCAACTGATGGGTCAAAGCCAGCACAAGACCATCAATTAGCAAAGCCATATTGATATTGTTTCCCCAAAGCATTTTTGTGCCCACGAAGAGGGCCGAGAGCTGGATCTGTGGTCAAAGTTGGCTGCAGTTAGGAATCTGTACAGTTTCTGTGTTGCAAAGGGGGAGTTCTAGAAAGGATTCTGCCTGTAGAAAATATGTCCACAGTTCCAGAAGGGCTCAGCCAAAAGGGTGATGAAAATCTGTCTGTTGGTGTCATCGTCAGAACTGCTGGAGGTGGGAACATTTGCTAATCTTGCTTATTTTAGGGGCCCTGCTTTCGGAAGCAGTTCAGTTCTGAAAATGCAGCTCTGAAAACTCAGCTCTTACGAGTCTCATACAATACATGCCTCAGACTAGACCAAAGAGGGATGAATTTTTCAGACTGTAGCTTCTTGCCTGCCTAATTATGATTTTCAGCTTCTTAGGATTCAGTCTTTGCATTGTATAAATGTGACACAGAAGAAATAGCTGTTACATTGCCTGGCGTTTTCTGTTCCAGCTGGGGAGGAACCAGCTAAACCTGCAGGGTTTCAGAGCTTGCAGAGCTGGTGTGGAAGGAGAATTTAGTTTCACATTTGAGGATCAAGCTCAGTTCCCTGAGTAATCTAAACTGTCACAATTTCTCTTTCTCCAGCGCCCCCAGGCCTGGGGACAGTATCACTCTTGAGGGGTAACTTTGGCAGCCTGAGGCAGTGCAGGGTTGAGCAGGATTGTTGTATTCATACCAAACATGAATTCAAGGCAAACAACCTTCATCAGCTCCAGTGGTTACATCTCTATTGGAACCTTTCAGTAGGTTAAAATCTCCACTATGGGTTTTGACTTCCCTGTTCTGTTGCCTCAATAGACACATAAGGTGCCTGAAGCTGCACAAAATGGCTTTTGGATGAGCTCGGGACTGGCCAAAGTCTAAACTGGTTTGGCTTGCAGGATTTGTGGCAGCTGCAGTTCCAAATCCAGCCTGGGATGGGTCCCAGTGATATGGGTAGAGAAGCCATCTCTCACTTCAGAGAGTTCTCTGCCACCGTCCAGCTTCTGGAAGAGAGAGAAGAAGCTGCCCTGGGTGCGAGCAGAGCTCCAGAGCAGGGTGGGATGTGGGTCACAGACTGCTAGGCACGTACTAAAAAGGTCAGCAATGCTGGCAAAAACCCTGGCTTGGGGTTTTTCTGTGTTCCGTGGGTCTGGAGCCTCAGGGCTCTGTCTGTGATACAGCAGCTCCCTCTTCATCCACGGTGGGAGCAGGAAAGAGCTTGGATGGACTCCGGCCTTTGTGCTTGGCGGTGCCAGCAGCATGAATAATGTATAGGAGTTCAATTCTTCTCTCCCTGGCCGAGGGCAAGGTGTCCCAGCTGATAAGAACTGGGAGCCCAATCTTGTTAAAGCCAGTGTTAGACTCAGACCTTCATGAGATCCACTGCCTCAAGCAATTCCATTGTTCAAAGCACATTCGGTTAATTAGTACATTAACTAATAACCTTCTCAGCATCCCAGGTAGGGAATATCTGTCTCCCAAAGGAGGTAACAGAGGCAAAGTGACTCACTAAGGCTGGATGCAGGAGCTTAGCAATGCAGCTGTTAAGTCTGTTTTTTTCTGTCCCAAATGGTTTTGTGTGGCTGCTGCTGCCTTATGCACATAATTTCCCTGAGACAGAAATGGAGGAGTCCTAAAAACTCCCGAGAGAGTGCTCAGGCCCAGTGAGGGAAGGTGCCACTGGACAAACCTGAGAGGAACTGAATCCGTCCAAATACTCAGAGGAGGCAGTTTGCTTCTCCCACATGCACCAACTAAGGAATAAAACCAAAACCATTTCTCCTCATTTTCAAGGAAAGTTTTTCTCACCACCTTGGCTTTTCACTCACATCTTCATCTACGCTAAATTTCATGAGCAAATGGCCAGTGTGGGAAGGAGAGAGCACACGAGGAATGGCAGTGGGGCTGTATTTGTACTCCCTGGATGGGATCAGACCAGAAGGATAAGACCTGAAGAGATTCAAACAAACAGCCAGAGGGGAGACTTTGATTCTGAGGAAGTCCTTCGACTCCAACACATGATGATGAGCAGCTGATTTCCACAGCTTTGCAGCGTGGTTGGAAAAAGCCCTGAGCTGAAGCACAAGGGTAGAGTTCTTTGGCTTGCAAGACCCATGACAACACCACAGACCCTTTCTCACGAGCCCTGATCCCAAACAGAAAGGGGAGGCTTGTTCTCTCCACCCAGCTCTGACCTGAAGGCGCTTTGTGCTTTGCCTGCTCTCAAATGACAATTTTCAGCAGCAAGGATGTGTGTGCAGAGAAATGAGAACCAACTCCTGCATGCAAGGATCCATCCCTGAGGAGGAGAATCTCACGGGGTTTAATTATGGGGCCACGTGCCTTATCAGTCTGCTGGCTTCCACCCAGCCCAGGCAGCCACAGCCCTGATCAACACTGGAATGTCAAGGGAGTGCCTGGAATGAGGGACCTGGTGAGGTCACAGAAGCAGAAGGCACCAAAGCAAGTGGCCTGTCCTGGAGAAGGGACTCCTTCCATGACCACGGCTAAATCCACCACCAGTTTGCTGAGCCCACAGCAGCCCAGATTGGAGGCTACAAAAATATCCCTGTTCAGCAACTCCTCCCTTGTCCTTTGTGAAGCTCCAGCATTTTAATCATGTTCACACCTCCCTCTCCTGACACAAACCATCTCAGCTCCCTCTCAGGTCCACAAAACCTGTGCATTCCTGGTCTCATTCCCTTGCTTATGCATCAGACATTCCCCTCCATAAGCTTCCCAAATGTCCCCGTTTGCTTATTCTCTGTATGCCCATCTTTCCCCCCATGCACCCTCATGTGACTGAGATTTGTTAAATAACCAACTAGTGCTGAGGGGCTAAATGCAGTTTTGGGTGTGCTGTTGATAGACTGAGCAATCCCAGCCCCATGCATGCCCCCAGTTCCATATTTCTCCATCCCAGGATCACCAGGAAGGTGCTGCTGATGTAGGGGCCCTGTTATTGGGAAAGACAAAACACCCCAAATGTGTCTTGTAAATGTGTCTCATCCTGCTCTGTTCACTTTCATTGGGAATAAGGGTAAAAATCAGAGTTTCTCAGGTTGTCGGGGGTTTCTAGAAGAGAGAGCAGAGCAGCTGAAATTGGTTTTCATTCTTAGCTGCAGCCTGACATGCTGCATGTGGTCGTTCTTGATCTGTTCCTATACACATCTAGAGCCCTTTGGTCATCATTCTCCAACCTGTCTTGCTGGTTTTCCTGGAAGAGTATTACACAAGAAATGCACTATTCATTCAAGGGCATTTTCAAGCAAGCCTTGTATTCTCAAAGCCTAGTAAAATAAACCAGACTTGGATCTCTCAAATACCTTCAAAATTCCCAGACTTTGGGGTTAATACAAAGTGCACAAACCTACCTGTGGGTCACATGGCTCCACATCAAACCCATACCAGAAATCAGCATATCCTGAACAGGCTCTCAGTGGAGTTTATTACAGGTGATGCTTATTTTTAGGGACATTTTAATAAGCCTAATCAATCACAACAAATTACTAATAAATCCATAACAATTTTCACCTGGAGATCTTAGGGTTACGTTGCCAGAAAGTGCAGTGAGGAATAGTGGTTATTAAAAAAAAAAATCTAAAGATTTAACTTTTTTCAGAGGATAATTCAAGATATTGCCATTATGCTTCTGCTCTGATTTACTTTGCAGAGAAATTACCCTCCCCACTGACTCGAGAAAGCTGAGCAGGTCCAGCCTTCTGTGCTTAAATTTATCCCATGTGAATATGGCACAAAGTGCCTCGTCCTACTGACCACCTTCCTTACAGGATTTTCCTACAGGTCCTGTAACAGCTTCAGAGCTGTGCTGGGTTTTGGCATTTCCAGTTCCCTGCATCCTTAAGGGATAGGACTTCTACTGGGGAGATCTTACCAGTCCTAAATCCTGAGAATACTCCTGATTTTCACAGCTTGTCCCATCTACAGAAGCAGAAAGCCCAGGGGGTGTTTGATTTGTGTCTTCCTAAGGGTCTTCCCATGCCAGGTACTCCCAGACAGGTTTGTGAGGTGTTTGCCTTGCTCTAAAAACCTGTCATTGGTTTTGGTCAGGATTTGGAGGAGCACAACGCCTGTGGTGGAGGGTGGGATTCATTTGTGTGTCTTGTTGGATGCTAACTGGGACTTCAGCCCTGTGCTTTCAGCAGAAGAGGGTCCAGTGAGAGGCGTCTCCAGTTCCTCAAGCCATGGGTGCGTTGCCCGGATGGGCAGCTGTGGTGCTGCTCCGTGGAAGGGCAGGAAGACAAAAGTCGTGGTGCTCACGAGGCTTTTTGTGGGCACAAGGTCCTGCTGGAGAGAGCCTGTGTTCCCGAGGCAGGCTCATCCTGACGGGAGCGAGCAAGGAAAGCTCAGACTGCTGCTCCCGTGGGTGCCGTTGGGATCCGGGTTGTAGAGGCCACGCTGTCCCCAAGGCTGGGTTCCTCTCCCCCTCTCTGCGGGTGTTATTTACACCATTTCCTGCCCAGGGAAGTTCAGGAGTTTGACGTTACTGCGCTGGTTTCCGCTCTCCTGCCCGGCTCCCTTCGGGAGCTCTCGCAGAGCCCGGCAGCAGCCGGGCCGGACCCCGCGGGCGGGATGGAGGTGCCAGCCTGGCCCAGGGAGGGACGTGTAACCCATGTCAGGCCGGCTTGGGAGGGCTGGAAAACCAACCCTGTGTCCGTGCTTCCGCCTCAGTCCTGCTGTGGGGCTGGACGGGAACGGCAGGAGGAAGGAGGACGCGCCCGGGCATGGCTGCAGAGCTTTTGGGTTCCTGCCGAATTGACGCCCTCCCCTCTCCCCCCTCATCCTTCCCGCCTGGCCTGCGTCTCCCCTCCCTTCCCTTCTCCCTCCCATCCCGCAGCAAACAAAATGGCTGCTCCATGGCCATTTTGTTTCCCGTCTGGAAGGGGGAAGCCGGGACGCTGGGACTTGGCTCTTTTTTGGAGGCTGCGGCCATGTCCGAGCCCAACTCTCCCGTCTCTACGTGGCACCGGCTGTAGCAAGAGAGAGAAAGGGGAAAAAAAAGAGAAAAAAAAAAAAAAGGACATTTTGGAACGAGACCAAAGGCAGAGGCAGAGAGTGGGTAGTTTTGGCGTATGTTGAGCACTGAAAATGCCTGGAATTGCCAAACTGAGCTTTTGTATGAGCAGCGTAAGGGCTACTCGGTGCACGCAGAGCCGCGGGGCTGCACGGAATAGCCGGACGGAAAGGTTTGTTCGCTACATTCAATAAAACAGCCCTCCTTTCTTCTGGATTTATAAAGTACCAGAAAGCACTGTTGTCTTAATTTGTTTTTGGACGGGCGGATGGTTTTACACATCGGCTTGGTATGACCAGAGCCGGTCATTGCCGGACGGTAGCGTTTTAACCTGTTATGTGTCCTCTTGTTTTTGGTGCATACGGGATCTGACCTTTCCACCGAGCTGGCACTGCCTGGATTTAGCTGATGTAATCCGGAGGATATTTTTTTTAGGGATTTTTTGTTTATTGCCTTCTTGCCTTGAAAGTTTTCATCTCAGGAATAAAAACATCTTAATTTAAATATTTAAAGCAATAGCTGTTCTTGGCTTTTTAAGCCCTTGCTTTTCTCCCAAGGCTGGAGGTGTACTGTGCTCACAAGCTGTTTACTGCACTCTGTGTGTATCCTGCACACGTAAAGGTGTGATACACAACAGAAACACCATCAACAGGAACACGCCTTGAAAGTTTAAAGCAACTTGGTGGCGTTACCGTAAAATTTTGCACAGAAGCAGGGCAAAAACAAGAGAGCGTGCGCCAAATAAAAGTGATTTTTTTTTTTTTTTAAGTGATTCTGCATTTCCTTCAGTAGCCTGGATGTCTTGGCGTTAGTAGCCACGTCGCTTTGTTCGTGGACACTCTGAGGAGCAGATCCCTGCCCTGTGGCACGAGGGGGATCAGGCTCTGATAAGGTGTTGGAATGATCGTCCTGCTGTTCCTTGAGTGGCTTTCCAGACATGTGGAGAGAAGCAGACACTTCCAGAGCGGAGCTGGGAAGGAGAGCAGAAAGAGGTGAAATGGCTTTCCTTGCACAGAAAGGTATTTGATTTGCCTCCATATCCCCTTGGCTTGTTTGCAAACAGACAATAGAGAGAATGGCAGGGCCACGGTGGTCCTGGAGCCGGGGCTGCACAGGCGGGCGCTGGGCGGGTGCTTCATGGTGCAAATTTAATGTTTTGGTCCAGATCTATATTAGAGGTGGACATTACCTGCACACCTTTCATGAGCAGCTTATGAATTCAACATTGAGAAGGTTAACAGTATTAATAGAAGGGTTTTATAGAGTATTACAGAAAAAAAAATATTCTTTCTTTAGATTTTTGAGTTAACCTATAGAATCGAGTGCAGAACAGGTAAAAATAAGCCTGAAGAATATTTTTTTTCCTCTATTTTTGGTATTTAGTGAAATTACTCTGTGAAATATCAGTAGCGCCTATATTTTATGACAAAAATTCTGGGGTTATTTTTTGCTTCAGGAGAGGGTGAGGTATATACAAATTTACAAGGAAAATACACAAATGTTTAGAAAAACCATTACCTTTATGGCCACCTTTAATAATGTGTTTAGGAAGGGCTACTAAAAGCTAAGTCATATAACAAGCAGGTTAGAGATGCCTGTATTATAGATAACAATATCAGATTCATTAATAATGATCCAGATGTTTAGAAACATCTGATAGGACTCAAGACAACCCCTAAGTGATGAGCAGTTGTTTATAAAGACACCTGCTAATTGTTTAATAATAAATGCGATGACAAAGTTGATGTGAAATATTCCCTATGTCATTAAAAGCGGGTGGAGTAAAAGCATTGCTGAGAGACACGGGCTGGTGCAGGATTGAACTGTAAATATTTTTACTTCCATTTCTCTTTCCCTATTCACGGTGCCTTTGACCAACTGTTTCAGAGTGTGATATTTAATATTGACTTTAGGATGGCGTGTTTGCGAAGATGGTTGGCCTTGCTTTGCTGAGAGGTTTGCCTGGCCTGGGAGAAGTTATAAACAACTTGTCTTCATGGCTAGTTTGGCAAATGTCATTTTTTATTGCTTTCCCGTGGCACAGGGTGTGTCCAAGATGGGTTTTTGGTCTGTTTTCTGCTTTTTGTGTCAGCGGGTTCTTCGCTGCCGGCCGGATCAGCAGCTCCAATTGGCACTGCGGGTCCCCACAATGTTGGGGAGTTATTGAAAACCTTCCACGCTTCTTTTGGCTTATTTTGGGTTTGATTTTTAAATTTCTTTTTTTGGTCTGTTTGGTTTTTATTTTTCCATCCCAGCCAGGTTGGGAGGACATAAAGGCAAGGGAACAAAATGGCCACGCTCGGCCATTTTGTGCCAACGCCGCCGTTCCAGGGAGTCGGGGCCAGTTCTGCCCCAGCTCCAGGAGGCTGAAAATCCTCTCAGAGACTCAGGGTCCTGATTTCCCACTGATGTGGGAAAATCAGGATCCCTGATTTTCCTGATTTCCCACTGAGGAGCCCTCCCTGTCCCTGGCACGTTTCGGCACCGACACGGGACCGCGGCTTCACAAAGGCTGAAAGTGGTGTCAGCTTTTAAAGCAGAGACTTTGTTGTTTTATGGTTTCCTCCTCCCCCCTCCTCCATTTCATTCAGTGCTTCTTAATAAACCAGATCAGCTCCTCAAGGCTTCGGAGCCTTTCCAGCTCCTCTCTGAGGTGGGCTCCTTTTAAACGCAGACACTTGGCCATGCTCAGGAATCTCTGGTGAAAAGATGTTTCAGAATTTGGGGGGCATCATTTTGGGTTTTCTGCTGTGGTCATCACAAGCCACCCTGAGCCCTGATAAATGAGGAGCAGTTTAGGTCACTTCTTGATCCCGAAAACAAGTCTGAAAGCTGGACTGGAAATGCCATTTTTATTCCAGCCTGGAGGATCTTGCTGTGAAAAAAACCACACCCTCTACCTGCCAGTTTTCACCCCTCCAAGCAGCTGTAGACAGTGGGACCATGTAGTGACACTCTCTGTGCTCAGGGACCTTTGTGCAGTGCCTTGCAGAAACCGATGAAGTGTTTTCACAGAAATCAGATCTGATCAATTTTGAGGGATCCATATGAATCTGGAAAGTGGAAATTACAGGGCCACTGCCTTAATGCCTGCACAGAAAGTGGTGTTTTTTGAAGAGGTTCTTGGCAATCAAGTATCCAAAAATCTTTCAAAACTGGGTTTAATCTCAGAAGACAGTGAGAAGCTTTGGGTGTGGGTCTCTGACTCCTACAGACCCTGTTGGCTGTTTTATCCAGAATTTTGCATAGCTACGTCACATCCAGGCAAATTTGGGCACATCTCCTTCCTTCCCTGTCTTTTTTCTTGGTGGCTTAGATCTCAGGCCATGAGGAGAGGGAATTCCTGTCATTGCAATTTGTGTAGGACAAACAAGTGTGACAGTGATACTAAGGGTAGGATGCTCTTCGTCATCCTTACTGGGCATGAAAAATCCCCCTGTTTGATCCATAATTCCTCCTGTTTGACTCCTTTCTTCACAGATCCTGCTAAAATCAGGATTCCAGAGTCAGCAGCTGGGTATTCCCAAAACCTATACTCATTAAGACAATTATTATAATTAAGTCTTCTGTTTTCAGGTTTACTTATAGAAGTCAGAAGGGATTTTTTCTCTCTCTCCATGTATAATTACATCTATGTGAACTCAGAGTTACTTAATGTAATTTCCCACCAACAGTTTGAGATTGGCCCAAATGCCTGTTTTCTGCAAGGGTATCAAGAGTGACCTTTGAAATGCCTGCCCGATACATCTGGCTTTTGTGCTTAAAGTAATATAAACCACCAGATTGGGAACCAGGAAAAATTGTTCCTCCAGGTCAGTTGCTAAAAGTCTCTTTGGAGAAGATGAGCATCCTCTGCCTCTATGCCTCACCCAGGAATCATCTGGACCACCCACCCTCCCACTCCCTGACCAGTGCAGCATCTGTTGGCTTTCTTGACACCCTTCTGCTTGATGCTTGGGGCAGCAGCTTAATTTTTGGAACGCTGAAACATTTTAGTTTAAACTGACCCTTCTGTCCCCAAGGAGCTGAGCAGTGACAGACCTGATGGACCCTTGAGCCTGGCTGTCACCTCACCGAAGCTCTGGCTGGTGTTGCATGTGCTGAGGAGGGATGTGCAACCCCTGTGCATCACTTTCTATGCTGTTAAAAACAGGAGAAATACCATTTCCCACCAGGAGGCTGTTCAGGATGCACTTGGCACCAGGGATGGGCCGGGCACTTCAGTGCTGTAGGAACCAGTTCCACCACACTGGGGTTTTGACGTTGTTCATACCCTGTTACAGCAGGAGAGGTAAGTGCCAGATGGTCCAGCACAGTGGGCCATTCCCTGTGAAGGACCAGTTTGTCAAAGGAAATGAAGAGAATTACCTGGACTGTGTTGAAAGCCAGTGAGGAGAGCCTGTGGAGAGCTCTGGAAGAGGGCACTTCCCAAACCTTGCTGCAGAGATACCCTTGTACTTGAGGCCATCCTAAACTCTCACGAGGATTCCAGCTACAGCAGCTGACCAAAGCTTTGGGAATATTTAGGCTGTTGCCTGGTAGCTGTGGAAGCACAAAGCATTAGGCAGCTTTTTTCCCTTTGGAGACCTCTGCCTGAGCCCCCTCCTCTCCCACTGTGACACTCAGCAAACCCTTGTGGAGGCTGGGGACATCTCCTGCTGAGCTCCCATGGGAAGTTACCCTTTGGGTCTGTGCTGGGCTGCACACGCAGCCTGCTTGGCATGGCTCCCTCCTCGTTAGGGCTTCTTTAATCTCCAAGGGGAATTCTTTCTCCTTGCAAAAGAGCCTCACACGTTTCTTTCCAACTACCAGATGAATACCTCGCCTCTGTATTTGGGTGTACAGAGAGTGAAGAAGCCTCAGAAGGTGAGCCAAGGGCCTGGGGGGAAGCCAGTCTGTCTCAGATCCATGCTAATACTGCTTGGCTGGGCTGGAGCATTAGAGGGACAGCACGGCTGCATGTTGCACTCATTTGTTTAGGAAATAAGATCTGCCTTGATGTACTCGATACCATTACATTTGCAGCCTAAAAGCTTCCTTGTACTTAGTTATTTCTAATCTGCTCAATTCCCTGGAGTGCACAGCAGCTAAATTGATGGATTCTCTTATCTGGTCTGGCAGGTTTGTTCTAGATACGCTGTGTGTTCAGGAGGTGAGGTCAGCCTGGCTGGGTGTGCTTGGCGCTGCTGCAGCTTCCCGAGAGCTCTGCTATCTCCATGAGTAGCCCCGGGTTCCAAGGGCAGGGCTGCTGCTTTTGTGCACCCTTGGGTGTGTGAAGTCTGCAGCCGGTGTGATTGCCAAGCACCCGGTGTAGTCCAGGTGGGCTGAAGGAGGTCTGAAGAAGGAGAAAGAGCTCCAGGACGAGGTTGGCTATGACTCCTCTCCCCTGCCATCAAGAATTCTGATTTTTCATGCATTCCTCTTTGCAGGACCTGCGGAGCAGCCAATGCCTGGATGAGGCTCATCCCAGTGCCTGGATAAGGATCACCTCAGTGCCTTAGGCTGCCACGGTCCCAAGCTGTCCTTGAGGCTGAGGTAGTAGATTGAATAGTTGTGGAGTCCGGTCCTCCCTCTGAGCTAACTATACAATCTACTGTCTTTCCTAAGGAGACAGTCAGGTCTTCAGGTCTGCTCGTCCACTTCTGCACCAGCTGTGGGGGCAGGTGGTGCAAGTAAAGCAAATCCGTGCCCGTGATCCGTCTGTTCTGCTCTGTGGAGGTGAGGTAGTAGGTTGTATAGTTTGGTGGGAGGGATTTGATCCCATTTCAGGTGATAACTATACAGTCTATTGCCTTCCTTAAAGAGCAGCAGAACCACCGGAGGAGCTCCCGAGGTATCACTTCTTTAGTTGAGGATCCAAAAACGAAGAGCGGCGTTGTTAAACAACTCGGTGGGTGTTTCTCTTACAGCATCCAGAATTGCATTCTTCCAGGAATTGCTTCGTGCCTCAGGCAGTGGAGCGTGGAGCCACCTGCTTCCAGGGAACCCACCTCTCTTTAAGGTTCGAGAGAACCAGGGAAATGAGTTTGCCCTGCAGCTCCCAGTGTTCAATTCTATTCTTTTTTTGCAGGAGATGGGCTCAAGTTGTAAAGTGTTTAAATGCGTTGATCTTTTCTGGTCTGTCCTCAGGCCTGGAGGGGAGCAGATACTTTTGTATAAATGGGACAGATCTGAGCTCATGATTTAATTTTGTTGTGCCCAGTTCTGAAGTTTGGGTTCAGAACCAGACCCAGGGGCAAGCTTAGCCTGTGGACTCAGAGCCCTGGGAGCTGATCAGATTTGGCTGGTTGGCCCCTGCTCAGGAAGTGCATTTTGTTTTGGACAAGTTCCCAGCCTGTCCCATGGAACAGAGTTAGAGAGTGGTTCTTTCTGATCTGGTAATCCCTTATCAAATGAACTCACTCACATGCAAACCCCGCCAGGGAAGTTTAGAGCTCCTGGGTATTTACATAGAATGAACCAATGATTCCGACTAAAATCTTGTCCTAGAGTGGAGACAGGTAGGGAAGAGACGTGAGCCAAAGGGAGCAGGTTCTAATCCTGGGTTCTCCCAGGCACTGTCACCTGACAACAGACATGTGAGAAGTCATCACGCTTCAGAGCTCTGGCCCTTGGCAAGGGACAGGGAATTGTTAATTCTTCTGTTTCTTAGGAGCAGATGGGACTATCCCTCTGCCCTTTTCCAGAGTAAGTAGGATCAGGACCACGAGTGGAGCTGTAACACGATCAGGGCTGCATCAGGAGGGACATTTCAGGCCATTATCACGACCATCTTACTGCCAGGGAGACGCGTGAGATCCGAGACACCGGGGAGCGGGGGCAAGCAGAGGACACCTTCTCAGATGAAGTGGGAGGGAGAGAGCAAAGAGAAATTGGAGCCCTCAAATTTCACCCTGAGCAAAGGCACAGGGAGAGCCAGACCTGGCTGCCGGGGCCGTGGGAGTCCCCAGAATGAAGCAGCTCATTTCAGGCCCCTCTGCTGGGACAGGGCGTAGCTGCAGCGAGCCTGGGACACAGCTGGTGGGTGGGGATGCTGCAGTTCCAAGCGGCGAAGGAATGCAGCCCTCTCTCCATAAATCTGGCTTTTCAGCAGTCCTGGCGGCTTGCTGTGCAAAACTACAGCTTGGTCCTCTGAGCTGCATTATTATCCTCCAGCGCTTGCTCAGGGGCAGGGCTCCTGCCCGCAGATTGCTTGGAAAGTACCAAAATAGCAGCACAAGCATGGGAACAGGGCGGCACATCCACTTCATCTGGAGAGGTGTCCCCTGGAAGAGAGCTAATCCCACGTGTCCCAGATGGAATCTGTTCAGTCCCCCTCCATGGCATTGATACTAACGCAGAGAATCTCAAACAGTGGAACTGTGTGAGCTGGAAGCCATGAATAAAATATTACTGGAGATATTCCCTTGTGAAAATAAACTTGGTTTGACTTTTTTAAAAGAGAGTCTTTTTATTGCTCACTGAAGTGAGCATGGCTGGTGAGGTGGGACCTCTCGAGGGGTGGTCACTGTTCCTGACTGACCAAAATCCTGGGCGTGAAAGGGAAGCCACAGGATGAGGACGTGGGGCAGACTGAGTTGGCCAAACAGCTGAGACCATCTGTGTCGGCTGTCAGCAGGTGCTTTCCTGACAGAAATTTTCAGCACAACTCCCACATGAAGCCCAACCTGCTTCCTCACCCTCAGTCAGCCCAAGGGCTGCAGGTCGGGCTTCCCTCTGCCCTGGATAGCCCCTG
Organism: Promerops cafer; assembly: GCA_013398275.1. Classification (NCBI taxonomy): domain Eukaryota; kingdom Metazoa; phylum Chordata; class Aves; order Passeriformes; family Nectariniidae; genus Promerops; species Promerops cafer. The sequence goes on along the minus strand of VZSE01007672.1, from coordinate 13,765 downwards.
CTATAAAACAGGTTTATAATGTTTGTACCAGCAAGAGGAGAACACAGGGACTTCCAGGGTCCACTAACCCAAATAAATCCCATCAAGGGCTAAGAAACCACCCCAGGTAATGTTTAATTGCTCCAATGTGTCCTGGCACAAGGGAAAGGCAGCTTTGCCCAGGAGGAGGGTGACCAGCCTGGCTGAGCCTACACCCATGGACATGTGGGTGACTCACTGGCCAGGATCCCACAGCACATGGCACTGGGGCAGCCTGATCACAATGGCAGGGAGGAACAGGCGCTTTATTTTAGCAAAAAGCAGACAAGGAAGCAAGATCAAGAAAGGTGGGTCCTCCCCAGACCCTCTCAAGACACTTGAGAGCACTTTCAACACTGAGGGAATACTTGGAAGCTGGAGGGACCCGCCAGCAGCATAACCCCAAATGCAAATACCCAGCAGGGTGCACGTGCTCACCCCAGCCTTTCTGACCCACTGCATTCACGGGACATTCAGGAGCTGAAGCAAAGGAAACTCCTCTCACTCAACCAGCAGAAAACACCTCCCTGTCCCTGCAGGAAACAGGCCCAGGAATGCAGGGAACCAAGCAGGTGAGGTTCATAAAGAAGCCAGGCCTCATCACCACCACAAATCCCACCACTGAACCCAAGCCAGCCCAGCTGATGGTTAATGCCTTCTCCTCCTCCCACCACACAGGGCCACAGGGCTGTAAGAACCTGGCAGAATCTTTGCCAGGGTCACCCCAGTGCCAGAGTGCCCTTTATGCCAAGCCCAGCAGTGGAGTGGAAATGCTGCAGAAGTCTCCCTTGAATGCTGGTGTGCACCACACCAAACCCTGCCCTTGCCTAAGGCCCCAAATGCAGGATTAAGCCAAACCCCCAGGTGCCAGTGTGGGCAGGCTCAGCCCCGCTGTCCCGGGCAGCAGGGCAAGAGGAAAGAGGATTTCCTTCTGGGTTGGAGTTCTCTGCTGCAAGGAACTCTATAAATAGGCCCTTGCACAACAGCCTGTCTCCACAAGTCAAAACCTTCAGGAAAAGAAAACTCAGGAGTTTTCACAAGGTTCATAGCCCCACACCAGTGATAAAACACTTCAATCCTGGAATGATGTTGGTGGCTGTGAATCAGCAGCACCGTTGTGCCTCGATGGCTCCCAGCAGGGTGGGGGATCCAGCACTGCAAAAATTCAGGGCTTGCCAAGTGCCCTGGTCTTGCTGGGAGGAGAAATGTTCTTCTGCTCTTTGTAGTGTTTCTAGGGAACTTTTAGGGAATGCTACACTGTCCTTCACAGAGGTGCAAAACCAGAGGAGGCCCTGAAATGCTGTCCCAGCTCCGAGCCCTCTCCCCTCACAGGGGTGAGGAGCAGCCCCTGGGGCTGTGTTTTTATCATCTGTCCATAAGGCAGGGATGGATTTCTCTGCCAAAGGCAGCTGGGCAGCAGGAGCTCAGCCTGCTCCCAGAGCGTGCAGCAGCCACGGCACCTGGGCACGAGGTTATTTTGAATCCGATTCTTAACTACATCTGAAGCTGGCGACTGAACGAAGCTCAGAGCTGCGGGCAGGGCGTGCGGGGCGAGCTGAGGTGCCCAGTTCCCAGCGGTGCCTCTCCCAGTGCCATCTGCTGGTCACCGCCTGGCTGGGCCGGGCTGGCCAGTGACCTCGGAACACCCCGCAGGCAGCGGGGCTCCCGCGGGACAGCTGCTGCTGCTGCCGGGCTCCTGCAGCAGCGGTTCGGGAGAGGGGAAATGCGGCGCTGCAGGGCAGCTTTGCTGGGACTAGCAGGGGCAGGAGGATGGGGAAAAGCAAATGGCAAAGTCAGATAGCAGCATCACTCCAGTGCTGATTCTGCCTCGTGAGGCCCTTTCCCCTTATGCTGCTCCCAGATGGATGTTCTGAGGTGAAAATGCTGCAAAAACACAGAATCTGGGCACGGACACTTGTATTTAACTTTTTTCTGTGCCGCAAAGATGAAATTGTGTTTAGGGTGTGAGTGGCTTGTACTGGGCTTCCTAAAACAGGGAACCAGAAGTGCTCCAGACATAGTTTTTATTTCTCTTTTTGCTCTGAGCTCTTTTTCTCTTGCTTCCCTTGCCTAAGAATTCCTGGTGGGGACACATTTTTATTTTATGCTCAGCTGGATGCTCAAGAAAAATTCCATATGTCATCTTCAATCCCCATGGCCTCCAGCTGCTTTTACACAGGTTTAAAAACATTAAGTTACACCCTTACAAAAAGCAGCACACAGATGCTTTTCGAAAGCCAAAAAACCTCTTCAGGTCCCACAGAAGTCATGTTGTCTTTTAGCAATTCTATGTAAGCACATAATTAAGAGCATTTTACAGGTATAATAAGTGGCTCCCAGGTGTCCAGATCCCCCAGAGAGACAGTGAACAGACTTCCACAACAGGATTTATTCAGTGCATGCTCTGGGGATGCACAGGACAGAGCAGCAGTGGAGGATCTGAATAATGGCCTTCAGGTCATCCTCCACCTCATCTGTAAGAAATGAAAGGTTGCAATGACCAGAGAAGGGGCTGTATGTCCCCGTTATCTTCCTTCCACCTGTCTGCAAAGCTTGTCACATATTTAACACACCTGACTGGGGATCCTCAGGTGAAGGGAGGAGAGACGTGGGGTAACAAAACACAGTGGCCCAGGCAATGCCAGTAGCCCTGCAACAGGCCCAGGAGCCCCCAATAACCTCTAACAATGTCACTTGTATCTCTGGAACTCAGATTGTACCAACACACGTGGGGGCTTGTTCTCCCTGACCACACACACACAAGTTACACGTCGAGAGGAATCTGTATCTAAATTCAAATACACTGAAATTATGCAGAGAATGAAGCCATGCAGGGAAAAGCTACGTGAAGGAGCTGGTGGCCTCCCTCAGCTCTGAAGGTTTCTCTTCTGTGCGTGCACACAGGTGCAGGCACACGCGTAAAATAAATCTGTGGCATTGGAGGAGGCAAGGGCTGCAGAGTGTGAGGAGGAGAGGGGGAAACAGCTGGGTAGTACTGGCCAGAGCTCCACCAGAACCAGGAGGAAACAGAAGTCCTCAAAACAGCCATTCTTTTTGGACAAGAATGGAAAGAGGTAAAACTTGTCCAAAATTGAGACAGACACACTGGGAAGGAAAAGAGCATTTCTGCTGGAAAAAACCACCAAAGCCAACCAGCATGCCTCATCTACAAACATCAAAGCCAACCACCATGTCTCATTGTCCCCAGGTCACCCTGCTGTCCCCAGGGTCAGGCTGTGGCGGGGCCTGCCGGCCACACAGGCAGGTGGGTGGGAGGGAGAGCTCAACACTTCCAGCCTGGAAATGGAGCAGAAGCCAGGAAAAAGGAGAAGTGTCCAAGGTCACCAGCATTATGGCAAACACCCTCCTGCCCTCAGGTCTCCTCAGGAAGGGGACAAAGCTCCCCCAGCACTGCCGGCTGCCCTTGGCTCCCCGGGGCTGCAGCGGAGAGGGCAGCGTAAGGAGGGAGCGTGTGAATTGTCCAGGGAGTCTCCTGAGCCTACCAGGGCTGTGGAACAACCAGCGCTGACAAAAGCCTTGGTGGGGGTGCAGGGACAGCCGAGGAAGACCCTTCAGAGCAGAAGGCCCACCAGGATGGCACTGGGGAGGAGGAAGAGCGAAAGGCCCAGGCAGGTACTGGGGGCTCCAGCCTTGGGTGGATCCACACTGGTCTGGTCCGAGTTTGTCTCCAGTTCTTCTGTGTCCAGAGCACCTGCTGGAAGAAGAGAGGAAAATGTGGAGTTAGATGGGAAGATCTGGCAGAAGAGAAGCTCCCACTCATGCAGATGTGCCACGACGTGCCCCGAGGCTCCGTGAGGGAGCAGAGCTCTGGTCCAGGGAAACTGTGCGTTAGTGGGAGCAGGCTGTGAACGGGACCATGCTTCAGGGACAAGACATCCAACAGACCCTCAGGGTTAGAGCAAAGAGAGAGGAAAAGGCTTGGTGCCACATACAAGAGGAGGATCCAAAGGACCAGTCTGACACTGCTCCTCCCAAGCCCTCTCCATGCTGCTTGGGGATCCCTGAATGTCCGAGTGTCCATGCCAGGACAAACTCCACGGTGGCCTTACCTGAGAGGGAGGTCTGGAAATGGGGGCTCGGCCCTTTTTTGTCTTTGGAGGATGATGTTAAGCGCAAGAACGTGGGCTCTTCAGGGCTGAGGACCACTGACTTGGAGGGGGTTATGAGCTCAGCTCTATTGAAACCTAACTTCATCTCTGGAACAGCTTGGCTGAGGGATGGAGATGGACTGGAAAAGGCTGATTTCTCTTCCCCATCCTCTTTGACACCTTTCCTTCTTTCTGGGACTGATCTGGGGCTGAAGGCTGTGCCCATGCTTTCTAATAAGGCTGGATCCTCTGTAGTGAAGGAGCTAAGTGGCTCTCCAGTGTCTGCCTCTGGAGATACTTTATAATCTGGGTCTAAGGTGGGCTCAAAGGAAAGAGTGATCCCGGTTGCCTCAGTAGGATCAGTTCTTTCTGGTTCTGGCTTTGCGGTTGTGGCAGTTTTCGGTTGTGTCTTTGCTGTTGTGGCAGGTGCTAGTGTTGTAGCAGCAGGTGTTGGCTTGGCTGTAGTGGTGGTACATGTTGGTGTGGTGGGTGCTGGTTTGGCTGAGGCTGTAGCAAGTTTTGGCTTAGCTATAGTTGGGGTGGGTTTTGGTGTGGTGGGTGTTGGCTTGGCCATAGTTGTGGTTGGTTTTGGCTTGGCTGTAGGGGTGGTTGTGGTGGGGTTTGGTGTGGTGGGTGTTGGTTTGGTGGTAGTGGTGGTTGTGGTGGGGTTTGGTGTGGTGGGTGTTGGTTTGGTGGTAGTGGTGGTTGTGGTGGGGTTTAGTGTGGTGGGTGTTGGTTTGGTGGTAGTGGTGGTTGTGGTGGGGTTTGGTGTGGAGGTTGTTGGTTTGGTGGTTGTGGTGGGGTTTGGGGTGGTGGGTGTTGGTTTGGGGGTTGTGGTTGTTTCTGTTGCATTGGGTTTGGAGGGTGTTGGTT
>VZSE01007669.1:154723-185297 GCA_013398275.1 Promerops cafer | reverse complement strand
TTAATCATACACTTTCGGGTGGGGAGGAGAGGAGAGGAGAGGAGAGGAGAGGAGAGGGAATCCTGGGACAGCACATCTTGGGCTGTAAAATGCAAAAAAGGTTTTTCAAAACCGCATGTCTTAAACATCACCTTGGAGTCCCACAATAATAAATACTTGATATTACACTGCAAGGGTCTAACTGCCAAGTAACTATAGCAATGGAGAGAAAAGCCTGTCTTTGGACGCATTCCCTCCTGCCTTAATTTTTCCCTGGGGTGGGGAAGGGGTACAGAGAATGTGCTCTAGATCCTTAATGGATAACGTTTTCCAGAGCCCCCTCTGATCACTCAGTGACTCTGGGATTTAAAAGCAGCAGAGTGATTTCTCCAAAGGAAGCTGAACGTTCAAAACAATTACCCTGAATTATTCCATCTGCTTGGAAAAGGTTTAATGCACCAGGTCCTGAGGTGAGGCTGTCAGGATACATTGAGACGCAGCAACACAACCCTTTATGAAGTGCCTCACAATCCAGCTGCTCACCACTGCTTCCTTCATCCCGAAAAACAGTGTTTTCCAGGGAGCCCAACAGCCTGAAAATGAGTAAGTGTGAAGTGAGACTACACTGGCCTGCACTGAGCATTTGTTTTTGCCAACAGAAGACCACATTTCTGGGTTGGTTTTATACGCTGCCTTCTGGAATTTAATTTTCGGGATGAAAATTGAAGAATTATTTTGGAGGCTTCAAGTTGTCTTTCCCTTCTTGATATTTTCCAGAGCTGTTTGGAAACGGGAGGGTGGAGCTGGCACCGCTGGGGCAGTAGTTTCAGAAAGCACTTCTGTAGCTATTCGGGGAAAAAACTGCTGGATCATGTTGGTATTTTTATAAGTAACTCGATGTGTGGTTCTGTTTTGGATACCAACCATGCAGCAATGCAGACTGATTTGAGCAAATTGCAGGAGGAGGAAGAGAAAAGGAAGATCCCCTTACAGAACAAGGGCTGCCTTCTCCAGGGAATCCTCTTGAACCTCCAGGGACTCAGTTTAACCATTTGCCTTTTAAGATAAGTTTTAAAAAGCCATTTAGATTTTATGAGGAAGAGAAAATAATGTTGAATTGTGATTGTTCCATGATATGTGAAGGAATTGAACCAAACCAATTAAAAGTAAAAATCTTCCATCGTGACGCTACATCAAAACCAGTTGTACTTTTAAGATTAATTAAAGACCTAAAGCAACAATAACTTAATGAAATTTTTGCCAGCTTCAAGAATTTTTCACTTCTGTTTGTGGCTTTAGTCTGTAATTGACTTGCAAAAGAACTTCTAGTTTTATGAAGCAGCAAAGCCTCCTCCACTTTGATAAAAAAAAATTGCCAGAACTTGAAGAAATCAAAACAAGTAATCACGGCTAAAAATTGCCTCACAGTGTGAATGGGGACATTAGTACTTGACAAACACCCTGGGTTTTTTTTCACAAGGCTTCTAGAGAATGCCTTCCAGGAAGCCTACACACCATTTGCAACACACAAATTCATTCTAGTAGGTTTGAAGACATTCACAGTTAGATGCTGTAGCACACTGCAGGATGGGCTGAAGCCCCAGAAGTCAGTGGGAACACTTCCCACAACCTCTTCCTCTAAAATTAGGAAATATGGACGTATATATACAAGGGCAAAATCCTTTCCTGTGAGGGTGAGGAGGCCCTGGCACAGGTTGCCCAGAGCAGCTGAGGCTGCCCCTGGATCCCTGGAGGTGTCCAAGGCCAGGCTGGATGGGGCTTGGAACAACCTGGGACAGTTCCTCTCCCATGGCAGGGAGTGGAACTGAATATACTTTAAAATTCCTCCCAACCCAAACCATTCTGCAATTCTCTGATTCTCATTATCAACCGATTGTGTGGAATAACTTCTTGAATGTGACAGAATGATCTTGCTGAGATTATTTGGCTCCTTTTCGCAAATAAACAAGAATGTGGGGGGCCCAGGCTGATCTTTAAATGAGGTGATTCCTGGGATATTGAGAGGGATTGAGAACAGCTGTCACACACCTGTATCTCATTTCAGGCCCTGAAGAGCAGCCGAGGCCAGACAGCAAAAATCACAGAATTATTAGGGTTGGAAGGGATTTCTGGAGATCGTTCGTTTCAACCTCCCTGCCGAGGCAGGCACACCTGGAGCAGGTGAGACAGGAATGCGTCCAGGTGGGTTTGGAATGTTTCCAGCGAGGGAGACTCCACGCCCACCCTGAGCACCTGTTCCAGTGCTCTGCCACCCTCACGGAGTGTTCTTCCTCCTGTTGAGGTGATGCAGGAGCTGTGTAACGTGTAGGACCATTGCCACGGAAAATCTACACGGGAGTGTGTGTCCAGTCATGTACCCAACGCTGCAGTGAGAAACTTGGCCCTGCAGCACAGCTCGGCTCTTACCATGGATGAGGCGAGAGCCCTGCGGGCAGGGGGACGGCGGGCGCGGGCCCAACCCGGGCGCCTGCGAGGAGGTAGGGATGCTGCCATAGGCTGAGGGAGACGAGGGCTAGCAAGGACACAGCGGGAGCTCTAGACGAGAGATGGGGCCCGGGACGGGCTGGGGACGTGGCGATCCCGGTCTTATGGGGCAAAACCGCGGTTTGGGCCGGATCCTACGGGGAAAAAGGGGATTTTGGGCCGGGCCCAAGGTCGGGCGCGGCGGCCATGACGCCCGCCCGTCGGTTACCATGGCAACGATGGAGAAATCTCGTGAGCTCTACAGGCGCGGGCGATAGGTGGAGCACCAGGTCTCGCGAGAGTTGGCGGGGGAGGAGGTGAGGGGACGGGCAAGATGGCGTCGGAGGGCGACCTGGGCAGGAAGTGGGACCGGTGTGTGGCAGACTCCGCCGTCAAGCTGGGTAAGGGCGGCGCGGGCACGGCGGAGCGGGAGGGCCCGGGGAAGAGTGGTGGTGGTCCCCCGGGCTCCCCGAACCTGGGAGAGTAGCCGCCGGCGTGTCCCCGCGGCGCGGGGCCCACTGTCCCCCGCCGCCCCAGGTTCGCCTCAGAGTGGTTGTGAGCCCGGGAGGGGCTCAGGGTGTCCGGAGGATCCGCCCTCATCGCTGTCCCCGGCGTCGGGTAGAGCCGGCGGCCCCGGGCCTGGCAAGGTGACCTTGGCCGCGGGCTCAGACCCCTGCCGGGCCTGCTCCCAGCTCTGCGCCCCGGCCCGGCCCCGGCTTACCGCGGTCCGGGCGTGTTTGACCTCTGGCTACTCGCTGTGTTGAAGGTAAGAGGTTTCCGTGGGAAATCTGGGCTCCGTAGGAAATCTGGGAGGCCTCCCGGCCGGAATGAATGAGCGGCGGACAGGCGCGACCGGCTCCTGGCGTGCCGCTACCTCGCCCGCCTTCGGCTTTGTTGCCCCGGTGGGTTTGAAATCAGTCTGTGCAGAGCTGTTCACATCACACACTCCGTGTGCGAGGGGGGCTGCGTTTATTAAAAGCAATAGGCAGCGTGACACGCTGAGGGCTTTGGCACGTGTCACCTAGTACAGCGTGTGGAGTGTGACATTGAGAAGTGCGTCCGTGTCCCAGCCCTCTAGTTCTGCCTTTTCGTCAAGTAGGGGAACAGTTCTGTTGGGGTTTTTTCCGTATTGATTTGCCCTTCAAGGGAGAGTTATGCACATGCTTCAGTTTTCTGCAGCAAGCCATTCACGAGGTTTCACTGAGTACTGTGAGTTTAGAGGTGGTGGTGGCTGTGGTGGCAGCACCATGCTCGCCCTGTGACCGGCTGCAGTGACACCAGGCAGAGGTTGTGGCTTCACAAAATGTGTTTACCAACCCAAATCTTCAAATGCAATGTACAGAGCAAGAAATGCAGTGTCTGACACAAAAGATATTTCTTCCATGTTGGTGCAGATGTCTCCATAAATAATACCTGGGAAATGTGGATGTTTATTTCTTGTAGCTGCAGTGGCCTTGTGCTTGAAAGCTGATGAGGAACTTGGGGGTTTTAGTTGCCTAATACTTTTCCATTAGAAAAGATGTTTAATAATTTTAAGTAAACCGAAACTTCCATTGTTTATAACAGACCTTTGAAAAGTGTCAAGTGCTCCAGAGCAGTGTTTTTCCTTATGAAATTCTACTCAGGTTTGTCTGACAAACATATCTGGACGTGTTTATGTTTCCATAGCATTGGTTGCTTTATCATAAAATATTAAGTATGCCAAATTATAAACAAGAACTTGTTCCACACTGCAGCTGTACATGTCAGAATCTTGTACATCCTCTGCCCTGGAGGCTGAAATAAGTGGATACAGGGTTGATTTCACATAATCCCAGGCTGGTTTGTGCTGGAAGGGACCTTAAAACTCATCTTGTCCCACCCCCTGCCATGGGCCGGGACACCTTCCACCATCCCAGGGTGCTCCAAGCCCCATCCAGCCTGGTCTTGGACACTTCCAGGGATGGGGCAGCCCCAGCTGCTCTGGGAAATCTGTGGCAGGGCCTCACCACCCTCACAGGGAAGAACTTTTTCATGTTATCCAACCATATCCTGCCTCTGTCATTGGGAAGCCATTCCCCCTTGTCCTGTTTCTCCAGGCCCTTGCAAACAGTTTCTTTCCCTCTTTCCTGTCAGCTCCCTTTAAGTACTGGAAGGCTGCAATGAGGTCACCCCAAAACCTTCTTTTTTTCCAGGCTGAACAATCCCAATTCTCTCAGCCTTTCCTCCCAGCAGAGCTGCTCCATCCCTCTGATCATCCTGGTGCCTCCTCTGGACTCTCTCCAGCAGCTCCAGGGCCTTCCTGTGCTGGGCCCTAGGGCTGGAGGCAGCTCTGTGGGTGGGTGGGGTCTCACCTGAGTGGGGCAGAGGGGCAGAATCCCCCCTCTCCTGCTGCCCATGCTGGGGGATCAGCCCCGGGCATGGGGAGTTTCTGGGCTGGGTCATGTCCAGTTCTCACCCACCAGCACCCCCAGGTCCTTCTCTCTAGGGCTGCTCCCGCTCTCTTAGTCCCTCAGCCTGGATTGATCCTGGGGGCTGTCCTGACCCATGTGCAGCACCAGCAGCTGCTCTTGTTAAACCTCATGAGATTCCCATGGGCCACTCCTCGAGCTTGCCCAGGTCCCTCTGGATGGCCCTGTCCTTCAGGTGTGTCTGCACCACTTAGCTTGGTGTCTGTCACTTGCACTCCTGACTCTGCAGTGGGCCTTTTGTTTTGATTAGGTGTTTTCTTCCATCCTAAAGTGGCAACAGAAGGAAGAGAACCTGCTTTGCCTTGTGCACTGGTGCTCTAGTCTGAGGATTCCCAGTGTTGGCTTCATGAGGATGCTGAGTAGAGATCTCAGTCAAATTCATGTTTTTCATTAGACTGCCCAAAAAAGTCACATGAGCTGCATCTCTTTATATTCGCACCAAACCCAGTGGGATGGGCTCAGACATGTGTTTCTCTTCATGTGTGAGGGCACTTCTCTGGTTTTTGTGCTTTTACAGTTGATCAGTAACTGAAGCATTTGTACTGGCAACCTCCTGCATGAACTGTGTGCTGACAACACAAATTTTTCTGTGGTATCCCAGTGGGAATGATTGTTTTCTCTGCAGGGACATTAAAACTGTGAGTGGTTGGGTTGATTTGTTTTGTAATATTACTGCAAAGTTTGCTGGAGTTTCCAATAAATTATCAAGTGTGGTTGTTGTACTGGAAAGAAAATAAACTTCTTTACTTGAGGATTTAGTTGTTATGTGGGATACAGGATTTGGTAAACGTCTTTTTTTGTCAGACTTTTCCTTTTGGTGGCTGCAATTTCCTTCCCAAACACTCCTTCACATCCTTCCCGAGTGCTACAGCCAGGGGGATCTTCCCAGCCAATGGCTGGGGAAAAACAAACATTGTGATTAGCCCAGATTTTCCCATTCCAGACTCTCTGAATTTCTGGAGCCTTGCATGCACGACATTTCCCAGTGTCTGTGAGAACTGTGGACAGATAACTCCTGTGGATTAGTTTGAGGGCTGGTGGGATATGGGAAACAGAAAAGGGGGAGAAGGGGAGGTAGAGCTCTCAGGCTGGCTCTATTAGCAAAAATGTGGTTTAAATTCCAGCTGGGGCTGTGCTGCCTGTCCTTAGCCCATCAGGATTCCCACTATGCTGCGTAAGCCGGGGTTTGTCCTTAGCTCTGTTTGTGGTTGTGCAATACTGTTTTAGTTGGAGACCAGGCTGCTGAAAAAAACTTGATCTCCTGCCACTAAAACTTCCAAAATAAATATTTATCTTGTGTTGCATCTTTTGAAATGCTGTATTATGTTTTCGAGCTCTTGGTCACTACCTGTGTGGATCTTGTAATTTAGTATTAACTTTTTCCTGTTAGATCCAAACAGAGGATGTTGTCAGGCGTTGTTAGGACAGTATTTAATTTCAAAGAGTAAGTAAACTTTTTTATGCCTACGCAGAACATTGAGCCATTGTTAAATGGAGCTTGTGGTCACCTCATTTTTATTAGGATTATTTTTATTTGTTTTGCTAATGATGAGGCTGTTTCCAGGTGGTTTTGTTCCTCTTCCGTTCCAGGTGTAGTTGTCAGCACAGTGTTTGTGTGCAGAGGACTGGATTATGCTTTCTTAGCTGACCAGAGGGTTTCTGATGGACAATCCAGGTCCTGCTTCCTCTGGCTTTGCACCATCCTCAGGGCTTTTCACTCAGGCAGTAACTTAAATAACTTTCTGTTCCTTTTTTTTTCATTCTGATACTGATTTTCATACAGAAAAGCTACTTGTTACTTTCTTACAGAAAACTTATTTGTTTGGAGTGTGGGAGCAGAGACTTGAACTAGCCTGGCCTTCTTTTCCTGCCCAGCTTGCAAACCTTCCTCAACTCCTGTGTCCTCTCCAGCCTTCACAGCCATTTCTTCCTTTCATCAGTAAAGCTCTGCAGAGGAGGGCTGATGAAGTAAACACTGCTGTGGTCTTCCTCCATCCTGCAGGCTCCAAACCCTGTTCAAAGGGTTGGTTTGTTTGTTTAACTGATTAATAGTTCATGGCTGTTTATTTGGAAAGACAAGTACTCACAAAAGATTGACAGAGGTGGTTTTTTTGTTGTTGAAAGGCTGTAATTTTGGACAAATTATTATTATGTGCTGTTTCCAGGGGACAGAGAGGCAATAAAGAGTATGTGTGGAAGAGAGGGAGGTTTATGTGCCTGCATGTCTTGGTTTGTTTTGAAGCTGTTGTTGTCTTAAATGAGTTGAGCGCTGTAATTTCCCTGATACTGGAAGGTAATCCTAGGGAAGCTGTTTGCTTCTTGACTTGTGTGTGTGAAGTTGCTGTGTTGAAGTTAATTTTTTTTCGGGAGAGAAATGTTTTGATGTATGTCTGTGATTGACCAAAATTCAGCCTGGAAGCTTGTAAATAACCCGGTGTAGTGATTTCATTTTCCTCTAATCCTCTGTTTTGACATCTGAAAATAAAATGCTTCTAATTTCCATTTAATAGGGATTTTTTAAAAGAGAAAAGGGTTATTTGAATTCTGCAACTGTTAACATGATTTCTTCTGCCTTTCATCATCTGGCCTGCTTGAATAGCTGTTCTGTTAATGACAAGGATGAAATTGTATTGTTTGTGTCATTCCACAGATTGGGTATTTCAGAAAGAATCATTGTATGGATTGCAATGTCAGTATTTTTAAATAATCCTTCACGTGGTTATGAATAGGATAAAGTCAGTCTATATAATGATAAAACTTGATTACACTTTCTGAAAACTGGATTAGACGTTGTCTAAATATACAAAAATCCTGAAATTCCTGTTTTGAAGTGTTTTTTTGCTTGGCAGTTGTATCATGGCCATCCAGTCTTAGCTACCAGGCCAGATGGCTTGTTCCAAACTCCTCTGGGGTTTTGTTTTTAGTGCTGGAGAACATGGATATTATTATGTGAGCACACAACTGCATTGTTGTGGGAGCTTTGTTGGAACCCCAAATTATTTTTCCTGGTTGTACAGAAGATTCAGCTCTGCTAGTTGTGTCTTGCAGCAGACCAGGTGGTGTAAATATGAACTGCTCGTGGCTCAGGCTGTGCGGGGAGGCAGCACAGACAACAAAAAATGTTTTCCTTGGAAGAGGTGGGCAAATGCTGGTCTGATAATAGGTTTTTAGTCCAAAATCTAACAGCAATTTTTAGTTATGTTAGTAGAGCTCTGAATACAATGTCCATTTACAAATTAAGGGGGTATTATCTTCTGTTGGAGGAAAAAGACAGGAAACTCTTTAGGAATCCAGGTCTCCTCCTAACTGCATTGTGCCCTGCTGTTCCCTTGGTTGGCGCTCCGGGTGAGTCAGGGAGCTGTGCCCTGCTGGGGTGTGCCCCACCAGCTATGCCAGCCTGCTTTTGGTGGCCTTTGGAGCAAGAGAACCTGAGAGAAGAGCTGTGACAATCCATCTGCAGCCTTTGCAAACCCCAGACCTCCTAAGCTCTGCTGCATGGGAAATGAGCTCAAAATGCCCTTACTTCCTGAACCTTTGCATTAGTGCATTGATAAGATGCCAGCTCTGCCTTTTTTGGAGGTGGCATGCAGTGGCATTGTCCAGGGGAAAGGGACTGTAGCAAAGTGGTATCCTGAAGTTTGGTCCCTGAGAAGTTACAGCAGTATGTGGGAACAGGACTTCGTTGGTTTTTTATGTCAGAAACAGTTTTCTGAGAAAATCCTTTCAGGGCTGTTGGCACATCCTTGGTGATAATAAATGAATAGTGAGAGCTTTGAGAAGGATCAGGCTCCTTTTCTGTTCATTCCTGCCAGTGACATGCCCCTGAAACTCTTCTTGCTCTCAGTTGCCTCTGTTTCTGAGCTGGGCCAGCAGACGTCAGTACTGGCCAGCCTGTGCTGGGTGAGTGTGAAGCAGCAGCATTGCCAACCCTCATAGCTGGGCTGCAAAAGCCCTGAGTGTGGTGTATTTGCTCCTGCTAATTCTTTCTTTTCAGCAATGTTACTGTTTTTATTCGCAGAACATGTAATTGCAGTAAGACAAGGTAGTTTCCTGTCAGAGGGTTATTTTCTGTGTTATGAGAATATTGCTGATTCCTTATACAGGAGCTTCTAAAGCAAACACTGATTTGTCTAAAAGCTTGGTGCAACATTGATCACAGAATCCCAGAATGGTTTGGGGTGGGAGGCATCTAAAGCTCATCCAGTCCCACCCCTGCCATGGACAGGGACACCCCAGGTTGCTCCCAGCCCTGTCCAACCTGGCCCTGGCCACTTCCAGGGATGGGACAGCCACAGCTGCTCTGGGAAATCTGTGCCAGGGCCTCCCCACCTTCACAGAGAAGTTGCACTATGTCATCATAGAGCAGCTTCCACTCTTGTCCCCTTCCCCTTTTAAAGGAGGGAGAAAATGTTTGTGCCCTCAGGTCTCACAGTTCATTCACCAGTCTCTGGTGTGAGGTTGAAGTTTCTGGCCCAGTGTCACCGTGGTTCCTTGGGACATCACAGGCCCTTTGTGCTGCTGCCTGTGCCTCTGCAACAGTGCTGATGTTTACCCAGGGTTTGCCTTTGAGCAGCACTTGACCTGACACTGAGTGCTTAAGGGTGAAAGCAACCCCTGAAAGCATGTCAGGGTTTTTGATTATAATGATATTTGGATATTAATATTTTGTTATTCCAATTTTTCTCTGTTGCTACAGTCAGATGCCAGCATAAAACAAAACTCTCTTTTTTCTGCTTCTTTCTTGACTACTTGGTATATAATTTCACTGTGTTTTCTTCTAGTGTCCATGCTCATTTTTCTGTCTGCTCTGCAAACAATCCACACCACAGGGGAGATGGGAATGAAAGCTTCAAAGTTGGTGTTTGAAGAAAATCTGATTCCTGCCACTAAGACCTTGCAAAGAGTCTGTTTAAAATTAATTCTCTCTGTAAATAAGTGATTTCATGGTCTCGGATTTCTAACTGGTGCTAAGTGCTGCCCTGTGAAGGCCCTGGTGTACGAAGGCAACTTCCCTCCACATTTTTATGAAGCAATTCTTTATGTATCTTGTCAGAGTGGGATTGGAGGCTGAAGTTCTCAGTTTTGTATTAGTGTGTGTGGAATGGCAAAGGAAAATAATAGTTTTCGTTTTGGGATTAAGTAATTGAAAACCTTCCAGCTGCTATAGTAACAGCAACACATCTGCCAGATGTCAATGAGCATATCTTAATCCTTCTATTTTAAGTTTCAAGCTCTTGAAGCAAAGTACATCTAGGTGTGGCTGTGTTAGTAGCTGCCTTAGTCTGTAGCTACTTGGGTAGCCTAGGAAAGAACCGTGTAGTATCACTGTTGGAGTGACTGTTGATTAAATTTATAGAAAAAGCTTTTCCCAGATATTCTTATGGGGCAGGAGCCCATCCTGAAGATTTGTGTTTCTCTCTGAGACACTTTTATGATGTCCTGTTGGGTATACAGCGCGTGCTGTCCTGCGTGTTAGATTGATTGGAGGTACCGGGATGTTTTTCTTGGAAGGTGTAAGAACCAAAAAAGTAGAAAGAAAAAGTTCTGGCACCTCGGCTTGCTGCCTAATGCCAATTCTGTGTGGCCGTGCTGCCCTGTGTGGCTGGGACTTGTAGTGGGGAGCAGGGGTGAGGTGTCCACACAAGTGTCCTGTCCCCTGTTGACACTGTAAATGAGTTTAGGCTGAAGTGATGAATGTGGGGTGGAAGAGGCTGTTTTTCTAGTTTAAACATTTTAAACTGTCAGAGAAGGTGAAAAATGGGTTGTACTCTTTCCTGTGGCCTTTTCTTCCAAAGAGTCTGTCATGCAAGAAAGGGAGGAAAAATGTGCCTGGCGTGGATCAAGCCCTTTGCTTTTCCATGTTCGTTTGTTTTTATTGTAAGATAAACCTTTCATGTTTTATTGTTATGAAGTTAAAGCCTGGCCTAGAGGTGCTGATCTTTAGGAGGAACAGCTGGAGCGTCCCCTGGTCAGGTGGGAGGCTCTTTGAAGCGACATGTTGCCTCTTTAAGAGGAAATGGAGCGTGTGAGAACTTAAACCTGTAAAACTCATCATCAGCTCTGCCATTGTTTATCTCTGGTGTAACTTTATATAGAATTAAAGTGAAATGCATTACTTTGCTCCTGAGGCAAGATGGTTTTGCTCCCCCTTGGTCTTGGAGACACAGGAAATGACCACATAACCACAAATACTTTCTAGTGGAATGAAGATGAGTGACAAACTTTCCACAGAAAGAGGTTCTTAACCAGACGGGCTAAGGAATTAAATGTAGCTGAAGGCTCTGGTTTTAAGTTAAAACCAACTTCTAGGTGTTCAAACCAAGTGGAAAAGAGCAAATGCTGTACATGCAGTGGCTGGTGTGAGGGGCAGAGCTGGTGTTTCTAGGGGACAGGGCGTTGTGATCACAATGGTTTTGAGCACAGGCTGTAGTCAGTGTCTCAGTCAGGAGAGGAATGACCCAAGCTGCCTGTGAGATTAGGAAAGCTAAGGTACTTTTTTGGCTTTGTTTCTCAAGTTGCCTTCTTGCACAGAAGGCCAGAACCCATTAGCTGTCAGATCTCCTCCTTCACTTCTCTGTAGCATTTTCATTACTTAAAGCAAGGTCTTAGCCATCTTCTCATCATTTTTTTGGTGCTCATAGTCACTGTAGACTCCTTACGGCTGGAACGAAGTGCAATGATAGCCTCTAAAACTGCACAAAAAATGCATTTGCATGAAGAAGAATAATCCCTTCAAATGAGCTGCTTCAGAAAAAGCTTTCTTAAGACAGAGTAGTTTTTCCTAAGTCAGTCTCGTTGGACCACATCTGTTTAACAGTGCTGTTGGTGTGGGGGAAGGCCTAGTTTGTGTTTTAGGCTTAGGCTGAATTGCAATTGACATAAATAATACATTTTTCACCTTTTAAGTGTATCCTGTAGCTTCCCCCATGCCCGACAGGAAGCAGCATTGATGGCATGGGAGTGCAGCCCTTACAGAGGGGCTGTAATGTGAGAGAACATCTGAAGGAAGTGAAGAGAGTACGAGATAATGATAATTTCTGGAAGTAAATGGAAAGAAACTGTATTAATTGTAGCTGCTTCCTTAGTGCAGGGTTGTGTTAAGACAAGACAGGAAGCAGTTCACCACCAAGCTGGTGAGAAGAATGTGGGTTTGTCTGGTAACATGGAAAATGTGGTGATATTAGAAACTGCCCAGGCTATGCACCAGATGATGCAGAATTTGTCATCCTGTAAATCATTTCTCATTGATTAGCTAAGCTGTTTGGATTGGCAGAGGGGATCTTCCCAGGGACAGGAAGCGTAGGACCAGGATCGCTCCCTCATGGCAGGGCTGCTGAACTGGGCACTTCAAACAGTCCTGGTGCTGTCAGAACAGAATGAATCCCCCCCACCAAGTCCTTGTCAGCCCTGGAGTGCAGCAGCCCAAACCAAACCAGCTCAACTACGGGTTGTAGGAACAGGCTGGTGGAGAAGCCAGGCCAGGGTGCCAAACAGGATGGATTCTGGAAGATAGTAATTATCCTTAATGGCATAAACCCTGGGGGAGAGCCAGCACCAGCTGGGCTTAAGCAAAGGTACTGCAGGAAGGCTCTGTTGGGAGGGGGCTGGGGGGATTAGAGGGGTGGGCTGTGGCTCTGAGGAAGGCCTGATGTCTCTTCCAGGCTGTGGGCGAACATTACTCAGTGCACGGGTCTGAACAAGCTGTTCCAAGGAGTGTCTCTCATTGTCTGAAAGGCACAAACCCCTGACGCTCTGAGCAGACATCTGAGGATCCGAGACTTTCCCTTAGCTGTGCGAATGATTCGAGTGAAGAGCTGACCTGCGCAGCGCTCGGGCTCTCAGGTGTCTGGGGGAGTTGTGTTAGGATCGCTTGGCGGGCGGTCAGAGCTCTTCCTGCATGTTTTGTAAGCCTATTCCAAAGTTGTAGTGACCTGGTAAAGCAGTTACCTCTGGCACAACTGAAAATCTATAGTAAAATGAAAAGGGTTTTCAAACCAACTCCCATTTCCAGCTGTCAGTAAATACAGAGAGTAAAGTCTCAGTAAATACGGAGAGTGAACGTGAGGGGCTTTGCACAGGTCGTGTTTGCTCACCTCTGTCCTAATAATTGGGTTTATAATCAACAAAAACCATGAGATGCTTAGTTAAGGTACGAGGTGGTGCATCCTAATGTACTGAGGATGTCAAGTATTTTTTGAGTACTCTGTTCTTCAGTAGAAACTATCAATATACTTTTTACAATGAAAAAATTTTGAAGAGCACAACAAAACTTAAAAAAAATAAACATCATCCTATATGCCACGAGGGTACAGGATTCCTTGGCATTGTTCTGACTCAACCCACTTACTAATGCATTCAACAGGATCATGTGCTTTTAGGAATATAAGAAAAGGATATATGTCAATTAACAAACTCATAATATTTCATTTCTTGTATTGAAAGGAGAGAGTTGAAACCTATAACAGGATGTGTTTGCTGCAAAATAAACCTGAAGCTGTTGGTTTGGTTTTTTTAACGAGCATATGCATGACTGATTTTTTTTTTCTTTCTTCAAACTTTTGTACTTCCCTGCCTTATCTAAAATTCTTGTCTTCAGTGGACATAATTAAAGGTAGAATTTGCCCACTCAACTGCACGTTTTCACTGTGATATTTATTGGGTCCTGAGAGGAGTTTTGCAGACTTGCCTGACATCTTGCACAAAATCATAAGCTCACCTTCCAAGGAAAGCAAAAAATTATTTTAAAATATGCCGAGTTTTTTTAGTGGCGCTGAATAATTTTGTTTCAACTGCTGCAGTTATTTCTATGTATAGTATAAGGATGTGAAAAGTCATTCATTCCTAATGTGTTTAAATACGCTCCATAATGAATGTTGTGGATGTGAAAGATAAGCAGCCTGGAGCTTTCTTTGTAAGGTATAGGGTAACACAAAACTTCAAAGTTCTGCTGCCCTCGGGACACACATTGAAGCAGTTAAAGTAGTGAGATAAACGAAATACAATGAGATATTCATCTGCAGAATCTGAAGCTCAAGGTTACAATAAGTTTTCATTTAAGTGTTTCTCATTTGCTGACAATGAGCCAAATAAATTTTAATTCCACATTGTAGATGGTGACAGAAATTCAGGAACTTTCCCTGGGATGAGAGTCTGGCTTGTTTCCCAGATATTTCTGATGATGTACTTATTACTTCTGTTGGGATTCTAACCTGCATTAGCTGCTTACAGTGGTTTAAGAAAACAAGAATTGGGTTTTTTCAGATTTGTTTTGTAAGAACTCTCTGGTTTGGTGTGCTAAAATAACATGTAGTTGGATAGTCATAGTCTGATGTTCATAGTCTGATATTCCTGAGTTGGAATAAAGAATTACTGTAAAGAACTAAATCATTTTCTATTACTTTGCTTTATCTTTGTCCTTATGTGCTGCATTTCTTCTTACAGGTGCAGGATTTGGATTAGGAGTTGTTTTCTCAGTCATCTTCTTCAAAAGTAAGTACACTGCATTAATCTTGGTTGCCTGGCTTCCCACTTTCCATCTGTTGTAGGTACAGTTAGAAGTCTTTGAGGCACGTAAAAGTTAATCAGCTTGTTAGACCAATTCTTCCATTGTTTGTCCTGTCTTTTCCATTGAAATGGAGTTCCCAAAACTTTTAGCTGTTGTGTAACAAGGTTGTTATCCATGGCACCTCCCTGAGCTCCTCCTGAGCTCAGCTCAAATGCTGGAATGGCAGGAGACCCTGAGCCAAATCACTGGAGCCATGTGTCTAGACATCAGTTTATGCCAGCCTCTCCAGGGCTTTAAAACTGATCTTAGTGCTTCAGCTGTGCTTTAAAACAGAATAGTTTTTAGTAATACCTTGAATTCAGACATTGCTCTCTGTTAAATTCTAAACACGTGTTACTGTTACTCTTCTTCTGTAGTGGGCTGGTTTGGAAGATTTTAGAACTTGAAAATGCCTAGAATGAATTCTAGTAATTTGTTCTTTCTTGGTACTTATAGAACAATATATAACAAACAGCTTTCCTTGATTTTACTTTTTCCTCTCTGCTTGCCTTTTCTACAGGAAAGACATGGCCTATTGCATTTGGGTCAGGGATGGGGTTAGGAATGGCTTATTCCAATTGTCAACACGACTTCCAATCTCCATATCTTCTCCATGGTAAATTTGTAAAAGTAAGTATCAATGTGTCGTGGTTTGACACTGGCCCAATGCCAGGTACCCAAGAAAGCCTGGATTACCCTCCCCTGCCACAGCTGGGCAGAGGAGAGAGAAAAAAATTAACAAAGGGTTCATGAGTTGAGATAAGGACTGGGAGAAAAACACTTCAAGGGAAAAACAAGTTCAACTTAAAGTTGCAAAGTGAATTTATTACTAACAAAATCAGAGGAGGATAATGAGAAGTAAAATAAGGCCTTGAAACACCTTTTTCCCCCAGCCCCTCCCTCCTTCCCACAGACAGCACAGGGGGACAGGAGGGTGGGGATCTTGGTCAGTTCATCACCCAAGGTTTTCTTCCCCTGGTCCGGGAGAGGAGTCCTTGCCCTGTGAGATCGTGGGGTCCCTTTCCACGGGAGACAGTTCTCTGTGAACTTCTCTAGCATGGTTCCAATCTCACGAGCAGCAGTCCTCCCAAAACTGCTGCAATGTGAATTCCCCCCGTGGGTGAACAGTCCTCCCAAAACTGCTGTGGTGTGGTTCACTCTTCCATGGGGTGCAGTCCTCCAAGGACAGGCTGCTCCAGCCTGGAAGCAGGGACCCCCCTCTCCCACGGGGTCTTCCACTGGATCACACCCGCTCCAACGTGGGCACCTCTGCCACGGGCTGCGGGTGGATCTCTGCATCCCCCATGGATCCCCACGGGCTGCGGGTGGACCTGTGCATCCCCACGGGCTGCGGGTGGACCCGTGCATCCCCCGCGGATCCCCACGGGCTGCTTCACCATGGTCTCACCACGGCCTGCAGAGGAATCTTGGCTGCAGCACGTGGAGCACCTCCTCCCCCTCTTTCTCCACTCACCTTGGTGTCTCTGTGTTGTTTCCCTCACATGTTCTCACCTCCTGCTCTTCTCTGGCTAGAAGAAAAGCTGTGAACCTTTGTTTTGATTTTCTTAAATCTGTTATCACAGAGACATTCCCATCATCTCTAATTGGCCCAGCTTTGGCCAGCAGCATGTCCATCTTCAGAGCCATCAGGGATTGGCTCTTCTGGACATGCTGGAAGCTTCCAGCACTTCTCACAGAAGGCACCTCTGTGTCCCCCCCCACTACCAAAAACCAGGCTGTGCAAAACCAACACACAATGCTGCTACCATTGGTTGGTTTATAAGTCAGGTTATCCATTTACATGGATATTCCCCTGCCTTTCCCAAAGGAGTGCTAGTAGGAAAAAACTTGTGTTGCCTTTAATATCTGGTGTGTTTAACAGTAAATTTACTAGACTGAATACATGGAATTAGTTTAACAGATCCTGCAGGTAGGTTTTCCCACAACCTGAAAACACAATAAAAATANTTTCTTTAATATCTGGTGTGTTTAACAGTAAATTTACTAGACTGAATACATGGAATTAGTTTAACAGATCCTGCAGGTAGGTTTTCCCACAACCTGAAAACACAATAAAAATACATGTCAGAAAAGCAGAAAAACTAAGTGAGTGTTAAGGTTCTTCTGACTTTAAAAGAGATGAGCTGGGAAGAAACTGAAAGTCACGTCAGGCATGTCAGGTAGATCTGCCTGTGGAAGCGGATCTTTGATCTTCTGTTTTGTTTTGGGTTTTTTTTCAATATGAAAACACTGATCACTTTTAAGTTTTGTGGCTTGTTTGTCTGCATAGTAATGTAGTAGTTCGTCTAGAAAACATAGCCTGTTTTGAAGAGGATAATTTCAGTGAGTTCAGTATTAAATATTTAAAATATTTTACCATGCTGAAGTAAAATTTTTAAGAGTAGATTAATTAGCAGGAACCATTTGTGCAGTCACAAACTGCCTGCAGTGCAGCAGTCCACAAACTGACTCCATTAGTATTTTCTTAATTTCTTCATGTGTCAGAGCTGGGGCTGTTCTCATGCTAATTTATCACTGTGGCATCTGGAAACAAAAGGAATGTGCGTGTGTGTTTTGGATCCACAGAGCCGTGGCCTGGTTAAATCGTTTCAGTGACACTGGTGGAGAGGCGTCCACCAGGACATATTTACAGTTACTTTAGCACTTCAGAAAGTACCGAGGTAAAATACTCTGCCAGGAGCTTCTCATGCAGGACACAGAGTGCAGAAATCCCTCCTGTATTGCTCTTCTGCCTGGTGCAGGAAGCCTGCAGGCATTTCCAGGCTTTTCGTGGTGCTTGTAGAGCTGCAAGCTGAGCCCTTTGATTTACTGGCAGATGAGCTTTTCCCAGCCTTCTCCAGCCCTACCAGACATACCTGCTTACAAATATTCTCTCCAAGAAAGGGAAATAGTAACAAGATTCTCCAACAAATAAAATCTTTGGAGAGCAATATAGAGAAACTGACTTGGATGCAGCTGATCAGCATTGCCAGCTACTGCCCAGAATCAAAAATCCGTGTGGCTCTTCTGGCTGGATTTGTTAACATTAAGATGTGTTAGTGCTCCACACCATCCTGAGGTGGTTCTTCCAGTTTACGTCTCCAAAAAAAAGCTGGGATGACACGTCTGTGGCTTCACATGAGTGATAAATGCACTGCTCACATATTCTGAGAGAGCATTATTCATTCAAGGATGCTTGTTCCTAGGGATGTTGGGCAGCAGAAAACAGTGTCCGGTCACCCTAGGAAGGGATTTCACTCAGATTAAGGACTAATCTGGAGCAGGGTGGTCCTTGAAAGCATGAGGTAACTGGAAGGACACTTCAGATGCCTGCATGGCACAGGACAAATAGTTTCCAGTGCACTGTCTCCATGACTTTCTCTGGCACAAAGAGGCTGAGAGAGGGAAAACGCGGATGAAGCCATCTAATGGTTAATGTCATTAATTCCCTCCAAAATGTCATGTCATGGATAATGGCTCCAGGGTTATTACAACAAAATTATTTCATTTCTCTTGGTTAGGAACATGGAAAATATTGTTGCATTATCACTCATCTGTTTTTTTCCTAGAAAAATTTGTTATAACTAAACTTTGTAGGATTTCCTTTACAAAACTGAGTTCTGTTCAAATGCTAACTTGTCAAAATGATAGAATCTGCAAGAAAACCAGCTTTATTAGAGGGAAATGTAACACGGATTAACTTGGTTGAAATGATTTCTAGTTTTCTGAGCCTGTCAAGTTCACAGGATCACAGGAGAACTCGAGTTGGAAAGGACTTCAGGGAGGTCATGAGGGTCAGCTGTGAGGTCAGACCAGGTTACTCAGCCATTTACCCAGTTGGGATTGTTGATTCTTCAGGATCAAGTTCTTCATTCTGAGTCCTGAGTCAGAATGAGAGAGGACAGAGGACCTTCAAGATACTGAATAATCAGGAGATGTCATAGTGACTTTGCAGCTCTTGTGGCTGTGACTTGGGTCATCACGCTGCCCATCCTTTGGGTTAAAAGTTCCATCATGAAACCTCAACACCAGTGCAGGAGCCATTCATCTAGACCAAAAGAATACTTAAAGTGCAGAAAAGTTCTAATTTGTGGTCAGAATATTCTGAGAGCTTTTAAAGTAATTTGATCAAGTGGTTTTCACTGTGACTTCAGCAGAATTTAACATCAGCATGTCACAATTATTTCAAGGCTTAAAATGCTATGGCTGTGAATTACACAGCCTAGATTTCCTTGCAAAATGGAAAATATCCTAGTTTTCAGGTTATTTAGGCTGTATTATCACCCAAACCTCACAATCCTCTACTTTCATAGGAATGTGGATTTATATTGATGTGCAAGAACACAAGAAGGCAACTGCAGCCTTTCCTCTTGCTCTTTGTGGCTTTGATTTCACTCTGATTTCTCTTCCACCTGTGAATAGTTAACTTGACCAATAATGTGGGGTTTTTTTGAAGTACCCAGTTTATCAGAATGGAGGGTTATGCATGAAAACACGGGATGCTTCTGGCATGAAAATAGCTGCTTAATTCCTCCATATACAACGTCTTGCTTTAGCAAAGGATGAAAATGTTCCCGTACCCTCTGGAAATGTTACGGAGCTCCATGACTTGCTTCACATCCTGCAGCACCTTCCACGTAAGGAACCCAAATGGCTTTTTAATAATACAAGCCTTCTTGCTTTACAGGAACAGTGACTAATGGCTGAGACTATCCCAGTGGGAAGGAAGGAGAAATCAATGATTATTCCTCAGGAATACTGAAGTGCCCCTGGAATAAGCCAACATTCTTCAGTAACGATCACCAGTAACTCTTTATACTCCAACAAACTGTTTCTGTCTATGAAACAAAGTTCTGTTGCTTGTTTTGTATCGTGTCTGAAAAGTGCAAGGAAGAGCTCTTCTGAGAAATAAATAAAAGAAAAATGGCCTTCTCTGGTGTGTTGACTTTGTATGTGAGTGAGAGAGGGAGAATGGAAGGAGAGAACTTCATTTGGAGTAGCCAGCAGCTGGGACCACCTGGGCCACTGGGAGAGCTCCTCAGCAAAGCCAGCCGTCGTCTGTTCCTCCCCACTCCTGAGAGCAACCCCCATCCACCATCCAGTTGAAAGAAGCATTCCCACCTCATAAATCACTCACTAGACCCCCGCTGCTTGTGCCGGTGTTTGGAGAGGAATATAAATACTCCTATGTCCTGTTTGTACAGTTGCCCTTTAAAGTTGGAATTTTGTCCTCTCAGAAGAGGCAGAACCCAAATGGGTAAATCCAAACTGTGTGATGGATGCAGCAAGGCCCTGCTGTCTCTTGTAGCTTTGGGTCATGGAGTGACCCCTGTTTGAAACTTCCCAGGATAGTGCGTGAGTTAAACACATCCTCGTGCCATCTGGCTCTCAGCTTACCCTTTAGGCTGATTGTTTTTGCACCCCTCTTCTGTGGGAGAACAGAGAGGTTTCAGTGTCTGGGAATGGGTCACAACTACTTAAAGCTCTTCATTGCCTTGGCAAGACACTGCTCCAAGCGCTCCTTTCTTTACATCCACTCCAGTCCTTGTGCCGCCTTGCTGGCACGTTGTCTGCTGCTCTTCCCCTGCCTCAGAAGCTTGTCTTCACTGCTTCTTTACTCAGCACAATTTTCTAGCTATGGAGATGACTCTCAAGGATCTCTTTTCTTTGTCCCACACTCGTGTGTTGTCCATGCAGCACAAGGAGTGAGTGCATGTCTCAAGAGGGAAAGGGAATGGCGTAGGTTGATGCAGAACTTCCCTTTGTTGAAAGCCTGTTGTGCTGCATGGTGAGTGCTGATAGATGGAGAAGTGACAGAACAACTCCTCCTATTTTGCGCAGCAAGTAGGAGAAAGGAAAACAAGTTGTGTGATAGTTGTGTTTCTAAACCATGCCAGGAAAGGAAGGGGATGGACTGAGGGGTAGGCTGGAGTTCAGAGGGCTTGAGAAACTCCTTATCTTCCAGGCCTGGGTGCTGCTGCAGTCCTGCATCCCCACCTCTCCTGGGCACTGCTCTGTGGATCCTGCACTCTGGAGGAACGTGTTGAGCTGTGCCCAGAGTCAACAGATGCTGAGGAGCTCGCCCAGAGCAAAGGACTTGTGAAATAAAATAGCTCCAGTGCCAGAGCAGCATTTAGACTGTCAGAGCATGATACCATCCAGGACCATTGCTCCAGCATGTCCTTGTTTTTCCACCTCCTCCCTTGCCGGACTGCATTCATCAGTCAGGTCAAAACAGCTTATTGAAAACAGGATATCTTTCTTTCTTCCCAATTTTGAATCATTTTATCTGGCCCCAATTTTTAATTTGAACTATGTACTTTGGAGCCATAGCTCCTCTGTGGTTTGGAAAGGGGCTTTATTGAGTTCTCCGTGTGTGTGCTGCAGTCTGGGAAGCCAGTGGGATCTGCTGGAGAGAGGAGCAGTAGCCTGGGCAAGACCCAGGAGAACCAAAAGCGGTGGCGGTACCGCAGGTAGCGACTGTCAGCGTGCAGAGAAAGCTTCAGCTCCTGCTGTGTCATTCGGGCTGATGATGAGTTCAGTTTTTATTTAGTGTTCCTGGTAACGAGTCATCCTGCCCTTACATGTTCTGCTTTAGCTCAAATACGACTTCCTAGAGTTAATTTTTACCTTGAGCTGCTGTGGCCTGTGATCAAGTGGTTCTTCTGGCCCTGGAACTCGGAGATACCAATTGTAGATATCAATTCCCAGGGTGTCCTTTACTGCTAGAGTGAGAATAATCAGAACAAAGGTGTTCAAGTGAACATGGGCGAGTGTGGAAAAAATGCACAATTCTAAAAGTGGAATTTAAATCTGTCACTGCTCTTTAAATGGGGCAAAATCTTAACCTTTTGGTTTTCTTCACAGCTGCCTTGCTTCTTGTCTGTGTTGATGTATATATATATATGTATATGCACATATAACTACCACATGAAAGGTCTGTATTTGTTTTGCTATATTTAATTAAAGACGTATTATCCCAAACCTATTTTTGAACCTGTCCAATGTAAGCTGTGCAAATGGACATCTTTGACACAAGATCTCTTCTTGTGGGGACAGGTCTCCTTTTTCCTTCTGCGGGAAGGAGCCTGTACCCTTCCCACCTGAGGCTGGATTAGGAATGGTTTCCTGCTGCTTGATTTCTAATTGCATAAATGGAAGGGGAAAAAGTGGAAATTCTAAGTACCAAAAGGCATGTTAAATTTAGTATAATACACTCATCTGGAAACGATCACATTTTTCCTTCTTTCTTAAGCCTGCTGAAATCATTGCTTCGTCTCTGGCGTGATTTGGATCGGGACCAAAAAGTGCAAACAAGATAGGGCTGAAAAAGGCAGGTGTCCCTACCCAAACTTAATGAGACCTTTTAGGAGAGAGCTTGTATCCCAATTGTAATTGGAGTATACAGTGAGTAAGGAAACCATATCACTACCCAGGAGAAGGGGGGGAAAAAAAGAAGCTGTTTGCTGACTAGACCTGGTTTTGAACATTTAACAACTCCCAAAGTGCTCAACTGACCACAAATCTGCCTCTTTAACAGCTTGATTAGATGTCTGCTGAGATGAATAAACAAGTCACGGAAAAGCAGAGACAGGGGGGAAAAAAATATCAAGCTGCTTCTCTGTTGTTTATCCGAGTTGTTCATGTTTGATCAAGATACCGTCATTGCTTTGTGTTCCAATCCTGCCTGGAGCCGTGGCCAAGAGCAGGACCTGGCTGTATGTGGTGCTGTACACACAAATAAAAACCAGCCTCTGCCCTGGAGAATTTACAAACTAAACAGATGGGCTGCAGGGAGGTAGGAGGGTTTGTAATTCCCATTTTAAAGATGGGAGAAGCTGTAGGCAAGGTCAGGGATGAGTCGTGCAGGGAATGTGGTGTGCAGCCAGGACTCTGATTGGAGTCCAGCAGCCCGTCCTTCCCGACTGGTTTTTAACGTGGTGGTGGAGTCTCAGGGGAAGGCTGCCCTTCATAGACTGGGAGACTCCAAAAGTGTTTGTGCCACCTTTTGCTGTTTTGAAATTGCCCCAAATTCTTACTGGCAAATCCCTAAGGAGTTAGGAATGACGTTTTACTGTCCAGAGGCTGACATCTTATGGAATCAATAGTAGGTGTAAACCACTGTGATCCTCAATATTGACTTTGGTGATAATCTGAATCTCATAAGGAGAGAAAATACTGAAATGTATTCCCAGTTCTTTGTGCCTCATGGACAAGGACACTGCTGTGTTAGGCAGACCATAAACATAATACCAGGAGAGAGTCAATGCCTTAGTAAATCTACCTTAAATACAAATTTAAGTAACAGATCGAGAGAGGGAGGATCAAGGAGACAGCAGCATTCCAGTACCATGGAGCCATGGAATGGTTTGGGCTGGAAGAGATCTTAAAGCTCATCCAGTGCCACCCCCTACCATGGGCAGGGACACCTTCCACTGTCCCAGGCTGCTTCAAGCTCTCTCCAACCTGGCCTTGGACACTGCCAGGGATCCAGGGGCAGCCACAGCTTCCCTGGGCAGCCTGTGCCAGGGCCTCCCCACCCTCACAGGGAAGAATTTCACCCAGTGTCCAATTTAAACCTACTCTCTTCCATTTTGAAGCCATTCCCCTTGTCCTGTCACTCCAGGCCCGTGTCCAAAGTCCCTCTCCAGTAGTGGAAACACGGCAATGATGGTGTAACTCAACTCTTCCAGAGAGTTCACACACATGATTCTCCAAAGGAGGAGGAATTGGTTTCCCAGCTGTGTTTCTTGGGTTCCCTCTGAGTTTGGGAGCAATGCAAAAGAAATAACAAAGGTGCTGGTTTGCAAATGCAAATAGTGAGTGCACAAGTGGACTGAAGGTGACAGGTTGTTGTGGTAGTGATATGCCACAAGGTACAGGTGATGCTGCAGCTGGAAGGGAGAGGCTTGTGGAGCTGGGGAACCCTGCTCTGTGAGTGACCTGCTGGGAAAAACCCATTTTTTCAGCAGGTTCTAAACCAGCGAGGTACTGCTGACCCTTCTTTTGCTCTGAGCTGGCAGGGTTTGGTACTTACCCCCATACCACACACACCCCACAGTAAGAAAAAAATTTTCTCCTCATCTCCCACCCCACTCCTGCCTTTGGAAATAGGACTGGTGCAAATTTTGGCATGCCAGCTCTGTAGGCAGCTGGATGCAATGTGCACTGTGCTGCTCCGAGAGTCCAGCCTATAGCCCACCCACAGTGAAATGCTTAACTGAGATTGAAACTAAATGGGAACATAGTTTATGGAAATTCAGCGGTGGATGGCCCTTCTCTCGTGCCTTCTGGCTGTCAGCACTTTGCTGTTCAGCGCCGCAGGCTGCTGGAGCTGGATTTTCCTCATGGTGCTGGATACCCACCTCCTGGAGCTTATAAAGATACTTAGAAAGTTGCTGGTGATTAATAAATCACTCTTCATCTCTAGTCTTTATTGGTGGTGCTTGTAAAGCCTCCAGCTCTGTGTTAGGAGTGGATGCCCCTTCCTGGAAAAGGTCATGCCCTGATCAGTTCAAATTCAGTTCATAAATCATGCAAAGGAGTGTGTTTCTTTTTAGATGTTTTAGAGGATATTCTTCCTCCCCCTCGGTGCTGCACTTGAAGTTGTTAGCAGTGATAAACAGCTAAACCCAAACCCATTACTGCTCCTCTGAGCCATGCATTCCCTGTGGATTTGGACTGAAGGACACAGAGCTGCTGGAGAGAGTCCAGAGCAGGCACCAAGGGTATCAGAGGGAGGGAGCAGCTCCACTGTGAGGAAAGGCTGGGAGAATTGGGATGGTTCAGCCTTGAGAAGAGAAGGCTCTGGGGTGACCTCACTGCAGCCTTCCAGTGCCTGAAGGAGCTGACAGGAAAGATGGAGAGAGGCTGTGGACGAGGGCCTGGAGTGCCAGGACAAGAGGGCAGGGTTAGATGGGCTATTGGGAAGGAATTCTATCCTGTGAGGGTGGTGAGGCTATGGCACAGGTTTTATTTGTAATTTTAACTAATTATCTGGAAGTAAATATAAAAGGGTGGCAGACAACTGCTATTCAGTGGGATGCTGTGTAAGTGAAAAAGAAAGTGGAGCAATGTAGATTTTGGCCCAGTCAAATGTGAAGTTCAGCATCCAGGTGCAATAAACATTGATAATACCTGGAGATGGCACAGGCTTGGGGATTATGGAAGCCCAGGAACTGAAGGGATTGCTGCTAACAGTGAGAAGCAAGGGCTGGAGGCCGAGGCTTGACCTGTGCAGATGAGCAGTGAGGCACTGAATTACAGACTAGGATGAGCTGGGACAGCCATGGGAGGATTTTCCAACTCCTGACATCTTAAATGGAAGTTACTGAGCTCCACCTGGGAGAGACTGGGTGAACTCAAATGACTGTAACACACACGGATTCAGATCAGATGATCCAACTGTGTGTGTTGGCCGTAAATTCTCTGAAACTTGTAAGGCCACAAAGGTTGCCTGCAGAATTCCTGGTCTCTGTCTCATGGCTTAATCCAGTCTGAACTAAAGGCAGAGTGTTTTTAGCTCAAGGACCCTGCTCAGCAGACACTCCCTGAAGATGTCCCTGGCGTGGACCTCAGAGGGAAGACAACCTATTTCTGTGCCGTTCCTTGCTGCTTTGTTCCTCAGCTCCTCCCTTTTGGACTGTTTTCCTTGGGCTTGTTTGAGGGAATGGCTGCTGGTGTGCACTTCCCTCGCTCCTTTTTCCAGGCACGGGGCCCATTTTTTGTTTAATTCTCTCTGAAGATGACATGGTTCCATAGATAATCAGTCGAGAGATGGGGTATTTCGTATGTCAATAAATACATCTTTGGATGATGGATGGAAGCCTGGGGCTGGAGCTGCAGGAGGGGTAGTGGCATAGGAGTGGAGGTGCACTGGAATAGCTGCAGGGAAAGGCCACATTGTCCTGCTGTTTGCACCACAGGCGGGACAGGGACAATCAGTGCACTGGGTTCTTTTAAGGCCTGAGAAATAATTCCCCTAAATCTTTGGTAGCATCCTAGCAGGCGACATGCTTGTGGGAGGCTCTAGTTTACTATCTGCAAAGTCATGGATTTTATATCCATATTAGGTATAAATAGAGGTAGGCAGGCAGATAGAGGCAAGGTCACTGTGACTCCTCCAAGCACCGGATGAGCCCACGATTATTTCACTGGGGCTTCAGATTTAACTCTTGTCGTGCACTACAGCAGCCACTGCTGCCAGAATTAAAACCTGAATGATGCAAAGTTGGTATAACACAGATGTCTCAGCTTGTTCAGGAAAGCTGTGATAAGCTGAGAAGTCATGGCCACTTTCATTTTATTCCTCATCAGTGGCAGTAATTGTCTCAAAAATCCCAATCCTGCTCCAGGGCAGGAGGAGAGAGAGGCAATAAGCAGATTTCTCAGTCTCACATTTCTGATGTTATGAACCAGACCCTCTAAACTATGGAAATCACATTACCACTTTAAGAACAGTATTTGCATTTCTATTTTGGAAGGTGGGGGGACTGTGAGCTGAGGGCTTTAATCTGCTAACAAATGCATATATATTCTTTTTTCTTTTTTCTCAGTCATCCTAATTCTAAACAATGCAGACACTTGCTGTAGCAGGACTTTGAAAAACTGGCACTTTAAGGCCTCTGATTTTGGATGTTTTTCTTCAAGGCCAGAGAGTTTGTGCATGAGGCTCTTCCCATGCAAGAGCAGTGCAATATTGCTCTGTGAGTCACCTCGTTTCAGGCGGGTGCTGGTTTCCTTTCAGTAATGTGCAAAATGTTCCCTGCACACATGTGGATGTTCTAAGTTTGTCCTGCTGGTTGACAGTTTGCAGGAGCTTCGATGCCAGAACTGTCTCTGAATACACACAAGCACCTATTGTGACGAGGCCTGAGCTTGGCTGGGGCCTTCAGGCAGTTCTGCAAGAAAAATAATTAATATAATAGGAGGTTCTGAGTGATTGCAGCAGGGGGAAGTTGTGCAGCAGAGAATAAGATGGTTATCAGAGGGGATTTAATTGGTTGTAATGGAGTTGGAGGAAACTGGTTATTTTTGAAGTAGAAAGCAAAAAAAGCTGTTTGAACTCATAGGGATGAGGGCACCTGCAGATGAAGCCCAACAGCTTATTCCCAGCCCTCTCTGCTCAGAACTGCCCCTGCAGACATGAACTGAATACGAGAAGGATTCTGCATGACCTGAGTTGCTGGGGAAGCGAGGGAGGGAGGGAGGGATGGAGGGGCCCGGAGTGCCTGGGAGCGGGGAGTGATTGGGCAAGGTGGAAAATGGAGTGATTAAACACACTTGGACTTGCTCGGGGATGGGAGAGGAACGTTTTTACTGCTGCCCCAGGGCCCCAAAATGCATTGGCACGGCACTACAGAGAAACCACTAATCCCAGTGACCAAGGGGAGGGAGCGGGACTTTCTCCCGCAGTCCCCGTGGAAGGCAAGGCTGATGGGATTAGAGGAAGCAGCTGGCTCGAGTCGTACCCTGCAGGAGCTCGCATTCCCGGGCCGGGGAGGAGAGGAGCACCCCGCTGCCGAGTCGCATTCCAGGTCATTTGCTGAGCCCAGATGTTTTCTAATGGGCTCTATCATAAATCCTTTTCCTTCACTCCTGAGCAGTTCCTGCCAGCCAGGTCTGTCCCCAGATCTTGCCTTTGCAGTCCAAGCCAGCCAGCCGGATTCCCACCAGCACTCGTGCCTTTCCTCTTCGCCTGCACGGAGGGGTTCAGCACAGAGCTCAAATCTGGTGTCCTAAACCTGCGACCTGCTGCTCCAAATTCCTCCCATGGCTGAATCTTCCCCCCAGCCTCTCCTTGCCTCCCTGCATGCTGTGAAGCTCAGTGAGTGCTCCGGGTGGATTGAGCTGCTGGTCTGAAGGAGCAGCGAGGGGCTGTTGTACCCACGTGCTTTGGGGGAATCTTAGGAACCAAGAACGGTTCTTGTAAGGTCGGATTCACCCTTGCCCGGTGTGCTGGAGCTGCACAGATGTGAGAGTTTGTGCTAGCAGCAGAGAGGATGTGGTCCTCACACCCTTCCTGCCACCACTGTCCCCTCCCTCCACCTACTTGAGGGGGAGATGGGAAATCATCCCTCAGCTTTTTCAGTTGTTCAATCTTTGTCTCTCTCTTCTGGTACGAGTGCTGCTCTATTCACCCAGGGTGTGTATGTCCTTACACACAGCAGTTTGGGGTCCTGGTATCTTGGAGATGTCTTCAGGCTTATTTAGGAACCAAAAAGTTGGAGTTTAACCCCAGCAGGTGATGGTCTGGTGAGAGAATCATAGAATGGAATCACAGAATGGTTTGGGTTGGCACAGACCTTAAAGATCATCTTGTTCCAGCCCCTGCCAAGGGGATGCAGGGATGCTACTCACACTAAATCAGGTTGCTCCAAGCCCTGTCCAACCTGGCCTTGATCAACTTTGATTCATCTTTGTCCCTTAGAAGGGAGCTGATAAAGAGCTGTCTTTATTTCAGGGACCAGCAGTGCAATTCTGGACCCATTTGCAGATCAGATGCAGAGGTGAAAGGAGCTGGTCTGACATGGGCAGGGTGGTCCATGGCAGACCCCAGGCCCCCAAGTCCCTCATGGGTCATGCAAGGGGCTTTAACCCCTGAGAGCTCTTCCTTGGACCTTGTGTGGTTTATCTCAGGGAGAGTGAACAAAACACCGGTGGGGGAAGAGATGGAATTCAGGCGCAGCTGTGGGATATGTGCAGGGCCATTCTCCCCACACTGCTCCCTGCAGCCCTTCATGGACACACACACACTCTCCCCACTCATTTCCCACCTACCTCTCCCCCCATGTGTTTTCTAGCATCCCACTGTGGGCAGGCAGGGAGCCTTGGACTCTGCACTGACACAAATAAAAGAAATAGTTTTATTTTTAACTTACAAATACACCCTTTTAATTCTCACGCCCACAGTGCCAGGTCCTGTCCTGACAAGCGGGGAGCCCCTGGCACTGTGGGCGTTTGTCAGCAGCCCAAACCAGCAACAGTGGGCGAGGGAGGGACGTCCTGGGCTTCTTTGTCCCAGTGCACAGCGCCTTGGTGATCCAGCAACAGGGAAAGGGTTGAGGGGGAAGGCATGGGGGGGGTGTGGATGTTTTGGGCAAGGCTGCATGTATCTGGTGGAAAAACAGGATGGAACGGGCTGTCATGGGGGTGAGAGTGAGAAGTTGTGTCGTACTCCACGTCGCACCACGCCGTGGGAAAACATCGCTGAGCTTTGGCACGGCTGTTTAGAGGCAGGCAGCAAACTCCCCCGAGCCTGTGGGGAGTGGGAGCTGGTAAACAATGGGGTGATGTGTGGAGCAAGAGCCTAAAGCTGCTGCTGAAGCCAGAGCCCCTGGCTGGGGAAGAGGGGCTGGCCAGTGAGCTCGGCTCCTTTCCAGCCAGCGCAGCCTCCCTGCTCTCCCTCCCTGCAGAGCGGCTGCCTCTGCTCTGTGCCTGAGTCTGTCCAAATGACATCTGCAGGCATCAGGTCATCACTCCTTGTTCTGGCTGTGATATCACATTGCCAAGGAGAAGGGAAAAAGTCTTGGCCCAGGGCTTTGACAGCCTTTCAGCAGCTTCTTTCATCCCCCAGCCAACCCGCTCTGTCCTACAGCACCTCTGCTTGTTCCTCCTGACACCAGAAAACCTGAACCCTGCTCCTCTTGCCTCCCCACCCCCAGATCCACAGATTGCTGTTTCCCTTTCATGCTGTTTACAGAACTGGAACAGGGACGAATAGTAGGAAGCAGTGAATGAACTGCATGCTGGCTCACAGCTCCTTGCAGAGCAATCACACCCCAGTGCTGAGGATCCCACAAATCCCATCCAAATACTGAACCATGGACCTCAAACACTTGGCTGAATTTCACCATAACGCCCATGGTCTGTTGCTGTGTATAGCTGGGTGCATCTACATCTTATTTTTCCTTGTGAGAACTTGCTTCAAAGTCTCAGATGTCTCTTATTTCACTCATATTATTCAGAATAAAGTAGCCTCCTGGGCAGGAGTTTACTGCTGGTCATGCTAGCCAAGGGGAGCAGGTAGAGCATTGGTCAAAGGCCTGGGTGAAAATGCTGGGAAACCAGATTTTGGGCTCCTGTTGGGGAGTGTGGTCATGGCTAGAGGCTGTTCCTCTTGTTGGCCCTTTTGGAGTTGAGCAGTGCAGTACAGCTTGGGGCTGGGTAGGTTGCATTTAGCAGGATAAGAAAGCGATGCTGGAAGCAGCTTTTTGCCACCGTTTACAAATCCCATTATCCTGGAGCTGGAAGAAACCGGGCAGTAAGAAACCATTCCTTCAGTGGCAGCCTGCAGCCTCCTCCAGCAAACAGCCAGCCCAGAGCCTCTCCCCACAGCTGCTGCCAGGCTACTACCAGCACTTCTTGCAGCGCAGCTGTTGCTTCTTGCCATCTCTCCTTCCTGCTTCTCTGATCTTTATGCAAATCCTCACACCAACAGCAGCCAGCAAAACCCAGCCAAGCCTGGCAGGTATCTTTGATTTGGGTAGTGTTTAATGTGGGGGCCTCTTTAGATTAATTGTGCCTTAAGAGAAACAGAGCCCTTCGGTCTCCAGCAATTATCCTCTCTGAAAGATAGCCGTGAATGAGGCTTCACTGGGGTGGGGTTTGGCTGTTAGTTTTTTAATGGGAAAAGGAAAGAGGGAAAGAAAAAAGAAAGAGAAAAAGAGGAGAAAGAGGAGGAGAAAAGAAAGGAAAAGCAAAAGAGAGAACCGTAGTCTCTAGTGCTGGAGAGCTTTCCCAAAGTGTTTTCTGCAGCCAGGACTCTGCCCCACGGACTCTCTAACACGAATTATGTTTAAACAAGAGTTGTTGGCGTTCAGTGAGCCAAATCCAGACTGTTTATGCCACTGCAGGAGCAAGTGCTGGGACATTCCCTTAGGCTCTCCTGGCCGAAGCCCTCTCGTTTTGTGCCCGGGCGTTTCCAGCGGGGTCTCCCCGTTAGCTCGAACACTTGCTGGGGGTTCCACGGCCCAGCTCGGTGGGTGAGCTCCGTGCCCGGGTTGTTGGGCTCCGGCTGTCCTCTCCGAGCCGGGCGGCCGCGGGGGCTGCGCGGGGCTCTCGGTGCGCCCGGAGCCCGGCGGGGCGGGCAAGCGCTGCCGCCGCCGCTCCCTCCTCC
>VZSE01007669.1:44278-154614 GCA_013398275.1 Promerops cafer | reverse complement strand
GCGCCTCCCTCCGTGGCCGCCCCGCCGCGCCGGGGATGCGGCAGCCGCTGGGCACCGCCGGGCCCCGGACCCCATGGGATGCGCCCGCCGTCGCCTGGCTGGTGAGTAGCCCTTGGCTTTGTGTGCCCCCCACCCCCGCCCCGAACCTGCTGCTTTTTTCCGCACCAGATTTTCCGTCTCTTTTCCTCTCGCTTCTCTTCTCCCCCCCGCCGGTGATGGATGGCCGGGAGGATGAGGATGTTGCCACGGGCAGAAATCGGTTGCAGATGAGGCGGACTTGGG
Source organism: Promerops cafer (assembly GCA_013398275.1). NCBI lineage: Eukaryota > Metazoa > Chordata > Aves > Passeriformes > Nectariniidae > Promerops > Promerops cafer. Next base: position 154,332 of record VZSE01007669.1, on the reverse strand, counting down.
GGGATCTGCTCTGCAATCGTTAAACTATTTCCACCGCCGCTTTAGCTCAAATAGAATAAAAGCCTGGGAGCCGGGGAGCCGCGCTGTGTCGGTCGCACATCTGTGGTACAGAGTCCTTCCCTCCTTCCCATCCTTGTCGGGGTTTGAAACAAAAGTGCCGAGGGAAGAACGGGAACGCTCAGTATCGATTAACCACACCACCAGCGGACGCGGGGTAGTTCAACGATCATAAAATAAAGAAGTTTTCCTGATGGCAAGGCAGTAAACTTTTGTTCCTCGAAAAGTTCATCCCGGGGATTAATTTACATCCTTCTTTCATGGAAATACTTTAGGCACTTACTGTAAAGCTTATATCCAATATATCCCTACCTGTTTTTTGAACCCCAGTGTAGCATTTCAATTTGTCTCAGTATTTGCAGCAATTTTATTTGTTCTGTACAATAGCCTCTGCATTTTAAGATCCGTGGGGATTTCTCTTTTCCTCTGGTAGGTGTTTTGGGAACAGAACATGCTTTAGCTTGTATTTGGGCTGCATTAAAATTGAACTGGACAATCCCTTATTGCCTACTAACATTTCTCTTACGAGGGCACCAGCAAGTTCTGCTCCACTTCACAATCTAACTTTTACATATAGGATTAACCCCATCAAATTAAAAATTCAGCCTGTGTGAAGTGTTTGTGGATTTAGGACACGGTAGCTTTTCCATGTGGGTTTTTGTGGGAAAAATCTGCAGCCTGCTGAAACAAGTGGGAAAGATCCTAGTGATATGGAGAGACCCAGATTTTCCCTTATATTTTTAGCCGAAGAACTCAGTGCCTTCTTTGCAATGGCCAACCAGCCAAAAATCAGCTGCATACGCTGGGCACTTCTGCCTTTTGAAGGCAGTCTCCCATCTCGTAAAAGGCTGCTCACCTCAAATTTGCAAACCGCAGGATGGGAAATGGAATTTGCCTTCAGTATAAAAATCCCAAGTGTTTGCAAACAGCCCTGAGAAGAATCCGGGCTCTTGGCGTGACCTCTCTGCACTGAATTCCAGCTTGGGGAGTTTGCGGTCTCACAAAAAGGGCAAATGAGCAAAGGCTTCCCAACTGCCCGGTCATCTTTCCAGAGCAAGGAAAACAGTCGAGCTGGAGGGAATTTTGGGTGCTCTGGAGGTGCAGGATCGGGCCCTGAGCCAAAGTGCTTTTCAAGGAGCCTTGAAGACCTGCCCGTGTTGGAACAACTTTGCTTGCGGTGTGCGTTGGCATTGCCGAGGGCGGATTAAGCTGGTGCAGCCATGGGAAACCTGCCCGAGGAGCAGAGGAAACTCCTGGGCAGTTATTCCTGCCCAAACTCCGTGCTGCTCCCATTAAAGCTTTAGCAGTTCCTCTGCCAGAGCCCATATCCGACCACGGGGCAGGCAGAGCCAGGTTCTTGCCCCGTCTTTGGGCTTTGCTCCTGCTCTTTTTGTTTTGAAGTCTGCTGGAAAAAAACACCCTCTGTGGTTGCACGGGCTCGGAGATCCCCTGTGACAAAGCAAGGAGCGGAATAACAGGGGTCCAGCACAGCTGAGGGCAAAGAAACTTCACACCCGCTCAAATCAGACTTAAAAACCTGAACAACTGATAAAATTGTCCTTCTGGGGGAGTTCTGGAGTGGGAGTGAGGGGTGGTCTGTCCTCTGTTAGCCCTGGCAGGGCTGTGCTTGTTGTTCTCCAGACCTTTGTTTCTTGTGCAGTGCTGTTTAGGGAGGGAGGGACTGAGGCCATGGGGGCCAGGGCTTTCCTGGACATAAATTAGCACCGAGGGTGGGAAGGGAACAGCCCAGCACCCATCCCAGCAGTTGTGGAGCTGGGCTGGGCTGCTGCCCCACTCCAGCCAAGATCGCAGCCCTATGGAGCTGAGCTTTGGAAATGGTGTCAGGAGGGAGCCCTTGCTCGGGCCACTCTTAGATGTGGTTTAAGCCTCCTTCTTCTCTGACACAGAGCTCAGGCAACCTGTCCAGAGTGGGGAAGGCAGCACTGTTTAGGTTACAGTGTGATTTCTTTGTGGGCCCAATCCTGCAGTTTTAGGAGAAATTGTCTAAATGTCAAGTGTGAGGTCAGCCCTGTTAGCAGCTGAAAATACCAGCTGGGCCGTGAGCCGTTACATTACCTCCAAACCCCTCTGGCCTTGCACTTGCATGTGTTTTTCTGCTTTGGTCAGTGCCATGGGTAAATAACACGGACATTGGGTTTATGCCATCAGAACTGAGGAGGCTTGTGTGGTGTAAAGCAGAGACTAAAAGAGGGCAAAAACACATCAGGTCAGTGAATTTCTGCTGCTGTGACCAAGATATGGCCTGAATGGGTATGAAGGGAGAGGGAGAGAGCAGGGAGGATCCTGAAAGATCCACAGCTCCATTCACAAGCTCTTTTCTCCTTTCCTTTTTCCCCTTCTTGCTCCAGCAGCTGGGAACCTGATCCTGCAGGCGCAACCCCGCTGCGCTGGGTTTTTATGCAAGTTTGGTAATGAATGACTGAGCCAGGCGAAAGCCAGCATGGTTGGCATCCGAGACAGCTCCCCTCGCTGCCTGTAGGAATTAAAAAAATCATCATCCTGGTGGCCACTCTGCACTGGAACTGGTTTTATCTGGTTCCAGTTAGGCTTGTTTTGAGTAAGACGAGCGGTGCCAGATTCTGATCTCATTTGCACCAGTGGAGTCATTTGGAGGAGCCGGTCCCAGTTTACCTCACTCTAAGTGAAAGCAGAACGGGGCCTGCTGGGAGAAGCTCTCCCCGGGCAGTGCCCGGTGCCTGCCTGCAAATCCGACCCGGGGAGAAGCCAGCGGCTCCCGGGACCCTTCCCGCAGGCTCGGGGGTTTCGCTGCCCGCTCCCGAGAGCTGTGCTCCAGCACGGAGGGGAGAGGCTGTGGCTTCGGCCGCCCGGGGAATCCGAGTGACCGAGCTCCAGCAGGAGCCAGGTGCTCCTCTGGGGAGTGCCCTGGGCGAGGGGTGGGGGTCAGGCTCCCCACTGTGGGGCTGTGCTGGAGGAGGAGATGCCCCTTTCCCTGTGCCCCTTTCCCTGTGCCCCTTTCCCTGCTGCTCGCAGGGGTCGGGGACGGTGTTGGGGAGAGCAGCAAAATCCCTGTTACCCGTGGGATTTTCACAGGAATTGTTGGACACCTACCACCCTCCTGCACGGCCAGATGCCCTCGGCCCCAGGCTGGTTCTCTGGGCTCTGCGGCCGTGGGACGGCAGTGTGGGAAACGCCAGCTCCAGGGAAAAGCAGGAGGCAGCCGGGCCCCGCTCAGGTCCAGGCATGCGAGCGAGCCCTCGGGCTGAAACGCTGCTCCCAGCTGCGCTGGGAAGCGCTTGGTGCTCACATCAGCTGCACCGGCTCCGACCCAGCGCTGGGAACGCTCCAGCCACAGCCTCAGACCGGTCCTGGCCTGGGGCTTGGGCAGAGCCTGGACCCCCTCCCTCTGCCCCATGAGCTGAGGCTCCCCAGCCCACTGCTCCCCAGAACCGCTGCTGCTGAGGGCTGCTCCCAGGCTTGCTTTCCAGCTCCCCACAAAGCTGATCTGCTCCCAGGCTTGTTTTCCACACTTGATCCTTGCTCCCATCCCACTCCTCCAGCTGCTCTTGGGGGCTGCAGAGCCCCACGTGCTTCAAGAAGAGGGGGAGTGGAGGTGTGGGGCCAGGGTATGTTCCTGAGCTTTAGGCTGATGCATTTTCTTGGCTGTGATTGTTCTTAATGCCGAAGAAATTGAGCAATTGAAATAAATTACCAGAAACTGTTTATATGACTCTTGCCTCTTCTACAGGCCATTAGTGTGTCCCTTTTCCAGCAGAGCTCCTTTAGGACCCCATCCTAAGCCTAAGTCCAGAGGTAGCTTTCCAATTACTTTTGTAGGTAAAGCATCTTGGATTTCTTTTTCCAGCTGCAAAAAAATGAATTTCCCAAGTGCTCAGTGCATGGTTGAGAAGTCAGATTAAAACTCCCAATGTACCAACATCTTTTGACATTCTGGCCAATGTGGGGAGGGCAGAGGGCTTTAAAAATGCTGCACTGCTTTTCTTTATTTCTGCTTTATTTCTGTGACTTGCCCAACCATGCCTGAGTGGAAATTAATGTGTTACAGAAAGGGAAGCTCTAACATCTGCTTCTGAAAGGAGCAGACACGCAGGTCCACAGTGAGAAATGACACAGCTTTTGCTCCACTATCAAAAAGTTCTTAGGATGGATTCTTGTGGTTGTTAAATATCAAATGTCTTCCTGTGGTAGCTCCCTGTTTATTTTTTTGTAATTTCTCCCCAGATTTTGCAGCTCAGCGAAGCAAGACTGGAGCTCTGAGCTCGGGAGAGATTTCTGTGCTCAGTTAAGCACTTTTGTGTCCTGCTGTCCTGAAGAATTACCTCCAGACATTCTCAGTGCAGAGTTCTCTTCCCTCTCCCCTGCCCATATTGTACCTCAATCTTTTGGGCTGTTACAGTCACTGCAGTAAGGGTCCCCACAATTATAAAGTTTTAGCTAAATGCAAATTTCAAAAAGGGGGAAGTATTTAATAAGAACAGGTATTAAATAACATCTGTTGTTTTGATAGATGTTTTTCAATACACAGCGACTTTTCAACTTTTTGCAGTTGAGATTTAAGCTTTTCCTCTTAATAATGCTGGCTTATAAGTTGTTTTGTTCCATGTAAGCAAATATTATTTGAGTTGAGTTTCCTAAGAGCCAATCCCCAGTGGCGTTCAGAAGTTACAGACCTAATCCTGTGCCTGAGGAGCGCTGTGCCCTGGATCTTTCTGGGATGTTTCTTTCCAGTTGCCACCAAGCAGACACTTTACTCTGGCTTTTCATACTTTCAGGTGCCTAAATAATAATTTTCCTTTTAGCATTTCCTGCGGTGAGATCTCTGCTGGCCACCTGCACACGCAGGAGTGATCGATCCCATGCGAGTCCTTGCAGAGCTCCCTCCCCTCCCCTGCAGCGCCGTGTCCTGGTGTGACTCCCCCCCACGCTGTCCCCACCTGGTTGCCGCCTGCTCTGTGCCTTCCCCCAGCACCTTCCACCGAGGAATGTGGGGCAAGGGCTGCTGGCAGCCAGCCCTCCCTCCTGCCCGGGCAGCCGCTTCTCTCCAAGGGAGTCTGGCACTCCAAACACCTCCCTGTGCTTTCCACGCTCCCTGCACCCAGCAGCTCACTCGGTGCTCCCCTGTCCCTGCTCTTGCAACTGGGGAAACTGAGGCACAGAGCATCTTTGGGCCCTCCTCTGCTCCGTGTGGCAGCTCTTGTCAGCAAAGCAGCACCAATAACCAGTGGCACACAAAGTGCTGTGAATCCTGTGTGACACCAGCCCGGGGTCACTCCCAGTGAGGGCAGAGCCCGGCTGGGTGGGGAGCTGGCTCCATCGGGAGGGACAGCCTTGTGTCCAGGGAGGCAGGACAGGGGAGGGGATCCAGACCAGGAGCAGAAACCTTCACCTCTGCTGAGATCTCGTGTGTCACAAAAGGGCCTGGCTCCCTGAGTCAGGCACTGCGGCACAGCATGGAGCGGGCCCTGGTTCTGTGCTGTGTTCACAGGCTGGCAGCCTCAGCCAAGTGATGTTCGTAAAGCTTTGGGGGTTCTTGTCTCTCAGAGCCTGCCGTGCCTCATGTGTGGCCATAAGCACAATCTACCTGTGTTTGTGGTTCTCTGTATTTGGCAGAATTGCAAGATCCTGGATAAGAAAAAGATCTATAAACACATTAAACAACTCGTGAAACGTTCCCCATGTCCACCTGCAAGCTTGTCTTGTGTTACGGTGTAAACTTCCCAGTGGAAAAAGAGGGTAAAACTGATTAGATCTGTTTTATTTTCCTCCAGAAGTGTTTGGTTTCCAAATGTCTGGGAACAGCTGTGGGCTGGATGGTGGGAACGTGGCCTCCGAGGTAATTCCAGTGATTGTCCTCCCGCCGATGTAACGATAGAGATTTCCCCAGCTGCTCCCAGGCGTTGGTGTTTTCCTGCTGGAGGGACTCCTGAGAGTGCTGGGATTGCTGGGATGGGAGGAAGGAGCTCTTCTGGGTGACACAAAACATCTGAGGTGGTACCAGAAGATCTGCACACCAGGAAGCTGAGTTGTCGGCAGAACTCCCGGTGTCCCAGGCTGCTGGGGTGGTACCCCAAGAGCCACCCGCTCCCCAGCTCCTCGGGCATGGACTGGAAAAGGGCTCCGGAGCCCCTCACCACGAGGCTGCAGCTGTGCAGTTGTTTGTGTCGGGAGCTGGGATGTGCCAGGTTCAGGGGCTGAGTCATTTATTTCCCAAACGCTGCCGCAGGCATGGCGAGGAAGCTGCCATGCGGCTCCCTGCAGAGGCAGCGGGGGGAGACCTTCACGGGCCGGTGGCTCTGCCGGAACTGAGCTGAACTTTCTGCTTGAAGAGCTTTGACTAGCGGGGAAAAAAATGTGCCTCGGTTCGGGGAAGAGAAAGAAGCCCCTGTGTGCCGGGAAGTGGCTGCTCCCGCCGGGTCAGCCGGGGAACACACTTGTTCCTTTCGGGCTGCAACGTGTAATTTAACTTGTCACGGAGGAATGTGCTCAATGCCTTTATTTAATCGGGAGTTTGCAAACCTGCTCGGGTGCCTCGTCTTCCTTTTTCCCTTTCCTTCCCAGCCGGGGGGGAGAAGGAACACGGTGCTTTTGTCTCCGTCCCTGCGGCTGCTGTCAGATGAATGGTGTTGGTGGCAGCTCTGTTCGCATGACTGGTTTGAGCTATGGCCACGCTGCTCCCAGCCCCGGCTCCCTCCCAAACTCAGCTGCATCAGATGTTTTCCTAGGCACTGGTATAAACCTTGTTACTTACTAGAAAAGTAGCCCTGCGGGGTTCCAGGACATTCCTGGGAGAAGGAAACCACCATGTGCTGTGGATGTGGTGTGTTCAAGGCTGCAGGGCAGGGGGGGATGGCAGTGCTGGGCACCAGGGTGCCCTGAGGAGTGGGGGACACTCGGAATTGCTCCAGCTCCAGAGGGGTGCCTGCTTCCCCTGCTGGGGGGAACCCACTTCCCTGCTCTGCACCACGCCTTGCAAAGGGGAGCGGCGGCCGTGGGGGCCCTGCTTACAAACACACCGCTGCTCAGGAAAGGAGAAGGCTTCAGCACATGTTTAAGTGCTCTCCTGAATCCAGGCCAGGTCCTGTGCTTTAGCAGAGCACGGCCTCGCTCACCTTCCTCACGGGAGCCCAGATGCTGGGAGAGGATCCCTCGTGCCTCTGGCAATGGGTCTGCTCTGAGCAGCAGAGCAGAACCTCCATGGAACAGCTCCCTCCAGGAACACAGATCCCAGGAAACAGGTCTTGTCAACACAGGCAGGAACGTTGGCCTCTTTGCAGCCGAGTAGAGATGCACAGAAACCTGGAAAACCCCCACCTTTCCTAGGAAAGAAGGAAATTGCTCTCTAATCGGGCATGTGGAAGTGAACTTGTGTGCTGACTCCAGAGGAATTTGGGCTGTTCCCCGGGGGGTTGTGATTGCTCTTTGGGTCACATCCCAGCTCTGATCCGGGACTTGTCTTTGGGAGCAGGATTCCTCAGCACAGAGCTGCTGGCATTTGAGGAATGAGTGATACTTGTTTCAGAAAGCAAACAAAGTGTGTGTGGGTCTGTGTGTGTGCAACTTAGCCATGTTCTTCCTTCAGAAATTGCAGAATTCCCCCAGTGAAATGGAAAAAAACACCTCAGGCACAAGAGTCCTCTTCGGAACAGATGTATTTAACCCCACAGCTCTCATTGGTGGCAGTGCAAGCTCAGGAGTTAAAATCCTCTGCTTATCTCCAGCCAACACCTGCAAAGTGTCCTTTGTGCAGGTATTCCCACCAGGGACCCCTGGATTCACATCCCACAAGTGCTGGGAGGATTACGAAGCCAGGGCTTTGCAGGTGTTGCTGCATTACATTACTGTGGTTCTTGTATCACCAGAAAATGAGGAAATTTAGCAGAGACCCCACAAGATCCCTCCAGAGATCCTGTGAATGAGGATGCTTTTTTCTGTGTGCCGTGGGATGGAAGACAGGGAAGAATCTTTCTCATCTGTCTCTTGATTCAGATCCAGCAGGTTGAGCTCAGTGGAGGGAAAACAGGGCAAAATCCCGTAACAACCTTAAAATCCCTGAGTGCTTAGGAAGTCGTCTCAATCATTTAGATAAGTCTGATGGTCCTGCAGCTCAGGGGGTGTGGATGAGGAGGAACAGGGCATTTTTCCTCTCCTTCCCAGCAAGTGTTAGAGGGCTGGGCTCAGGGGCCATGGGAATCAACAGGAGTCTTTCCAGTGTGGGCTGTGGATCATCCTCTGGATAAATAAATAGAAGGAAATAACAAATAACATGGTTCTAACAAGTATTTCAGAAGTATAAATGCCTTTCACCATGACTCCATCGAAACCCCACACAGGAAAAAATTTCCCTGATTCTGTGCTGCTTTTCCATCTGCCTTTCCCCAGCGACTCGGGAGCGTTAATTCAATGCTCTGCTGGAGAGCAGAGCAAGGAAACCTCGTGGGGATTTCTCTGGGGGTGGGGAGCGACCTCCAAGCCGGCCACCTTTGCGAGCGAGGTTTGTCCTTGTGACAAGGCCCCCCCTTGTTTGCAGCCCCAGTTCCCGTCCTCGGAATAACCCTTTGCAGAATTTGAGGGGCTCTGTACAGATGAATGTTGGATTGTTCTTTCCTGCGGGTTTCCAGCCCCTGGGCTGAGGTTCGGTCGTGCCCCTGCGTGCTGCTGCCTTGCAGCGACACCTGCTGCGCACTCCAGCAGCAGAGGGGTCCCCGGCAAGGCTGGCAGCAAGGTGGGAGGAAAGGAAGCAGGAAAGCTTGTTCCTTCCTCAAATAAAAACATTTTTGTGGTGTGGGACTTCTCCACTCGTGCCGGTGACACTTTTGGTTTGCAAACTTCTCCCAGCCCAGCTTTGGGTGGGAAATGAGGAAAAGCCTGCTGCTGTTCCAGGCACAGAGCTCGGGAGAGGCAGCACAGATATCCAGGTGTCCGACTGGCCCAGAGCTTGTTTGGAAGAGGAAAGAGGCAGAGTAGCACATCGCACTCCACGGGCAGTGTTCTGGGAGCTGTCCTGGCCTCGGCAGTGCCTGCGGAGGCAATGTGGGGACAGACCTGTGCTTGTAGCAACCAAGAACTTCCACGGGGTAGGAGAAATGGGCTGCTTTGCCGGTTTTCTTTGCTGCTAACATTTTGCTCTCCGTGTCCAGGTGTAGGATTTTGGCAGAGCTGGCCATGATGTTATGGTTCGTGGTGGGGGCCCTGTTCCCAGCGCTGCTCCTGGCCGCTCCACCGCCCATAAACAAGCTCGCCCTCTTCCCAGACAAGAGCGCCTGGTGCGAGGCCAAGAACATCACCCAGATCGTGGGGCACAGCGGCTGCGAGTCCAAATCCATCCAGAACAGGTACAGATCTGCCCTCAGCCCAGGGCTAGAGGCAGCTGGTGGCACTGGAGTGGCTCTGGGGGCTGTCGCTCGCACAAGAAGCCGGGCACAGTGTCCTGCCTCTGTCTCAGGGGAAGGCCAAATCTCTGCCTTTGCTGGGAAGAGCGGCACCTCCCCTGAGCCCCCACCCCTCCTGCTGTCTTTGCAGGGCCTGTCTGGGGCAGTGTTTCAGCTACAGCGTCCCCAACACCTTCCCCCAGTCCACAGAGTCCCTGGTTCACTGTGACTCCTGCATGCCAGCCCAGTCCATGTGGGAAATCGTGAGTATCCCGCTCTGCTCCATGGGGCCTCAGCCTGCTCTGACACTACTTCAGGGCCAGTCCTTCTCCTTCTCTGGGCTTTTCCCACTCATAGTTTCCTTCCAGGGCATCCCTCAGGTGCCTGTACCGTGTCTTGAGATACCTGGGTGGAAGGAGCTGCTGGGAGCTCTGCTGAATGATCCGTTATCCCTCTATTTGCAGAACCATGCCCTGTCATTCCCTGCATTATTTATCCTACTCCATGACTGCTCTCTCCACTGCTCCCTTTGTCACCCCCTTGGGAGATTTGGCTGTGTTGGATGTCCAGAAGTTCCTCCCACAGCCAGTCATCCTTAGACCTCACAGTTCCGTGTCACCTCGGATCCTGGCAGGGCCATAAACCTAGGTCCCAGAGAAGCCTAGAGCCCAGGGAAGTGGCTCTGCTCTTAGCCTCACTTTCAGCTCACATTTGATGAGAGGTGTTAGCCCAAACTACCTGGGCTGCTCAGCATCTCCTCTCGTGGGTGGCCTTTGCTGCCACACTGATACTCCAGTGCCAGCAGTGCCTGGGAGCTGTGTCCTGCTGGAGTCGGTGCAGAAAGGAGGTGGGAGTGAGGTGGGGGTTGGTCTCTTCTGCCATGTCTCAGGGGAAAGGAGGAGAGGAAATGGCCTCAAGTTGCACCAAGGGAGGTTCAGATTAGATATAAGAAAAAAAAATTCCCTGAAAGGGTGGTCAGGCTTTGGAAAAAGTTCCCCAAGGAGGTGGTGGAGTCCTCGTCCCTTGGAGGTGTCTGAGTGACTGGACGTGGCACTCAGTGCTCTGGGCTGGGTGACAAGGTGGGGATGGGTCATAGGTTGGATTTGATGGTTATGGAGGTCTTTTCCAATCTTAACGATTCAGTGACTCCATGGTTTAGAGGTGACTGTGGTGGTGCTGGGTTGGTGGTTTGACTTGATGAGCTTGAAGGTCTCTTCCAGCCTTGATGATTCTGTGATTTTCCCTGAGTGTCTGGAACAAGACATTCCCACCTTGCAGACTGACCAGGGGTTTGTTTCTATGGATAGAAACCCATCACACCTGGCCTAGAACACCCCAAATCTGCAGCATCTGGGGCAGGCCAGACCTCCCACCACGGGAGCACTGACCCGCTGTGTCCTTGTCCTGCTGCCCAGGTGACACTGGACTGCCCAGGCAACGAGGAGATCCCCAGGGTGGACAAGCTGGTGGAGAAGATCCTGCATTGCAGCTGCCAGGCCTGTGGGAAGGAGCCAAGCCACGAGGGAGCCCTGTTCAACGTGTACCTGAACGCCGAGGAGAACATGCCCCATGAGGGGCCCGTGCCCCACCACTACCCCCACCACCAGCAGGAGCTGGAGGAGCCACCAGCCTCCAGCCACCACCACCACGAGGAGGAGGGCGAGGAGTGACCCGGCCCACGCGGACTGTCCTGGCAGGGCTGCGCAAGGGCCGGGCTTTGGGGAGGGAGGGGGGTGCTGGAGTCTTTCCTGTCAAATCGCTGCCCTGCGTGCCCCCGACACCCCGGGACGTTCCGAGGTGCAGGCAGGGCTGAGGCTGGAGCTGCAGGCTGAGACACGAGGGCTCGGCCTTTCCCGATGCAAAACTATTTGCACATAATAATAATAATATATTGAGAGGAGTGGCACGAGGGCTCTGGCTGAGAGCAGGGGCTGGGCCAGGCTCCCAGGGCTCTCCGCAGGCTCCCGGCCCTGGGGGGAGCCCTCTGAGTCCTGCTGGGTTTTCTCATGCCCAGCGTGGAGGAAGAGGGAAGCAGCCTCTCCACAGTCCCACGAGGGATCCACATCTCTCCTGGGCTGGTGGGATCAGCAGCACTCCTTCTGCCTTCTCTCTCCCTGCCTGCCCACAGGGGCTCAGCATGGACATGCTCCTGGCACCCACTGGATCTCAGCCCAAGCCAAACCCTTTGTATCAGGTGGCTCTTAGGGGGCTCTTTGCCCCAGGATGTGCCTCTGGGGCTGTATGCGAGGGGACTGGGAACCGTGGTGGTGACAACCCTTACCTTGCTGTCCCCAGGGCCACCACTTTGCTCCCTGGGGACGAGGGACTTGGATCATGAGCGCTGGGGCTTCATGTTTTGGGGCTGCAGGGGAAGGCCAAGAGCTGGGGGGGCTCCGGGGGTGGTTCCACCCCTGTCCCCCCTCTCCCTGCTGCACTTTCACAGTGGTGGAGGGAGAAGGGGGCTGAGGGCTGGAATGTCCCTGTGCAGGGAGTGCTTGGGCAGGGCTGGGGATGGGGTGGGCACGGCCTCTGCTGTCCCTCTCTTCTGTCGAATAAAGCTGATTCCTTGGCGTTGTCCTGACAAGAGCTTCCAGAGCTTGTAAGTGATGCCTCCCCCTCCTTTTGACAAGTTTTGGAGTTTTTTCCTTAAATAAATTAGTTCTGACTTCCACTGCTCAGTGCTCTGATGCCTGTCTGGTTTTTGGCAGTGCTGACACCAGGACACCAGCCAGCCCAGGCAGCGGTGCCGGAGGGTCCAGGGCAGGGGAGAGCCGTGGTTCCCGCAGCTTTCTGCTGCGTTCCATCTGGGAAAAGGAGGAGAGAGCTGCTGGAAGGAAAACCGAGCCCAAATACTGAGCGTATGTGCTACATGTGGCCCGGGGAGCCTGCACGGCAGCTGTGGCCAGGCGTGGTGGCTCCCACTTGTGTGGGACTCCTGTGGCACCTCTGGGATCACGCGACCTTCCCCGGCGCTGTTGCCACTAGGTGACAGTCTCGGTCCGGCGTGCTCCTTGGCATCCAGATGCTCACGGCCCCCGGGGATGCTCCGGAAGGCGAACTCGGACAACACCGGACATCCCTGCGCGGGGGAGGCAGGAGCTGAGCAGCTCGGCTGGAACCAGCGAGGGTGTCTGGATCAGGCATTCCCTGGGCAGGGCAGTGTGTGCCCTTGCAAACCTCTGTTCCCACTGATGCCTGGGCAGCGTGGATGTGCCCTCAGGAACGATCAGTGATGCTCCTTGGTCTGAGCCTGACCCTGGGGAAGGTCCATCAGGTCCCAAAGGGGCTGGAGGCTGTGCTGGGCCAGCAGATAGCTCTCACTGCCCCCTTATAGAGACCAGCTTTCATTGCCCCCATCTGTGAGGCTCTGGGGACTCTGCACAGGTTGGGAGAGCAGGTCTGTGCTTTGGGAAGTGGGAGAGGGTTTGCATCGAGGCAGGAATTGCCACAGCGGAGGGGATGGGCTGAACAAGGAGGGCCTGGCAGGGCTAGAGGTGCTCCGTGTGTTACTGTGATGTTTTTAGGCTGTGAAGTGTCTTCCCAAGGAAGGGAGCTTTACCTGAGAGCCAGGGAAAGGTGGAGGAACCTGTGGTGGTCACTGAGCACCATCACAGGGCTCTTTTACTGGTATACAGTGGAAACAGGCTGGATTTAGCAGGGGGCTGTTCCTATAAACTGCAGGAGCTGCAGTTCAGGGTGTTTGGAGCAGGATGTCTCCACCTCCGTTCCACACGAGCTGAGCTCCAGCAGAGGCAGGCACTGGAGGGCTGGTGTGCAGATGAAACCATAAATCGAGGTAGTGAGCCAGGCTCTGCCCAAATTCAAACCCAAGGAGCCATCCCAGTTAAAGCCTGGAGGAACATCTTGAGAGTGCCTTGCAGGATTGGAAGTCTCTGTGTTAAGCCCTGGGCTGCCTGGATGTCCTCACCAAAGTCTCTCAGCTCCCAGTTTGACTCCCTCTCTTTTTTTTTATGATGTTGACACTTGGGTGGCTGTTGACAACCTGGTTTTGCTTTCCCTGCTAGTGGTACTGGAGAGTAGAGCTGGTGGAGTCCATATCCCTGCAGATGTGTCCAGAAATGCAGCGCAGGGAGACAGCCCAGACAGGCCAGGACAGCTGCTGGCACGGAGAAGCTTTCGCAGGGAAAATGGTAGGGCTTGGTCTTCATTTTAAGGCGTGTTTTTTAAAACACATTGTGTTTCAATCAGTTCAGATTTGCTTCCCCAGAAAACACATCCAAACCAGGTGTACAAAACCTCCCATGTGTGGAGGATGTGCTGTGGATGTTGGGAACAGGCTGCCCAGAGAAGCTGTGGCTGCCCCTGGATCCCTGGAAGTGTCCAGGGCCAGGTTGGATGAGGCTTGGAGCACCCTGGGGTAGTGGAAGGTGCCCCTGCCCATGGCAGGGGTTGGGAATGGGAATGGGATGAGCTTTAATGTCCCTCCACACCCAAACCATTCCATGACTGCATGATTCTGATCCAATCTCCTTCTCAGAAGCAAAAGCTCTGGAGACAAACTGGGGTGTTCCAAATGCTGGGATGCAGCAGGGCTGGGAAGGAAGGCTGGATTTGCACTGTGGCATCACTTCCTCACTGTGGATCCAGCTGGGATAAATCTGTGCTGCTGCCTTCACTTTTCCTGGCTGGGGAGGCTTCTCAGGGTGGGCTCGGGGTGGGGTTTCTCTCTGCTCCCAGCAGAGATGGGCTGGGGAAGTGAGGGTTTCCTGGGGCAAAGGCTTTTCTAAGGAAACCTCCTGCTGCAATCAGAGCCTCGCAGGTGTGTGCGCTGCCATGGGACTGCTGCCAGCACACTGTGACACCGAGCTGGCCAGGGAGGCTTGGCTGGGAGTGTCCAAGGAGAGGGTCCTGGGGAAGCAGAGGGAGGGCAGAGCCTGTCCTGGCACAAGCAGCAGCAGCTGTTTCCCAGTGGCAGCCTCACGCAGAGATCCTGGGGGGATAACTCTGTGTGTTTGGGCTGGGTGCCTGCTTTCCATCTCCCCATGCCTCGCTCAGAGATGGTTTCCAGGCCTGGAATGCCCATTCAGGCACTGGGAAAAGCACAACAATTTGTTGGAAAGGTGATTGGAAAAGCAGGACTTGGTGAAGAAGCCGATTTCTGTCCCGGGGTGGGCGGCGGGGCAGCGCGGGGGGTGTGGCTTGCACAGCTGGCTCTCACCCACACATCTGCAGCACAGCTTCCCAGGGAGGCGTGCCGAGGAAAGCTTTAGTGGGCACTTGGGGAGCAACGGGCAGCAGCTGGCTGTGCTGGCCCTGGGAGCACAGGGTGGGTGCCAGGGGCACACCCTCAGCTCTGGTCTGTGCTGGAGCCACTGCCCTCCATCCTGGTGTCCCCCAACAGAAATCACAGCCATTTGTTGGGAAACCCCCACCTTTGGGCAGCTGGGTAATAAAAAAACCCCAAGCAGTCCCTGCCCAGCACCCTGAGGTGTTTGCCCTGAGTGTGGAGGTGGCAGTGTGGAACTCCCAGCAGCACACAGGGACTCAGAAGAGTTTTCTGAGCTGGCTCCTCTCACATGTTGCCTCCCACTTGCTAAAGGGCAGGTTGCTGTGGGTCCATCCAGGATTGCCCCTCAGGCAGGGGGCTGGGCTGCCCCGAGGCCAGTCCAAATAACCCAGGAGCAGAGGGGCCAGGCTCTCCCTGGTCTCTGCTCCTCCATCCCTGGCTGCAGATTGCAGGAATATCTGCTAGCGAGTCCTCTGGCTGCTTTCTGAGGGCTGTTGTGTGCAGCTGTTTGTTGTTTTTTTATTTGACTTCGCAAAATTTTGCTTTTTATCGCCCAGTGTGGAGGATGGAGCCTGGAACTCGGAGCTGCTGGCCACGCTTGGCCACTGACCTGCTGGCCCAGATGCCAGGTGCCTCCAGCCAGGGCTCCAGCGCTGGCACAGACGGCAGGGATGGCAGAGCATGGGGCTGTCTCTTTAAGGCAGAAACGGGAACTCTCTGGTTGCCACTTTGTGGAGTTTAGCCCAGATCCCTGTTTTCATTAGCGCTTCATTTCATCTCCTCCTCTTCCCCCCAGCCCCACCTCCTCGATCGGCATTTCTGCATGCTTTGTGTGCATCCACAGCAGCAGGTTAAAGTCGGACTGGCACCTGCACACACCCACTCTCACACCTCCCCGTGAGCTGGACGCTCCTCTGCCACGGGGGAGATCCCTTCCACACTCCGGATCTTCCTCCTCCCGGGCGGGCTTGCCTGGGAGCATCCCGGTCCTCGCTTGAAGCTGCTGTGCCGCTCCTGACGGCTCCGGCTCCGGCTGCAGAAGCGGCAGCGCCGGGCACGGAGGAGCTCTGCAGGGGACAGAGATCTGCAGGGAGCCCAGCTCAGCTGGGGGGCGACAGCTGAGCCTCGGGGGGCCGGAGCATCCCCAGCATCTGGAGCACCCTGGAGTCCAGAGCATCCCCAGCGTCCAGGGTATCCTGGGTAAAGAGCAGCCCTGGCATCTGAAGGATCCTGAGTGCAGAGCATCCAGAGCGTCTCGGTGTTGTATTATTCTCTGGTCCAGTGCATCCAGAGCATCCTGCCATCCCTGGCAGCTTGAAAACCCTGCCATCCAGCTCGTCCCCAGCATCCAGAAGCAGCATCCAGGGACATCCCAGTGCAGGGGGATTTACAGGCATGAGGAACTGCTGTGAGTAATGGGGAGGGAACTTGGTTCTGCTGATCGGCTCCTGGGAATGTCACTCTGCCCTGAGTGCCAGTGAAGAGAGAGAGTGGGGGAAGAGAGGGAGAGGAGGAGAGGAGAAGGGAGGATGGACACAGAGCGGAGAGAGATGATCCTCCTCCCCCAGTCCTGGCGATGATCACGTAGCACAGGCCACGCTGGAGAAGGTCCCCAGCTCCAGAGCAAGCCCTGCCCCAGGCTCCTCATGGAGGGGGACCTGGGGGCCCCCAATGCCAGCATGCTGGGGGAGCACTCCCTGCTCGTGGGCAGCAGTTGGGTGGCCGCCTTCCTCTGCTTCATCATCCTGCTGACCACGGCGGGCAACTTCCTCCTCATCCTCCTCATCATCACCCAGCGCTCCCTCCGCAACACCTCCAACTACTTCCTCGTGTCCCTCTTCATGTCAGACCTGATGGTGGGGCTGATGGTGATGCCCCCGGCCATGCTCAACCAGCTCTACGGCCGCTGGGTGCTGTGGGGGGACTTCTGCTCCCTCTGGGCCTCCTTCGATGTCATGTGCTGCAGCGCCTCCATCCTCAACCTCTGCATCATCAGCCTGGACCGGTACCTGCTCATCACGTCCCCGCTCAGGTACAAGCTGCGCATGACGTCCTGCAGGGCCCTGGCGCTCATCCTGGCCACCTGGACCTTGGCCGCACTGGCCTCCTTCCTGCCCATCAAGATGGGGTGGCACGAGCTGGAGTTCGAGGTGCGGCCCCTCAACGTCACCGAGCGGGGGGACGAGGACCAGTGCCGGCTGCTGGTCAGCCTGCCCTACGCCCTGGTGGCCTCCTGCCTCACCTTCTTCCTGCCGTCCGCCGCCATCTCCTTCACCTACTGCCGCATCCTGCTGGCAGCGCGCAAGCAGGCGGTGCAGGTGGCTTCCCTGGCCTCCAATGTGGCCACCACCGACGAGGCCACGCCACAGGTAAGGTGCCCGCAGGGACGTTGCTGTGGCAGACCCCACGATTTGGGTGCCTGGGCTGTTTCTGTCTCCTGGGTGGTCTCTGGGTTGGAGCTAGCTTTGACAACTGCAGGGAGGGAGATTTTGGGCAACATCCACCTCCCTGACATCCTCTGAGGTGTCCCATGCCTTGTCCCAGCAATGGAGAGCTCTGAAGCTGCTCATGAGCACAGAAACAGCGTGAGCAGAACCAGAGAAATAAATAAGATTCAGGCAAAAATGCTCACCAGTGCAAAATAAACGCAGTTTCGCCCCCCTCTTGGCTGGCGTCATCCCCGAGGGGTTTAATCTTATCTGACTTTCCACTCGTAAATCTTGGCCGTGGTGGGTGTGAGACATACGGGGGAGAAGGATTTTAACTAATAGCAAATGCCAGATTCCCGAGAGCACCTTATTTTGAACAGAAGCTTCTATTTTTGTTACCTGCTCTATAACAGGAGCTGCCAAACCCCTCCTCGTGCGCTCGCCAGTGGAACCGGAGTGTGTGGGTTTTATAACAAAAACGTGGCTGCACTAGTTTGTATTTCTCCAGGAGAAGGTAATTGTCACTAAATCTAACAGCTTTAATTCCCTGTAATAGGCTTTATTGACCTCATATCCTACAGGGAAAAGGCAAACTTAATTGCCTTTAAATACCTTGATTGAGTTTGTCCTCTCCAAGAGCAGAGCCAGGACTCCAGCCAGCTCTCCCACACGTGATAAGCTGCACCAGACGGTCAAAAGGAAAAGGAGAATTAAAGAATAAACAGTATCATAAAGTGTTTATTTTCTTGCAGGATAAAGTGTTTATTTTCTTGCAGTTTTTGGACTCCACAAACAGAGTCAGGGGATGTTCAGGGGCTTTGCTGTGCCATGGAAGAGCAGCATCCATCCCCCTGCCATTCAGCTGAGGCCCAAAAGGTTCCTTGAAGACCCAAACTGGCTGAGGAACAAGGTGTCAGCCAGGGAACCATCAAATTTCATCTTTTAACCTTTTTCATCTTCATATAATTTCAGAGATTTTTGTTCTTTTTTTGGGCCGGAAGCTGAGTTGCAACAGGGCATCATTTAATTATAGGGGAGGGCTCAAATAATCAATTTTAGATTGCAGGAGGGGATGGAGGGCTGGGTTTGGAGGCTGAAATGTTTCATGTCCTGCTTTTAAAACCATAATTAGTTTGCTGCTGTAATCAGCAGCTGGAGCTGCCTGTTTAGGGCAGGCTTTATCCTCACATGGACTGAGCTGGCTTTTTCTCTGAAGAGCAGCCTAATGACAAACACCCTATTTTACAGTAAATAAAATCATACTCTCAGTGTGGAGGGTTTCTGTCGCTTCCCCTTCCTAATTCGTGCTTTAGGGCTTGCGGTGTGTGCCCAGCTCCTGCCCCTCGGAGAAGGGAATTGCTGGCAGGGTTTATGCAGGATCTGGAGCACCAAATGCCACTTTTCTTGGGCAGAGGCCAGTGCTGGTGCCAGGGAGAGTTGCCCACCACTCCCTGTCTCTGGCCACAGGTCCCACACGCCCCGAGCCAGCCCCTGACCAGCAGCGAGAGCAGGAGGTTCACCAACAAGCACAGCAAGAAGGCTCTGAAGGCCAGCCTGACCCTGGGCATCCTCCTGGGCATGTTCTTCGTGGCTTGGCTGCCCTTCTTCGTCACCAATGTGGCTCAGGTGAGAGCCTGTGGGGGCTTTATGTTGGGTTTCCAGTTTTCCCTTTGGAATCCAGCTGGATTCAGCCGGAGGCACTGGAAGGTCTTGCTGGACCTCCAGGACCAAGGATGCAATTCCCCAGGGAGCAACAGCAAGGAAAAAACCCTTCAAAAGGGCTCTGAAGGTTTCCTTTGAAAGGGGAACGTTGGTGTGCCTGGGAAACCCCTCTGGGTTGGGGCTGAGGTGGGAGGCTGCTAATCCCTGCTGTGTCCCTCCCAGGCAGTTTGTGGCTGTGTCCCGGCCGGATTCTTCGATGTGCTCACCTGGCTGGGCTACTGCAACAGCACCATGAACCCCATCATCTACCCACTCTTCATGAGGGACTTCAAGAGAGCCATGGGCAAATTCCTGCCCTGCTGCCGGCGCTCCGCAGAGCCCCGGCCCAGCGCCATCTCCCTGTCCATGCGCAATTCCAACAGCGGGCCCCGCGCTGCCACGTCCCTCAAGAACGTCCTGACCCTGCAGGCTGAGACCGACTCTGTCGACTCCGGGGCACCAGGGAGTGACCCCAGGCTGGTCCCGGCCCCGCCGGGCCCTGGCGCTCGCTCCGTCAGCCTTTGGGATGCGGAGCCCCCACACACGGAGCTGCAGCTCGTCACCCCCGTGGCCTGAGTGGGGCACACACAGCTCTGTGTGCTGGGAAGGACCCCCCAGGAGCCCAACACAAGCCTCTGGGAGCTGATTTGCCACAAGCCATCTCCCAGATTCCCTGTTCCAGCACACAGTGAGGCTCATGGAGGGGACGGTGGCCCCGGGCACTGTCACAAGGAGGATCAAACCGTGCCAAGCCAGGTGTTGCTGCTGAATTAACCTGCTTTGTCTCTCTCTCTTTCATCCCTCTTGTGCTCACCATCACCATCCCCTAACCCTTCCTGTGGCCTTTCCATCTCTGGTGAGTCTGAGCCTCAGATTCCAGACTCTCTGCCTCCCTAACCTCAAACCAAGGCTTGGTTTTGCACACACAGAGCGCAGCAGATCTCCTCCGAGTGCACTGAGGGGAGTGGTGGAAAAACATCCTGTGGCTCATGGACAAGAGGTCTGGGGTTGCTTCAGCAGGAACACTGAGGTTTGGGGCTGCTTCAGCCCATGGAACGTCACATCCTCCTGGAGCTGGAGCTGGATGTCCTCACTGGAGTCGAGTCTGTCTCAGGTTCCTGTCACACAGCGCTCCCGCTCAGCGGCACCGCTGTGTCTTGTCACACAGAGCTGCACTGCAGGGGCTGAATTTGGTGCAGAATGTCCAACACTGATTTTTGGATGTTCCATGGGGGTGTGGGGTGTGACTCGGTGTGGCTCCGTGGGTGTCTCACGGTAGCAATGGGATCAGCTCCTCCCCCAGGCTCCATCCCACAGCTTCCCACTCCTGGCACAGGACCATCTCACTTCCCTCTGACAATCCATCATGTCCTCAATGAAGCAATTAGAAAATACACTTTTTTCCCCCCTTCAAATAAGAATCTAAAGGAATATTGTATTTTAAATGATAATGCCAGCCCCCTCCCCAGGGTCATAAGCAGAGGGAACACTGAGTAAATGTGACAAGTGGGCACTGCAAAAAATCAATAAAACAAATTATTTTAGTAAATTCTTCCTCAAGTGCCTTTGGGCTGGCAGTTGCTGCTGTGCCCTCCCTGGACCCTTCACTCCAAGCCTTCTGCTTCATTCTAAGACTGTTCTCCTGGAACTCCCTGATACCCAAATGGACACAGAGCATCCCCTGGGTACGGGATACTGGAAGAAGCAGCCACACGCCAGGCCACTTTCAGTTTTCTTTCCACCTTGCCCACAGATGTTCCAGAACTCAACAGGAGTTTTTATGGCCAACCCAGCATTTCTTTGCCACAAATCCCTTGGGAGCCAGGGATGGATGACTGGGACATGCTGAGGGCTGAGCACAGGCTCAAACCTCAAACTCTTCAATGCATTTTGCCACAGATGGAGCTTGGGGCTGGTGTTGAGCACCCAGATGAAGATGTGCATCTTCCCACAATGGCTTTATATAAATACAAGCTTGGACTACAACCCGAGTTAAAAAGGAGCAGAAAAAGGCACTGTAGAGTCTGGAAGTTTGTTAGATACCAAATGAGCCTCAGGAGATGGACAGAGAGAGAGGGAGAGTCACCTCTTCAAGCCAAACATTCAAAAGCAATAATTCCTTACTGTCTCATCCAGGCAGTTCTGTATACTTAGATGTTTGCTTGTGGACAAACCCTCCGATGAGCAGAGGAGTCCCATCCCACCCCTGCAGCCAATGGCACCAACACCAGCTGGCAGAACAGCCCCATCCCTGTGGGATCCCACAGCCAGTCCCTCCTGTCTCCGCAGCGAGGCACGCTCCAGGTCAGAGCTGGCCAGGTCTGAGCCCCCTGGGATCCTGGATTTAGGGAAAGGAATTGCCAGGCACCATATCCAAACCATGGTGATTTGCTGGGTCACAGCATCACCCCCAAACTCAGCCATGTCTCCATGACTCCATGAGGAATGATCCGCAGGTAAGGTTTGCAGGAAGCTGGGAATGGGAGGAGGGGGGATTAACATGGCTGTTGGCTCAGCGGGGAGGAGGAGGGGGAGAACCCTGTGTCAGTCAAAATTGGAAGGTGCCAATCTCAGTATTTTCCCTCTCATGAGTCAACATGACCCCCCAGATGGGGGTGGGAGAGTTTGAACCCTCCCTTGTGACAAAGCATAAAACCCCAGAGGGGGGTTACCCACCTGCCACACTCCTGTCAGATGGATTGGCCTGGGCTCAGCAACAAAACAGGCCAGAAAAGGGGTGTCTATGGAAGATGTGGATCATTCCCACAAGGTTCTGGATCTGGCAGGGGATGTGGAGCTGGGTCCTTCCCTCTGCTCTGAGACTGGAGATGAAGAGAGTGGAGCCAATTCACCTTTATGCAAGGAAGTAGAAATCTAACAGATCCATGTTTCTCCTGTGCCAAGTATTGGTTTTGTTCTAAGCCAGTTAAAAATATGTCTGGATGGGGCTTTTAAGGCTGGACATGTCTGTGGGACACAAAAGGAAAGTCTCAGTGGGTTGCTGGTTGGAGAGCCCAGGAGGAATTTTCATAAACCATCCAAAACCCCCTCAGTTTTCCTGCTGCTTTCACCCAAGGTCCCAAATGTTTCTAAGAGGAATAGGGCCTCCAACACCCACCAACCCCAGCCTGGAGATGGGGAAATCATCGTGGAGATGGGAATGTGCCCGAGCCCTGGCAGCACACCTGCAGTAGGCAGGGGAAGGAAGCCTGGCAGCCCGAGCCTTTCCCCTCCTGGTCAGCAGAGCCAGAGAGCGGATGTGGATCCATCTGGAGTGGGGCAGGTAGAGCCTGGAACACACCTGAGATCCTCAAACCAAACTCATCTCCAGTGGAAAAATGTTTTTAATTTCCTAGTAATTAACCCCTCTCTGTGAAATGTTTAAAATACTCTCAGAGCCACCTGCTTCCCCCAGTCACAGCAGGGACACGGTGCCGAGGGGTGCAGCTGCTTCTTGCAAGAATTTGGATGGGACCTGTCTTGGATTCCTGAGCAGCAGTGCAGACTCAGGCAGGAATCAGCCCTCTCTCACCTCGGGGAGCTGCCATGGGTGGCTGCTCCCAGCACTTTGATCCAGTGCCACGCCAGTGCCACACTTTTCTCCGGAGGGGCTGGAAACTGCAGCTGCAGCTCTGCCAGCTCCATCCTCTGGGAATCTCAGTGCCACAGATGTGCTGACAGCAGTTTTTGTGTTGGCTGAGCAGCTCTGCCCTAATTTGCTCCTTTCCTCACTGCCTGGTCCTTGCTGTCCATGCTGTGTGAGCAGTCTGGGCAGGGAGGCGAGGGTTCTCCCAGGGCAGAGCTGGAGGAATTCTGTCGGTGAGCGCAGCCGGCTGGGACAGCCTCACCCCCAGCCTCCTGCTCCTCTTTCCTGGTGTTTTCCTCTCCCCGAGCCTCCCTGCCAGCTGCCTGCTGGGATTTCTTAGCTTGAGGGGAAAAAAGACTGCCACTGCCCTTCTCTTCCAGCTGGCATTCCTTGGTTTTAATGCCCACGGCTTTTAGGATCGTGTCCATTTTCTTCATGTAGTCCAGGTGGCCGTTTACCTGCAGGGAACAAGAATCCTGTGAGTGGGGAACCCACAGGGATCCAGTTCAGCCAAGTCCTTCATCCCAACAGCCACCACCGAGAGACTTGGGTCTGGCTCTGACAGAGGGAAAGAATGAGGCTGGAAAAAATCACAGAATCATGGAATCGTTAAGGTTGGAAAATATGTTTATGATCATCAAGTCCATCATGCCGAGGCCACCACTAACCCATGTCCCCAGGTGCCACATTCACATGTTTTTTGAACACTTCCAGGAGTGGTGATTCCACCACTGGGTAAGTGCAGGTGTCCATCGACCAGCCTGAAGTGGCTGCAGTGTTTGGGGCACACTGGTGCTGGATGACTTTTCCTCTGAGATGTTTAAAAGCCTGGGCCTGGCTGAGTTCCACCCCCCAAATCCTGGGTGCCAGGAGGGTAAAGGAGGAGCTCTGCCGTGGGGAGAGACACCCAGGCAGGAGAGTTCTCTTAGTTCAGTTGCCTGCTCTTGCTAAAGGTGTCCTCCAGGTGCCTCAGCTCCCTTGTAAAAGCCAAGATTATCTTATTTAAATTAGGAGAGAGTCATTAAACCTCACACAACTCCCAAGCTGAGATTCTCAGCCAGAAGCTGCCCTGATCCATCCTGCCCCATATAAAATAGGGAGTTATGGTTTCATAAACCAAATAAAGGTCAACAGTACATGTAAAAACCCAGACAGTTTTATTGTAAGATGAATTCCATGACAAGATAACCCCTTCTGAGATGGATGTTGTAAAGTTCCCTTCCAATCAGGGCACAGGAGGAGAGGAAATCTCCTCTGCAGGTGATTGTTCTTGATGCTAAAGGCCATGTGGCTGGAGAGGCTGAAATTCCTTCCCCATTCCGGGTGTACCGAGTGCTTGATGTACCAACAGCATCCCCAGATACTTCAGCATCTCTGGTAAATCCAATTTTTAGCAGTTCAAATCTTCCTGACTCAGCCAGAGGGCCATCTTGGCCTTTTATTTTCCCAAATCTTGCTAGTAATTAGGGAATTTCCACGTCAGGGAATACCTATAACCTCAGTCCCTGCTTAGACACGGGGGGGACTCCCCCAGGAAGGGATGATGATGGTAAGAGCTTTTCACAGAGCTCTGTAAAGACCCCAGCCCTGGACCCTCTGCTCATCACCTGCTTGCTCCTGCCTGGTGCCAGAGCAATCCTTCAGCTGCCCCATCCCTGGAAGTGTCCAGGGCCAGGTTGGATGGGGCTTGGAGCAACCTGGGATAGTGGAAGGTGTCCCTGCCCATGGCAGGGGGTGGCACTGGATGGGCTTTAAGGTCCCTCCCAACACAAACCACTGTGGGATTCATGGCTGTGCCAGCACCAGGGTTCCCAGCCCACCTCTCCCAAAGCTTTTCTCCACAAATCCAACCCCCACAAGCTGTTTGTGTGAAGCAGCTTTGGAGGGGCCCGTTTGGCTGCACTGAGGGCTTGGAGCAAATGGAAGGATGTAATCACCACATCAGGAATACGAATATGTGACTTGAATCCATCCAGATGGCTCAATGGGCTCTGGATGTTTTGAACAGAGTAGCTAATTAAAATAACCATGGAAGGACTGGGAGCTGTGGACACTGTTCTCTGGAAAAGTACAACCCTTTTTCTGCTCAGTCCGGGGGGCTGGAGGAAGGAATGAGCACGGCCTTGGGCAAGGTGGGCAGAGACAGGAAGGAACTGGAGTTACTGGGAGCAGGAGCTGAAGGCTCTTGGTTTGCTGCATTCAGAACCTCTCCAGTCACACCATCTGCCTGCCCTGCCTTGGGAATTACCAGCCTGTTGTTACTGAGAGAACAAATTTCCTTTGCCACCCTAAGGACTGATTTTCATTACCCCTCAGTATCCAGCAGCTTCCACTAAAACAACAGGGAATTCCTCTTCCCTGAGCACCATGATCCCTGAGAGATGCTGGGTATGAGCCATTCTGAGGAGCTCATGCAGCTGAAAGAGAAGCTGAGACCTCGTGAGGGTCTGTCCCTCTTGCAGCTCTGCTCAATCTTTTCCAAGGAAACTCACTCCTGTCTCTAGGATAGCAGAGGAGAGGATTCCATAAAGCTGGACCAGAGCAACCCCTGAGAAGTGTAAGAGGAGGGAGGACTCTTCTGTGCTGCACTGAGCCACCAGCAAAAGAACAGCAAACAAACTGCCTTGCCACTTTAAAGCCAACCTGGTGGGAAACTCCAGCAATTCCAGCTCTCTAAAGCTGTTTTTCATCTTCAGTCTGAAAGCCTGAATTCCTCTGCTGGGCAGGTGGTGCTGGAGATGGGAGGGGAACATCTACAACATTGTCAATAAAAACTTTAAAGGGAAATAAAGAACTATTTTAATATTTTTCAGAACAAAGTGCAGGGGGAATTTAGGACAAAAGGAAGAGTGTGCTCAGCACCAGAGCAAATACATTTCTGCTTGTTGTAAGGAAAGCAGTGGGGTGGTTTTATTGGGATTGTTTAGGTGACTTCTCCCAGCCATATTTGACTTTATGGCTGCTTTGACTCACTGGGACCCACGAGCCAGCTGCCTCTGGCACTGCTGCTGCAGGACTCCAGTGCCACGCTGGGGGATCTCTAGAGGACAAAGCTGATGGCTTTGCCCAGGGGGATCCATCAGCCAGGCAGCTTAGCATGTTTGGAAAGGTTTTCAAGTCCAAATCCACCCAGAAGTATCAAAAATGTCACTGAGCACAATCAGTTGAGACGACTGAACTGCCAGTGAGGTGTTTCTGTTGGACACAGAGGATTAGGAATCCTGGCTTCTCTCCGGTTTAACGCCAGGAGCACAGAGTGTCCCGGAGCAGGGGCTGCCAAGGGAAGGGCAGAGGAAGGGCCAGGAGAAAGGAGACATTCCCCACGACCCTAGCTCTGCCACAGACTCAGGCACAGGCACAACTGGGTCACAACAACAAGGTCACAACAACGTCACAGGGACAAGCTTGACACCGCAAGGTAACACTTCACTGCTCACTCCAGAGCAAAGAACCTTCAGATCCTGTCCAGGGTCCTTCCATAAAAGCTCCTCCACCCATCCCGACCAGCCAACACAGGAGTGCACATGGCTCCAAATGCTCTGCAGGGCTACAGAACTGCCAGAGCTCAGCTGTGTGTCCCTTGCCCATCTGCTCCCTGTGGGCAGGGGAAGGGCAGGGCAGCTCAGCTGTGCCTTCCTCCTGCTCCCCCTCACCAAACCCGCTATGGATTCACAGGGAATCACTGTGGAGGCAGGCAGTGTGGTGGGGAATGCACAGGTCACTCATACACCTGAGAATTTCACTGCTTTGATGTGTTTGAAGCCCATCAAGTCCACAGAGCAACTTTACTCTGCAGCAAAAGATCTCCTCAAGTTCCAACACGTCTGCAGAGCTTGGTTATTTCAGTAGGAGCAGCAACAACCTTGGAGGGGATCCTTCAGGATTCCCTTTTGGCTAATACTGTCTGTTTTCATAGCAAATGGCATTTTATGGGGGGTGAAGGAGTTCCTGGAGTGAGCTGCAGGTTCTGGAGCTCAGTGGATAATCACAGCTGACCTCCCAGGAGCCCTCGCCTGCCCCGGCTGTCACACACAGAGTGAAACCAAACGGCAGAGCCAGCCCAGCCCCTCTGGGTATTGTTATTGTTGACTCTCCCTTTCCCAAAGCTGCAGCCTGTGCTGTCCAGGAGAAGCACTGGAGCCCAGCCCTGCTCTGAGCTGAGCTGCCAGGTCCAGGAGCTCTCAGTGCAGAAGGGAAGAAGCTCAAATGTCCCTGCTGCTTTCCAAAAGCTCCTCAGTTCTGGATGCTGCCTCTGAACCCACACAGCCCAAATGGCAGCACAGGCTGATGGATTGCAGGGCTCCCAAGCTCTGCCAGGCTATCCCTCAAAAGCCAGTCAGTTCTGCCAAGCTGGCAGGCTCCTCCAGTCACAGATATTCCCACATGTCAGTGAAAGCCTTACTTCTGAGTCTGGATGCATCCTGCATGACAGAGGGCATCCACAGAATCCCAGAATGGTTTGGGCTGGAAGGGACCTTGAAGATCCTCCAGTCCCACCCCTGCCATAGACAGGGACACCTTCCACTGTCCCAGGCTGCTGCAAGCCCTGTCCAACCTGGTCTTAGACACTGCCAGGGATCCAGGGGCAGCCACAGCTGCTCTGGGCACCCTGTGCCAGGGCCTCAGCACCTTCACAGGGAAGAATTTCTTCCCACTATCCCACCTAACCCTGCCCTCTGGCAGTGGGAAGCCATTCCCTGTGTCCTGTCCCTCCATCCCTTGTCCCCAGTCCCTCTCCAGCCCTGTTGGAGCCCCTTTAGGCACTGGAAAGGGCTCTGAGGTCTCCCTGGAGCCTTCTTTTCTCCAATATGAACAATCCCAATTCTCAGCCTGGCAGAAGATGTCCTAGGTTTTCCCCCAGTTTTCTGACAGCTCGTGGCAAAGCCCTGATGCTGCCTGGGAGGAGATGGAAAATCCAGAGACAGAGCAGATTGCACAGCAGGAAACAGAAAACATTCAACATACCTTGACACAGGCTATGCTGAATGAAGTTAGAATAGGAATAAGATTCTTCTGTTTGGATTCTCAGGAAACAAAGTGAGGACAGTGAATACATCCACTAATTCAGAAGCTGAAATTTAAATGGATTCATTAAAAAATTGATTCAATTCACCAATTGAATTTGGCACCTGCAGCAATGGTGCATCCTGGGCACCAGCAGTCCTTGAGAAACCAATAAAAATATATTTGAGGAAAAAATTGATATAGCTGAATTTATTTTGGAAATCCTGACAATGCCATTTGCATTATTCCTCTTTAATGTTTCTATTTCTGCTCTGCCAAATTGAGGGAATAAAGACTATTCTGCTGAGGCTCAGAGGCTTTGCTTTCACATCATCCCTTTGCACAATCGCAGTCCTTGTGGACAGAGTAAGGCACTCAATTCTTATTTTTCTTCTCATTTCAAAACTCACTTGACTGGTAAAAGTTCTCCTTTCATTGCAGTGATATTTTTTGAGCCAGACTGTAATTTTTCCCTGCAATCATCTTTCTGCCACAACGGATTGATCCAGTCATTGTCACCTCTGGGGTGGTAATTGAGGGATGCTCCCCTCAGACACCCTCAGGCAATTCCACACCAAGGCAAGAGCTTTTTCCAACAGTTTTTTTCATCAAACTTTGATATGTTTTGTGATCAGTGTTGAAAATTCTGAGTAATCACTGGCTTTTTCTGGATTAATCCATTGCTGAAAATCTCTGCCAGCTCTACTCTTAATTTACCTTCAGCAATTCCAAGAGGAAGATGGAGAGGAATAAAATACAGAATATAACAAGAAAACCCAGGAAGCAAATGGAGGAATCAAGTTCTGGAGGTCTAAGGGACAAATGGAGAGCAGCTGTTCATTAGTGACAACAGGCAGCACAAAATTGGGAATTAATATTCTGAATTAGTAAAAGAGTCCTTGAAAGAGTTTCAAGGGAAATGTGCCTTCACAAATGTCCCTCTGTTGCCAGTCATGCACTCTAAGCCATCCCACTGAAGGAAACAGCTCTTCCACTGATTTTTCAACTGTTGGTGGAGCTGCTGTTGACTATTTTTTGTTGATGCTCTCCCCAGTGACTGCCACTTGTTTATAAGGTAGCTACAATTAAATACTCATTTTTTTGGTGCTAATCCAAGTGGGAACTTTTTAAATTCAATGGTTTAAAAAGTGTTTTAAAAGACCCAGCACAAACTGTGCATATAATTATTACTGGGAAATAATTTGAACAAAATGTCTTGGGCCATGGAGGGCAAGAGATCCCAAAAATAAAGACTGGATTGATACACTGAATTGGAGTGTTCCTAGAAAGAGCTTAGGGGACCCAGGTGTATGCCACTAGAAACCACAGCAGGCCACTAGTGACCCAAAATACTGGACATATTGATCACATCAGGATTATGGAAAGTTTTTCAGGATTCCGCATAACATTGAGATGAGGTTTGGTGTCCAGAAGGATGCATCAGGACCAGCCTGAAGCAGAGGGTAACTCCTGTAACACCCAAAAGGATTGTCACCCTTCCTCTTGCCATCTTGCTCCAGGAATACACAAGATTTGGCAGCTCAAACATTACCATCTCTGCTGTTTTCAAAC
The DNA here is from genome assembly GCA_013398275.1 of Promerops cafer. Lineage (NCBI taxonomy): Eukaryota > Metazoa > Chordata > Aves > Passeriformes > Nectariniidae > Promerops > Promerops cafer. Next base: position 125,367 of record VZSE01007669.1, on the reverse strand, counting down.
TAGGTTCTCAGCCCAACCCCACAAAACAAGGTCACCTGAGATTAACTAAAGGGATTTTTGCTGGTTTGGGGGACAGTGACCTATTCTGACTCATCCCTCATGTGCTAATAGCAATAATGTGTCTGGGCAAGAAGTCTTGGGCATTTGGGAAATTCCAAGAGCTGTGGAGTAGTGCCACGTCTCTCCTCAGCAATGTGATATCCTATAAATCCACCTCACAGGGATTTGCAGTAGGTTTAAGCCCTCCCCTTCCCCAAGTGTCACCGGGGCAGTGACACCTTCGTGGTATTTCAGTGACATTCAGCTCCTATCAATAATTCAGCTGCTCTAATTGCAGCATCTCAAACACATGATGTGCACAAGGTGTCAGCAAAGTCAGCCTTCCCCTTGATTAACACTTTTAATTGGCTGTTGTGCTAGGATTTTGTTCCATGTTAGCTGAGGAGGTCAGAATGGGAGCTCAAAGGGAGAAGAAAAATAATACAGAATCAGCGTTCGTGTTCCAGAAGAAGACAGGAAATTAAAAGCTGAATTTTCTATCGTTAATTCAACTGCCTGGGCTCTGTGTGGCCATTCCTGAAGAATCCAGCTGAACAGTACTTTGGGAAAACTCCCACTGCTTTTCTCCAGGGAGGGCCGGGATGGGGAAAGCTGCCTGCAAAGCCAGCAGCTACAGACCTGCCCACTGCAAGCCAGGAAAGAACAGGGGGCGCAGCACCTGCACTTGCAAGAACCATTTCCACATGCAAAGTGCTCTAAGGGGGAATAGAAGATCTCTCAAAGGTGATCTGTGATGCCAGTTGTTATGTTCCACAGGAGCAAGATGTGCTGGCATCACAACTTTGCTGGCTCTGCAAAGGAACAGTGAATTTCCTCTGCTGGACTGAGTTTGATGGAAATACAGACCACCTGTGAGTTGCTCAAACGTGGCATTGGTCCCCTCAGCTCTTCTCAAGGAGAAGCTGCAGTCCCAGGAATTCAGCCCTGCCCAGGGTAGCTGGGGCTGTGAACACTCTAGGCACCCCACAGATAATGTGGGAATCCCCTGTGGAAGGATACACACATGTTCAGGTACCATGGGGGAATGGGAAAATCCCTCCTGTAGATCTGCAGGAAATTGTGGCACTCTGATGGTTCCCAATTGTGGGACTTTGGGAATTTGGGCACCAGCCTTATGAATTATGAGTCCTGTAAGATGGTTCTCTCTGCCTTTGGAAGCAGCTGAGCATCCCCAGGCTCCCACAAAGCACATCCAGCTTGAGCAGTCTGTGTGTGCTGGAGAGAGGAGGGACATCGGCCTTTGAGGTTTGTCAGCCACAAAGCAAAAACCAACTGCAAGTTATTAATGGCCTCGTTTGCACTTCTTTTTTTGGAAAAGCTTCTTCAGTTTCTTCCTCTGTTCTAACACAGTGACACTGCCAGCACCCTCTGCTTGCATCCCAAAGGGAAAAACATACTGAATATGTATTTAATGTGGGATTCTTGGAGCTCCCAAATCAACAGCAACAAGGAGCACAGAAGATGAAGCCACTGATGATTCCAGAAGTGTAGAAGCCATCCCTGTGACCTCACAGCCTGACAGACAGATGGAATTCTCTCCACAAAGCCATGCATGTTCCCCTGAGGGGAGAGGGGCTCTCCCAGCTCCTCCAGGCAGCTGCCTGAAGCCAAGTTCTGCTCCAAGCTCTTGCTCCTCTGATCCTGCCCTTGGGGAGGTGGCACTGCTCACTGGGAACAAGTGAAACAGAGGAGCAATGACATACTGGCAACCTTTTTTTGCCTTTCCAACTCCCCAGGGTTCTTAATTAATCCACAGTTTGTAACCACAATCAATTCTTTGCTGCAAGTCTTGGGAATACAGTGTGGAAAAACACAATTTAATGTGTTTGGAGGAAAAAACCCTGACTCACAGAAGTGCCAAATAAATTGGATTTCACAAAATTCAGACTTTCCACCTGCTTACGGTATTGATGTACCTGACTGCCTTGAACCTGTCTTCCCTCATAATGGGAATTTTGGTCCCTTTTCTGAGAGCTGACAGGAGGGTGGATCCAGGTGGGGGGTTGGTCTCTTCTCCCAGGTGACAAGTGAGAGGACAAGAGGAAACGGCCTCAGTCTGTGTCAGAGGACATTTAGATTGGACATTAGGGAAAATTTCTCCACAGAAAGGGCTGTTCAGCCCTGGCACAGGGCAAGGATGGAATTCCCTTCCTTGGAGGGATTTAAAGCCATGAGGATGTGGCACTTGGAGACATGGGGTAGGGGTGGCCTTGGCAGTGCTGGGGGAACGACTGGCCTCATTGGTCTCTTGAGAGCTTTTCCCCCCTCACCAATTCCACGATTCTAAGATCCATCCCTGCTCTCCACTGGACTTCCAGCCAGACCTTCTCACTGCCTCTAAACCTGCAAGTTCATCCCTATTTTCTGCTGCTCTGAAACTGCCCATTCCTGACTTGTTGCTGACTCCTGAGCCTCCCTGAAGGTGCTCCTTGAGCAGTTCTGCAATATTCAAATATTAATTCAGACTGTACTGAACAAACTCCCCTGGGAACAAACAGCAATCAGGATAATCCCCTGCAGCTCCATGACTTCCTTTGTCTCTAACAGGTGCTGTCAAATAAATCCACAGAATAAATCAGCTCCTTTGTAACCATGAGGAAGGATTTTATAACTGCATTTGCTGAGTGGGAGGACGTTTTTCTCTCTGCTTTTTTACTGACAGTCAGATAAAAAACACACTAATCAAGAGAGACATGAGATGGAGGCCTCGGAGGTGAATTCCTGTTTATACTGAGGGCTCCTCATTCTCCATTCATTTGAGGATTCTGGTGCTACTACAGCAAAGAGAACCAAGCTGTTTGGGTACAGACCAGTTTTCATTATGGATGAACCAGGAGATGCCAAAACTACTGACGGTGCCTTCGTAATATTTTCATGCTGAGCACCTTTGCATCAGCTATACTTCATTCTTCTATCACAGCTTGTCCTTCTCCTGGCAGTACACTCATAGGGACCTCCAACAAGGGCATCTGCAGGGGTGGAGCTGGTCTCCATAAAGAAAATACTTGTATCTCTATGTATCTCTAAATATCACTATGTATTTTTCCATTATGCCTCTGCACTGTACTTGCAGCAAAATCCATCTCCGCTTTCTTGCCACTTTAAAAAATATTGCCCCTGGATATTTCCTTCACCATTCTTGCTCCTTTTATTTCTAAAATGTTCACCAGAATGCACTGTATTTCTTCCCGTGGTCTGGAAAATGGATCAAGGCAATGACACCTCCTTAACATACATTCTTCCTCCCCAAAGCTCTGCATTGAGATGAAGGAAGTGTCAATTCCTTCTGAAGGAGAGCAGCACTGGGACTGACTGCTGGCACCAGGCAGCCGGGATGCAGACACACAGCCTTGGGAGATGAGCAGAGAGCAGCTCTGCAAACGTTATTCATTCAGCTGAAATGCAAATCCTGCTCCTTTGAGGGGAGTGGAGAAGCTGCTGTGATCCAGGCAGGATAAAGTGTGCAGGGCTCCAGGGGTTTCATGCTTTGGGAAGCAGAGGGTCATGAGAAGGAGGGTCTCTGAAGAGAACTCAGAAAGAGAGGGGTGACATGGACTGACTGACAGGAAACATCACCCCAGTGCCACCACTTGGCATCTTGGGCCATTTTCATGCCAGCAACAGATGTCAGAGAGCAAATGAATACTGGCAGCTCTGACTCGGTGAGAAAATGGATGTGGGAGTGTGTGGAAATGCTGACAACCCAGAGAGATGCAAAGATGCATGGACCATGTTTAAAAGCCTCCACTAAACCCCTTCCTCCTGGGAAGCCCCTGTTTTGTTCCTCCAAGTGTCTGCTCTCTCTGCTCAGCACCAAGCCCTGTGTGTGCTGCCAAGGGCTGTGCAGGGCTCAGTTATCATGAATGAAAGGAGCTGAGAACAGTTGGGTATTTATAGGCTCAGCAAGCTGGTGCTCCAAAAAATCTAAAAGCTCTTCAAAGTGCCTTTAGCTCCAGAGCAACACTGACAGTCCCTGCCAGCTTGTGGGGACACTTGGGAAGAAGAGTCATGGCAGGAGCACCGACCATGGAAGTATCCTGAGCTTTGTGCTGGGCATCTTCCAGTTCATAGAGAATAAACAATAAATTAAAACATTAAGATATGGAAAAAACCACAATGGTATGCCCAAGATTTCTGTGGATATGGATACACAAGGTAAGTTCTGCATAGCTCTTCTGTGGAAGAGACAGCAACATGGTGATGAGTCTAAGATAATTTGAGTTGAATATTGCTTAGATATATTGCCAGATATTCTAACAGTGGCTTATCACTAGTGACACCAGATAGCTTTGAGGAAGCTAAATGTTTCCCAGATACAGCAGTGAATCTCTCCCTGTTTCCTGGAGACATACACTCCAAAAAGGCAGCAGGACCTGGCAAACCAACCGTTGCTATCACAGAGCCTCTGTAATTCCAAACCAGTTCCGGCTGCTGCAACCCTGGGGACCAAGGTACAAGGGCCAGGAGCCTGCCCCTGGCTGAACCTGAGCAGTGTGGAAGGCTCCACCAAGATAAGATAGTGGGTTGCACCTGCCGTGTGGGCGCGTGTTTGAGATCCACGTTTTCCAGCTGCCGATCCCCGGGAGCCACACTCACAGGCCTTGGGACCAGGCTCTTTCCAACACAAACCATTCCATGGTTCTATGACAGCAAGGCCCTTCTTGAGGAGCAATAGCATCTTCTATCTCCACTATGAGATATGTCAGAACCAAAACCCCCAAACATATCCTACAGGAGAGGTAGATTCTCATTGTTTTGCTCAGTGGTGAGCAATAGCTGGGCTAACAAAATCCAGAGGAAAGTGTGGATAAGAGTTCTCTCAAAGACAGGAAAGAGGGACAATGTACCTAGAGGGGCTCTCTTCAGTCCCCAGCTTTCCCAGTGCAGTGAGTGTGGCCTTACAGTGTTGCAGGCAAAGAATGATGGAGAAAAAATGAGAATATGAGAACTTACCACAGAGGAAAGGTCCATGTTCACCATCCTCCTGTCATCCAGGTCGACTGGCTGGAGGCCTGCGACGTTGAGCTGGACAGAGGAGGTTCTGTAAACAAAGCTCAGCAGCCAGTCCCCCCTGGAGGCAGAGAAGAATGGGAATAAATCCTGTTGCCCAACCCATGCCATGTGGAATCAAAGAATTCTAGAACAGTTTGAGTTGGAAGGGACCTTAAAGCTTATCCTGTTACACCCCCTGCTATGGGTAGGGGCACCTTGCACTAGACCAGGTTGCTCCAAGCCCTGTCCAACTTGACCTGGAACACTTCCAATGAGTGACTACTCAGACCACGAGGAGAGTGAAAGTGCTGGGAAGCACAGTGATGTCTGGACCAAGACCTGCTGCAGGTCTGTGTGATGTAGCAATCGCAGCAGGAGTCACTTGCTGGATTCAGGGCAGATTCCTGGGACACAGGGGTGTAAGTCTGAACTGAATCCTGATCCATGGCTGTCATCTCTTTACCTGCAGTGAGTTTAAGAATCTGACCCTTCTGTTTATTTCTATGTTTGCTTAGGGTTTGCACATTGACGTATTTTATCTTTTTAATGTACTGATAGGTTCTCCAGCCCATAAAGCTCTAAAGGTGATGAGACCTACAACACTGATGTTGTGACATAAATATTGACTGTGAAGCTCCTGGGAGTGCTCCTGATTTATAAGTACTGTAGAAATACATGGCTTCAGTAACAGAACTAGGAAGAGTTTGTTCCCACTCTAAAGCAGTGCCATAAGTCATTGTGACAGTTTCAGGGTAGACTGTGGCATGAGAAGAAAAGGAAATACAAAACTCTTCTGAGCTGAGCAACAGCATAAAATCTGGGCACTGAAATGCCACAGTACTCTAGAGAGCAGATTTAAGTGGGACACAAGTGGGATTTGTGCTCTGTGATGGCAGCAGGTGAAATGCTCCTGTCACAGGTGCCCATTCCTGGCTACTCCCAAATAATCCACACAAGGAGTTGTAAGTCTACGCAGAGCCCTGCAAAACCTTTACAACACATTCACACTGCTCAGGTGTGAGCTCTTTCAAAAACTGAGCCAGTCCAACTGATTTGGGTGAGGTTTCCCACTGGGAATTTGCAACCCTGCTATTAAGTGGGAGGGGACAGCTCCGACAGCTGACAGGGCTCTCACTCACCCTTGTCCCCTCATATTCCAAAGCCAAAGGAGAACAAGGACTGAAGCTCAACAACTGGGCTCAAATCTGATCTCACAGGAATTCCATTCTGTGTAATTCATCCGACCTAAATAGAGTTACTCCTGAAGTGACAGAACGAGGCCACCCTCTGTACAAGCAAGAGACCAGAGAAATCAGAATCAGGTGAGGCCTTACCACAAAATGTTTATAATCTTTCTCTCTGCCTCAGTCCTCACAGAAATTCCCCAAATCTCTCAGTTCCCTCCTCTAGCTGCCCCTCATGTTACCTGAATAATCTTCTAGACACACACACACACACACACACTGTATTTTATTCCAACAGCACAGGCAGGCTTAGAAACTATAACAAGATCTTTTATTTTGTGTCTGTGTGTGTGTGTTATAGGAAATGGATACACCAAGCTTTCTACAGTGAAATTTCTTTTTGTAGAACACAGACAGGAACAATATTTTCTGGGTAAACTCAGTTATATGCAATGATTTCTATCATTTATGGCTTCTTGGAGGAACTCAGAGCACTCCCAGGGAGCCAGCTTTTCCTTATGGCACAGGAAGAAACACTGCAAGTGGTGTTTACATCTGGCATCCCTGAAAATCCTGGGATCCAAAGAGGACAAAAGCAACAATTTCCAGCCTAGCTGAGATATAGGATGGATAATTTGTTGTCTTGACCTTGAATACTTTTAATTAATTTATTTTGTTATTTTTTCTAAGTTAAAACACTCTGTTAGAATCACAGTAACACAATACTTCCCCACCTTCCATGTACACGTGTAGGCATCCATATGGATGCATGCACGGAAAACACCAGCAGCATTTTCACCTGTCCTTGACCCGAGGGCTCACAACTGTCTTGACTTGCAGGTTCTTTGCAAATTTTCTTGCCTGGTTATTTCTCAATTTATTTCCCCATGCTCTTTGTGTTCCCCGCTTCATGCCTTGGTTTTAATTTCCCCTTATCTAACTGTGCTGGTAAGCAGCGTTCCTGCCACAATTATCTTCCAAGACACAGTCATTAGGTTTGAAGCTGTCACTTGACTACTTAATAGCTTTTCTGAGATTGCTTCAGCTGTTTCAGGCCTCTGAACCTCCCTCTTCTCACCCAGCTGCTCCCATAACTCTGCACAACAGTTGTGTGCTTTTATTTCTAAAATGTTTTTAAATGTGGTTTTAAAAGGCTGGTATTTGTTTCGAGGGCAATCTTTGTATTCTTTCATATCCTTACAAAATTTGCTACAGCTATTCCAGCTATTCTTCCTTTACAAGTTAAATATCTTGTTCATGTGGACTATCTTGACCAGAAACCCACTCCAGGTATAAAACCCTTCAATTTGCTTGAGCTCCTTCCCTTCCATTGGGACTTTCACATCTTTTTCCCCAAAAGCAGCCACAAGTGAACTGCATCTTAAAGCTTTTATAGATTCTAATTCCCATTCTTTAAGTCAGCGAACTTAACTGCTGTATTTATAGTCCTTCACACAAAGCTGAGATTTAAAGGGGCTTTACAATAAATCAGATTACACACACAAACACACTGACCCAGCTTTAGGCTGTGAGTGGTAGAACACTGTCCCTCTATGAACAGGACCTACATGGGCTTCCAGTGGCACAAAGAGCCAAGAGCTGTGTCAAACAGCCTCCAAGTGCCTCCTGAAGCTGCCATCTCAAATGGATCTGAGGGAGAGGCCTGGAGGGAGGAGGCTCTGGCACTGCTGAATCAATGTCCTCACCAGCACTTACAAAGTACTTGAAAGGGACAAATACCCCAAACCATTTCCAGGCTAACAAGGCTGGGCACTGAGCACACACTGACCTGCAGAAGCCATTTATGATCCTGCCTGACACCACTCTGGTGAGAGCTTTCCAGTGCTTGGCTTCTCCTTCCACTGGAGCTCCCAGGAAGACGACGTCTTCAATGATCCCTTGTGAGTCTGTCAAGGTGAAAGCAGAACAGTTCAGATTTAGAAGATGGATCAGAAAATATTCTTATATGAAGTGTGTTCAGATGTGCACTACAGAAAAATCATAGTTTCGGTGGCTTAAATTTGAAAGACAGAAACAATGGAAAGGAGGATCATAAATAAAACTTTGCATGCATCTTAAGTGTCCACAATTCACCCGGAGTTAGTAAATGTGAAAAACTAAGATCCTCAGACAGTGCAAAGGACCAAGCTGATGGCAGGAGGGAGAAGTGGCCTGGCCTCTGCCAGAACAGTGCTGTTCAAGCCTCTGCCAGAGAGGTGCTGTTCAAGCATCAAACCTCTGGAAAGGTTTGGAAACCCCTGGGAAGGTCTTTCTGCAGACTCACTGATGTGGGTTTGCACAGAGCTTTGAAACAGGTGAAAGGGTCTGAGATCCCACAGAGTGAGCAAATGTCATACATGAAGCATGAGGAACTCTTCCCATAGCTGATTCTATGAAAAACATGACCTGAAGATGCAAGAGGAAATCCCAAATTGTTAATATTGATTTGGAAGTAGCAACAACGGAGGCACTTGCCAATACCCAGTGAAGATCTATCCAACTGGTTTGATTTCCTTCTGCTGTAACCTGAATGCCCAGGGCCTGAACAGCAGTGTTGACTTTTAAGCATAATAAATCTTCCTCACTTATCAGAGAGCTGCAGCTGGGCAATTTCAGGAGGAATAATGATGGAATGAGAAATATTGGGCAGCTCTGCTACTTTCCTAAACTCCTGAACAATATATCAGTATCTTCCATAAATCTTTGTAAAGAGAGATGAAGCCTCTGATGCCACAGCAGTTAAATGGAAGACTCATGAGCAGAACATTCCAAATCCATACTCTGCACCTGTGGGAGACCAGGCTCCACAACATTTGCTAAACCCAACATGTGAGGGAGAGGTGCTGCCTAAGTGATTTACATTTGCCTTTTCAAATGTAAATCACTTAGCTTCCTTTCCCCTGCTGCAGTAAAGAATTGGAGCTGTCTGCAGTGCCTGCATCCTTCTCCGCAGCCTAAATCCCAGTGCCCGACAAATCCAAATGAGCTCTCCTGGAATTATTTCTTATTGCAGAGCAAATTTTGCACCAATCAAAAAGATCAAAGAGCAATTCAATTTTGTGAGTGTAATCTGTGAGCAATAAAGCCCTGTTCCCATAATCATGGGCAATCAAAAGGAAGCCCAGAGTCTTGCTAACAGGAAGCTCGTTCCAACCAAGGTTCTAAATTCCATGTCCATGGTGTGAGCCAACTGAATAAACAAGCAGCTAATTCATCAGGATCCTGAATATTTGGGCAAGGTGTTGGAAGCTTTTGTTTCTCCAGTTCTTTGTACAGCTTATTGCTTGCTCAGAACAAAAAATTGTTTAGCCTTGGCTGAAAAATGCTCATTTTTTTTTAATGTTGACAGGATAGAAACCTGAGAACAGATCATTGGCCTGCAGAGCAGCTGAGGTTCTAGATAAATGATATGTATTTCACAGTTTATAAATCTTTTAGATGATGAAGAACAATAAAGTAAAAGCAGTGAAAAAAATTACTTCATTAACCATTTAGCCTCACAGAGAGTGGCTAATGAATAAGGAGTTTTATAAAGGAAAATTTCCAATCAAGTCCAAGCAGGTGAGAACAGAGTGAGAATGAGAGGCCAAAATTCAAACCTGATAAAGATTATTTCTCCAGAAAAGGTGTGGAAGAAAGAAGCTGTCCCAGAAACCATAACCAGTCCTGGGAGCTGGGCTTTGCTGTGCCCTTGGGATGCCACTCAGTGGGAAAGGGAAAGCACCTCAGCAAATCACTCCTGACTGGAGGGAGAACAGGACTGGAATTCAGCTCTGGCTGTGTACAGATGTTCCAGGGCAGAGCTGGCAGCAGTATTCCCAACACTGAGCACAGCAGGGATCACACCAGTGGGACACTGGGCACACGAGCTGTGATCAGTACCAAACACCCAGTGTGTGACACCTCGCTCCTGTCACACACAGCTGGGTTTCAAGGTTCAGTCTCTGGTGGTAACAGCCATTATGAATTTGCATTAGTTTGCTAATTGCTAATTATTTACTAAAATGCATGGGAATCACGATGAAGAAATCAGAGCAATGATCTTCCCACGAAGTAACGTGTCTCTGATGGCTCATTTACTCCAGCTTCTGCCCTAATGTCATTTTCTGGAAACCTACTGAGCTCTGGCTCCTGAAGTGATCCATGATGAAGTATCCAAAGGTTATTCCATTGCTTTGCAGAGAAGCATTTGAACAGAGTCTGCATTCCTGCCATGGTGTTTCACTGGCCAATCCATCACTAGCTATTTGTCCTCAGAAATGCCACTGCCATCTGGATACAGAGCCCTGCATGACAAGGCCGTATGTTCCTTTCATGTGAGACATCCAAATCCAAACCCAAATCAGTCTCAGCTGTCCCAGGTCCCAGCTCTGTTCCTGCTGTGGCTTGCCCTGGAATGTGCCTGTGAGAACGCCTTGGCAATCTGTGCTAAACATGCTGCTTTTCATCTCACAAACAGCTCAGCTTTCAGAATTCAATTAAGGAACTGAAAAATCAGTGTATGGTGGGAGCTGTTCCGATACATCACCGTGATACTTGGATTTCTTTGGAGTGGCAGCCAACCTTCCAGACCCTAAGGATTTCCTCCCTAAGCTATGGGCTCATGTCATTCCAGAGCCTGTAGACTGAAATAAAAACCTGGAAATACCTCAGCCCTTGGCATTCTCAGGACACAAAAAGTGTAGATCTAGGGCCAGATTAGGATCTGGGTTCTGGCTCCAGTGTAACTCCATAAGGATTATTCTGCATTTGATTAGATTTATTTTGAGAACAGAATTCCTGTATTTGAGGAGTTTTATCTTAAATCAGAAGTGAAGTTCTGGCACAGAGCTGTCAATCCTGACCTTCTCCATCCTCACTTGACTCTGTTCCCACCTTCTTGGACTTTACTGGACATTTTCTTTTAAAAAATTCCCTAGTTATGATTTATTGTGAACCTAAATGGTTAATGAGCTAAATTGCTATGTGGAGGGAAGGCAGGCTGCACACACTCACTGCTGACTCAACTCCAAGACACAATTTCCATCAACTGATCATAATGATTTTACTCTTTTTTTTTCGTAAATTAAGAATAGAAATCTATTAATAAACAGAACCACAATGGGTAATAAATTGGCAGATGGTTTTATACTTGACTTTGGGGGAAAATTACCATGAAAATAGCAGATGACAGTGGCATTTCAGTGACTTAAATGGAAGGCAGGACTCAGGGAATCAGATACAAGAGCTGCAGAGAGCTCCCAAGAAAGGCAAAGCATTCTCTGCTGGAATCAGGCAGTGCACAGGCAGCTCCAGACTGATCACAAATGTCACGTTGTTGTTTACAGACCAAAATGACCCACTGAAACCCCTTGAGTGAAGACAGTGGATTTTTTCTGCTGGTCTGGGGGAAACGATAGAAGAATTTGGCTCCAAAGGCATTTAAACCTCTTTTTTTTTTTTTTGCTTTTGTTCTATCCTGAAAGAGCCAAGATGTGTTCTTCCTCTTGGAAGAAAAACTTCTCTACCAGGAGTAAGGAAAATAAAATAAAAAACGGTTAGAAGGTGAATGTTACCTTTTTCCTGAGCCATCTCCTGCAGGCAGAAGTAAATTACTCTGGCACCCAGGCTGAAGCCAATCAGTGTGACAGGTCTCTGGCCCTAAGAAAGAAGGAGAGGAGAAAAGGCCACCAAATGGCATTTCCTCCAGAAAGAGAGACTGGGCTTGGGATCCCTGAGAGCCTGAGACACCGAGCACCTGCTTGTGCATCACCTTTGAAATACTGGAGCAATTTGGTTGGTTTCAGAGGGATCAGGTCTCCTCAAAGTTATGCCCAGTTCAATATGGAGAATGCTACATATCCAAGTATTTTGTATGTTTTGATCTTCAGAAAATCAACTGAAAACAATCTAACAATCAGAAGTTACAACAAAGCGGATGTTTCAAACAGAGCCAAAACAGATGCTGTCATTGGTTTGAAATTTCCAAATGAAAACCTTATTCAAGGAACAAAATTTTCCTAGAAATTTTCAATGCACAGAAGAAGCAGCCATAATACAAAAATACTGACCACTTCCAGATTTCAGGCTAAGTGACAGCAGCAGCATGCGATGGTTATAAAAAATGATGTGGCTTTTAAGCTTTAAGCTTTTATTTTGAACAGCCTAATAAGATTTTCTGTAAGATTAAAGGGAGCCTAACCCCAACATCAATGAAAAATGGTCTTTGTAATATTCAGGGAGCAGGTGTGCGACAGACACCCCAGACATCTCATTAACTAGTTTTAGACTCTCCAGCACACTGGAATGTGCAAATTCTTAACAGGCAAGAACAAATGCCCCATAGCAAAAGAAAAGGCTTGTTATGAAATAAAGTTTATTGAGTTTTCTAGTTGTTTTTTTTTTCTTGGGTTTTTATGAGAAATCAGGTTTGTTCCTCCTCTGCTGTTTCACCTTACTGGGACACACAGCTCTGGGGCCACAGCTCCCCTCGGGCTCCTCTATAATCAGCAGTAACTGGTGTGAGACAAATATGTGGACAGCAAAAACCAGCGCTGGCCCAGCAAACAAGGGCAGGCTCTTGGGTGGCAGAAATGTCATTTTCCAAGCCTTTTCAGAGAGACTTCTGTCAGGTACCAGCCCATTCCCCTTCTCTGTAGGCAAAGCCATGGCTCACTGGGCACTGGCTGCCACCCACTTTTCTCTCAGGTTGTTTTGCAGGTGCCTCTTAATGATCAATAAATATTTTTAACACTTTGTATTCTCCTTTCCTTTTCACTCATCCTCACCTCCTGCTCTCTGACTTCCACTAGGTGAGTGGGCCTGGCTGTGTTGTAACATGGTTAAGTCACAGGTCATTTATGACCTGAATCTCTTCTTCTTCATTGAGAAAAGCTTTAGGTTAAACGGAATAAATCTCAGCAGGATTTCTCTGATCCACTTGGGACCTCCTCCTTTTCCCCAGTAAGCCAGATATCTGCTGGTCACCTTCATGCAGCACTCTCTGAGTATTTTTAAATTAATTTTTGACTCCCTAGAAGGATACCATTTAACCAGCATGACTATAAAACTTCATCTCACTGGGCCAATTCCCTTCCAGCATTACTCCTGGATAACTGTGGCCAGGTACCTGCTGCCTGCTGAGCAGGGTGTGTGCGAGGTGTTTGCCCACTTCGGCAGAGCGATGCAGACACACTCCCCAGGGGTTGTCAATGACACTGGCAACAGTCAGGAGCGATGCTGGCCAAGTCAAGGCTGTCACAATCCCTGCAACACACACAGGTTGTTTAGAAAACACCAAAATCAAGAGTTCACTGAAGTTAAAGGCTAAGCCTAGGAGCTTATGTCGTTTCCAGCTCTTCTTTCCCAATAGCTGTGCTGAGAAATGCTTTGCTGGACTAAAGATAAGAGAGAGTCTGATATTGTGGCACAGGTGGATGAGTGTAACCTGCATGTTGGGACGTTTCTGTACAGCAGTAAATGTGTAATAACATAGGGAAATGAGCAGTCACGGTGAAGGAAGGTGTTTCCAGCTGTAACTTTAACAGAATGACGCAATGACACGGTGGCTCAGCAGTCCAGGAAAGCACAGCTAAATTACAGGTGTGGTAGAGGAGGTTCTCAGGTCACTTCTGCTGGGCAATGCCAGCACTGCCTCCTCCAAAACACTCCTTCTTCAGGAAGGCTCATTTAACACTGAAACTGCACAAGAGCCACTCAAGCAGATCTGACAGGATTTAGTTTCTTACCTGACAAGACAGTGAACTTTAGGGCTTCTTGAGCCATCACGTTCACAAAACCATTCAGTAGGGAATCCAAGGCATTGCCAAGCTCCATCAAGTACTTGGATTCCCAGGCCAGGCAGTACTGCTCACTTGAGTGCAACATGCTGCTCCATGGGGCTGTGAAGCTCCCTGGGAAAGGTTGCAAAGATGGAATTCATATTTGGAGAGAACACAATGGCTGATTCCTGGCAAGAGGAGCCCAACAGAAGATCAGAACAGAACCTGCAGGACACTGGAATATTCTAGCAATGCTATTAATGACAGATCAACACTGAAGGGCAGAGCAAAACTGTCATCTTAATTAAATAAAAGCCTTCCCACACTGTTCATTCCCCAAACAATGCAGGTCAGGTTGAGGCAGCTGCTGATAAAGTGACACAAGATCCCCACAGTAGTCTGTCTTACTTGGGGACACACGGATTGGCAACTACTGGCAGCTCCAAAACCTCAAGGTGGCAAATTCCATAAAGCTCCTGTCCTCAGTCCCTCTGTTTGAAGGAGTGTGTACACAGACAGACACTGCTGTAAGGAGGAAAATGGATGACAACCCTAGTTTTGCTCTTTAAAACATTCTAGCAGATTGCTGGTTATGGAAGAAGAATGTGTGTCATCTGTAACTCCCTTTTACGGGCAAACAGACACAAAAAGGTTTCTGGAGGGACACACTTGCCTCTTTAACTGTGCCTGGAAGCCCTCCAGCTCTGAGGATTTGGACTTCTGGCAAGCAAAGAGAGAAGCCAAAGCACAGCACTGCAAAGTGAGAACTTCCCTGTGACAGCAAGCTGCAGCCTGGCAAGTGACAGGGCAAGGCATCCTTCTGCATTAATGATATCCAGAGTTAATTATGGTGCTTCTCAATAAACTGGCAGCTGTCCAGTCAGCTGAAGCTGAGCACATCAGCAGACAGGTGACATATTTTATATGACAAGCTACACTGGAAAATAAAGCACTTTCAAAAATAAAGACCTTTCAAGGTTTCCCCTGTAAGTCACCTCCGGAGTGCTGTGCTTAACAGGATTTACTTGACAGAACTTTCTTGCCAATAAACCTCATTAGCTGGCAGATACAGAGAGAGCAAAACCACACTATTTTCTGTTAATTCCTGGTGGATAAACATAAGGTCTCAGAGACACTTCATACTAGTGCTGGCAATCATCTCCCAAACAGACCTTTTCTGGCAAAACCAGGCAACAGTTCCTAACAGAAACAATCCTGCTATGGCTGCTCCCAGTCCTGCTATCACCACCAACATAATGCCCTCTTATTTTTCCTCTGTTTGCCTGAGATTGCAGATCGGGTTGCAAAGTCTTATGGTGAGAATTGACGTGGTTCAGTTACCGTGCCATGGAAATGTGGGGCAGACATGGTGCTTTGTGAGCACAAACACAGCCTGGAGTGGGACACAGCCACGGCCCTTGGAGCTCCTCTCAGCTTCTTCATCATGTTCTTACCATATTTGCCAGTGCACAGCCATCCAGTGATTGCTATGGTGATGTGGAGCTGCTTCCCTTCCGTAAGTGGGAGGAATTCAAACTCTTCTATGGCTCCCACACGTTTCTTCATTTTGTATCCTACGCACAGCCAGGAAGAAACACACGGCTCAGAGATGGCACAGAAAGGACACCCTCTGCTAACAGTAGGAGTTTGTTAAGAAATTAATTGGGTAATCTGGAGAGGGTTTTTTTCCTTTCCAAAATCCTCAGTCAGCCCATGCATTACTCACAGCTTGGTAAGGAGCCAACATGATCTTTCTGAGCTTGTGTGATCTGAGGGAATGCAGCAGAAGGGTTTTTTTTCTGTAACAGCTGCTTTTCTCCATGGCAGCATCTTTCTAACCCAAAGCAGCAAGCTTTCATTTCCTTCATTAACCACACACCAAATACTCTTTCCCTATTTGGTCACCAGGGGCTACACAGTACCTTAATCAGCACTGAGAGAAAAATCTCACAGATTACACCTCAAATCGCTTCCCTCACTCTGCAGAGAGCTCAGTGGGGTCATTAACTGTGTTTGCAGATGTGATCCTGTGCCCCAGTAGCTGAGAATGGTGTGGTCAGTCTCTTACCAGTAAGACCAGCTCCTGCTGCTCCAAAAAGGGATGCCATGACAGCAATCCCAGCAGTCGATCCTAAAGCAGCTGCTCCAGCACTCCCGATGATTGTGGCAGCTCCCGCAGCAACCAGAGGGGCAGCCAGGCCTCCTGTCAGACCTGAGGATGCAGCAAGAGATATCACCAAACTATTACCCCTTAAAAACCCCAGGGAGGCATTCCCCTGTGCTGGGAGAGTGCTACTACTGCTGCTGGAAGAGGAAGAAGATCTTTGCATGTCCAATAAAGAGGCTTTCTGAGACCCTCCCCAGGCCCTGAATCTCTGCCCAAATTCTTTGACTAACTTCAGACAAATGAAGAATAATTTCAAAACCAAAGGAAAACTATGTGGTGATCTGGGGTGAGCTGTGCTCTCTTTGCTCAGGAATCATTGATCTAATCTCACACTTTTGATTTCAGAGTCGAAGATCTGATCCTCTTATAACATGAGAGCAAAGAAGGAATAACTTTTCCAGCTAACTCTTTCATGTTTATTTTTGTGGGGCTGAAAATACTTTTCTTGGAGTCAGACCTCTCTCTGTCCCTGGTGCTGTGTCCCCAAAATGCCAAGGGCAGCCTCACCAATCACTGTTCCACCCCCAACAGCTGCCAGACCGATCAGCAGGTGTCTCTTCAGCTTTTTCCTTCTTTCTTTCTTTTTTCTTGAGACTTCTGCAGTTCTGTGGGGGGGATTAAAAGTACAAAAACTAAGGGAAAAGCCCAATGGATAACACTGCTGCATCAGAATCTGCTTTTATTCTCCTCGGTGTAACTTCCCTCCCCAGAACAGTAAAAAGGAACATGCAGGTGTGGACTGTGACAGCACACTGAGATTTAGGAGCATGGATTTAGAGATTTAAATTGACTGGATTAAATGGACCACAGATTTAAATTGAAACAATTTAATTGCTGACAAAAGCCAACAGATATTACTTACTCAGAAACCCCTTCCTAATAGGGCTGAAGCTTGTAAAAAAGAAAGAAACAAAAAGTCAAAAGCATTTCATTAACTATATGTTGTCTAAGTGTCCAAAAAACCACCAGAAAGCTAAGAAGAAATAGGGAAAAGTGTTTGAAATAAAAGGGAACAGAGGTAATTTGTGCTAACAAACAGAGATGCAATTAAACTGTTTTCCAAAAGCAGTGTTTACTTCAAGCTGCTTTCTAATTGCACATGACAATACAATAATATACTAGGAATTAAACACAGTCATCAGTGTGCATTTAAGCTGTATTATAACAAGCTTATCAGAAAGAGGTAAATAAACCTAGAAGGAATAAATACCACTTGTTAGCCACTACTTTTGACTTCTCTCCAGTGTCTTTGCATTCTCTCTTACAAGAAGTGCTTCCATTTCAGAGGAAAGTGGGAGAAACAGAGGATACTGGAATAAGTTGTTTCAAGAGGAAGGTTCCTTCTGGCCTGTTTACACAGCAGTTAATCCAGGCCTTGAAACGTGACAATTTATCTTGCTTCCAAAATTGGATATTTTCCCTGTTAATCCTAGCCTAATTTTGGATTTTCATTATCCATATAATTGCTTAATCCTTCCTGGAACCCCCTAAGCACACTGTAATTTTGATTAGGACAATTTTACATGAGTCCCAAACAATATGCAGCTTTGTGAGGCGCAGCAGGAGGGGAATGGAGCTCAGTGGGTGAAATCCCTGAGTCACTGCACTGGCTGGCAGAACTCCCACAGACCTGCAAGTCACGGAGACTCTGTCTCCACAGAGACCCTCCAAAAAACCACTGCTCATTACCTTATGCAGCTGCAAACGTGGTGTCTGCAGAGAGCAACACCTCTCCAATTTCTGCACAGCCACAGCCACTTCTACAGCCCCACGGACAAAACGGGGTTTGGCTCTCAGAGAATCATGGAATCATTGGGGTTGGAAAGGATCTCCAGGACCATCAAGTCCAAGCTGTGCCCACCTTGTCACCCAGCCCAGAGCACTGAGTGTCACGTCCAGTTGTTCCTTGGACACCTCCAGGGATGGGGATTCCACCACTTGCATGGGAAGCCCCTTCCAATGCCTGAGAGCCATTTCCATGAAGAAATTCCTCCTCATTTAATCTGAACCTCTTCTGGTGCAGCTTGAGGCCATTTCCTCTCATCCTTTCAAAATGCTCTATTTTGTGCCTAAGTCACCAGTCTGAATGCTTGGCTTTGGATAAAATTGCTCCTGGAGTTCTTTATACAAGTGCTGCAGCCAGGCTGTTCATACCTAAGCTGGCAATACCCAGCAATTTCTGTTCTACATGAGGTTCATCAGCTCTTACAGTCACTGCACTGTGTCCCAGGCTGAGAATAATGACAAGAGAGCTGGAACATGTCTAACCTGGAGTCAGCTGGAATAATGAGCAGTTTGAGTTATGTGGGGAGAAAGAGAGTGGCAGCTAAATCCTGCCTGCTGATGCAGTAAATAAAAGAAGTTTTGCCTGTCACTGCTTTCCTTCTGGAGCTGCCAGCAGCTGCTTCCTAATGGCTCCTCCATTACCATTATCACTGGATTACCAGACTGCTTTATCCACTCTGGTAATTAACTGCTGCTTCTGGTATTTCTCTACCCTCACTGAGCTCAGATGTGCAGCTTCTTGCCTGAACCACAAGTTATGTTCAGAGAGATTGTTATGGGGAATTTCAGGTCATTTTCCAATACGGAAAAGTGCAGGAGCACACATTAGCAAGCAAATGTTGTGATGTTTTCCAGTTTCTCACAGAACTGTTTACAAAAGAAAAGTTCTCAGGTCAGAGCACATTTGGTGCAACTAACATGGATTTAACTGGTTGGAGCATTATTCTTTAGAGGATGGTACATTTAATCTCATAGGTTCTGGGCCTTAATCCAACATATCCACAGCAGCAAAGGCAGGAGCAAAACCTCCTGTTAACAAGTATCAGTAAAAACACCTGTGCAGGAGCTGCCAAACCCCTGGTTGGTTATTTCTGCTCCAAAACCTCTTGCTGGTCAAAGCTGGAAGCATCCCAAGCACATGATGGTGTTCCCAGCCCCAAAATCTGTGAGGTCAAGGTGGTGACAAGTTTATATTTTTCTCCCTTTCCCCATTGACTCCTGACTTCAAACCAAAGAAAGGATCATCGATTCCCCACAAATCTCAGCCTTGTTTTAGCACAGCAGTAACAATATGTTCGCACTATGGCCTTGGGCTTCTGTCACCGTAAGGATTTTTCTTTTTCTTTTTATCCAATAGACATTTACTCCCATGGCTACAGTTTGAGCAAAGGACAAGACAGGAACCCTGGCTGTCTCCACAGCAGACACACAGGAACCCCACTGGGCTGGCAGCAGGGTTTGAAATCCACGCTGTTCTTTTGCCGTTATCAGACACAGTTTAAAGGCCCAGCACTGAGTTTGTTTCCACAAACTACAGCAAAATAGTCCCCATTAATACCAACCCTTGCTCCTGCACATCAAATGTTTAGCAGTCCACGATCTTTGAGATTATTCTGACTTTTCCTTTTTACAGTGTGCTATAAAGTTAAGCATTATTTAAATACAGCTGTTACTGGAAGATACCCATCACATGATGGACCCCATGGTAACATCTGAGCTGAACCATGGCAAGGGTGTCAATTAAAGACTTTATTAGCATTCAGGGTAATCTCATAACTTGTTTGCTGAGTTGACAGATGAAAATATTTCCCTTGAAAGTCCACTACGGACATGTTTACTGCCTTAAACATCGCTAAACTGTCGCACAATTCCTGCCTGATGAGAGGAATATAAAGATACTACATTTCTTATAGATACCAAGAATTAATCCTATGTTAATAACATGGAATTATGAGCCAGGTCTGTACCAATCTGAAGATTCAGCCTGTTGCCCTCAGAAATCTGCCTTTAATAGGAGTTATCCAGCTGTCTCTTAAAGATGCTTAAAGACATTTCCAGAGACAGTGAACAGCTGAGGATCTAATCCTGATTATCTGTAGGAGCTTCATTCTGCAAGAGGCAGTTCTATCTGAAGGATATTGGGCCAAGAGACAACAAGATCTTTGTGATGTATTTATGCAAAATCTCTGAGAGGCAACTGGAAAGAGGAAAGGAGGCAGCTCAGTGCAGAACAGCCTTTACCAGTGTGCAAGGCCAGGTCTCAGCTCTGATTTTATGAATGCTGTGCTTTTCTGCTTGTCAATGCTGTAACGGCTCTGCAATCCTAATCAAGCCATAAATGATTACAGTAAGAGCCATGTGGGAAATAATCAGAGACTGGACTTAGGCACAACTAATTACTGCTAAGTTTTCGAGCACTGGCAGCATTTTTTGATCCTATATCAAGCCAAATGTTCTTACTCTGACTCTTCCTCTTTTTCTTCCTTCAGGCTCTCAAGCAGAGATTCCTCCAGGATTTCCAGATCTTCCAAGGGAATTCTCAGCAGCCAGCTGACACGGCAGATCAACACCCTGGATCGAGCATCATAGGATCCTTGAAGAGAGAAAAGCCCAGGAAACCAGTCTGATCAGTCTGATCACACAGTTTAGTTAAGGAGCAGAGTACTCAAGGAAGGTGTCACAGAGCAGCTCCTTCCCCCAGGCTCTCTTTTTCTTCCGGGAACATGAGAAGAGACTGCTAAATGGAAAATCCTTCTTCCCTGTGAACAGAGCCACCACACCAGGTAATGCCTCTGCGGCAGGAAAAGGATCTCAGATCCATCCTCTGTGGTACAGGCCTGTTGGCAACTTCTCAACAGAGAAATGCTGCAGCAGGACCACTGCTAACTGGAAATATCAAACATGTCTGTGTGGGTAACTGGGCACAGCCCACCTCAACTGCACCAGTGCAGGAAGGTGGCATTTTGTAAAAATGCATCTCCATGCAAAAGCTTTATCTTCTTCTTTGGTGTCAACAAGAGGCACTAGGGAGCGTAAAGCTACACACCAGCTCCTCCAGCAGCACCATGGATAAATGTTTCTTTTTACATTCCCTGCTGGAGATGCAGGAGTGGACAGTGCACTCAGACAACAGCAGACAACAGAACTGATTACCCCTGTTTTTGTAAGCAGGTGTTCTTGAAGAAAAGACACCTTAGAAGAAAAGACATCTTAAGTGTAATAGATTTTTAATTATTTGTGCCAACTCTTGCTTTTTTAACGTGTTTCTCTCAGCAGCACCTACTACTTCCTGATGTTTGGCTTTTATAAAGGGTTCTTGGTGCACTCTGGGATGAAAAACACAATTGCTTTTCTCAGAGTAGGTGAAGATACGAGCAAGACCCAATTACAAAGACTTTGTGATACCCACTGCACGTAGATCAAATACGGTATTGGGCAATCTATTAAGATTGTTTATTTATTACCATTATTACCAAGATACCACACTAATTCCGTGGCCTTTAATGACACTCTCTATCAGGTTTGTGCTTAGTTGAGAAACGAGGACAGGATTTATCTTCACTCCTTCCCGAAATGTGGCACGTCCTGCAAGTCCAGGCAGGTGTAACGAGCCCCCTTCTTTTTTCTGTCTGCTGACACTGCTGGGCTCCTTCCTCACCAGCCTGGTGGGAAGGCAGCAAGGCTTGGAAAGATATTTCTCCAAAATTCCAGCTTCACAAAATAAGTGGTTTTGCAATAACTGACTTGTCAATTTTCCATTAAAAATAAAGCAGGAACAAAACTTGTTTTGTTCTGCAGTGCAACAGGCTAATCAGCAACCAATGAGTTCTCTCCTGTGAGAACATGTTAAAACACAGAGATTTAAAAAATGCAAGTAGTGATAGAATCCAGGCTTCTTTTAGAAATGAACATTCTGTTCAGCAGACAGTCTTTATTTCATTAATTTTATCAGACTAATCCATGTAATGGACTGCAAACCAGCGAATTGCTTTATGTGTAATATAATATATGAGAAAAATCACATTTCTTTATAATGGGCTTCACAGGACACTCCGGAANTGTTTTATGTGTAATATAATATATGAGAAAAATCACATTTATTTATAATGGGCTTCCGGAATTTTTTTTTTTTTTAGGCAGCCAGCAAAAAATATTTTAGGCTGAGATTTTCATAACAGCTTTACTGCCTTCCTAAAGGAAGAGGTCCCCTGATTCCCTGGAAACACTGGAGAAAAACCACCCCACTCCACCACCATTTACATCTGGTTGCCAATGCATGGTATGTGAAGGTAAGGAGATGAAGAGCTGTTCAATTTTCAGTGGGCATTATTAACCATTCTTAAAATAAGAGTTGTTTTTCCTGAAGGGGATGCAGGGAAGGAGTGTGCAGCTTTTGCCAGAGAGGAAGCTGAGATGAAATAGGATAGTACCTTTTTGAGCACTTTTAAGTATCAGATGTAAACTCAACTACATTATTTTTACAAAGAACAAATGGTAAGTAAACTTACCATCTTGAAGAGAGAAGGATAAAAGGTCCTAAAGAGAAAAGAAAAATATTCAATTTAAAACTGGTGATGTAGGTCTGGAGGGATCAAAATGGAGGCATAAAACCTATCAGACTGATTGAATTACTGCAGCAGCTCAGTTCATAAGTGGGAAGTAGAAAGTTACAATTCAGTGAGGCAGCACAGAGCAAAACCAGTCCAAAATTCTCTGAAGGCCAGTACAAAGGGCTGGACAGAAGCAGATAATGCTTGGTATATGCTGAGGCATCCCACATGTTTTGTTATTTTATGATGATCCTGATCTCACACCAGACTTCAAAGTTTGGAGGAACGGGGCTCTAATCCTCCCACTCTAATGCCTTCTGCTCCCTACAGTCACATGGACTCACATATGCAACACCACTAACAGGTTTGAATGTTCCTCTAATGGCCCCTATTTTCTTTGGCATTCTGGGAATTCACAGTTTAGGCAGTAAGGCTGAACTGGCGTGAAGTTCTTTTGGATTAAGTGAGTTAAAAACCACAGAATTTATGGCTGTCTGTCAAGACTGAGGGACTTGACTTCTGTGTTGGCTCTTTACCATAAAAAAACAGAAAAACAAATCAATTCAATAGATGGTTTCTATGGATAAATCTATGAAAAAGAGGCCGGTGTTTTTACAACTGTGTTCTCCTCTTTTATTGCCACTGGACAAATTCTAAGCTCTTTATGTGACTACATTAAGCACCAGCTCAGTTGAGCTGCTTCCCTCTCCTACACACAAATACAGCACAGCTGAATTTTACAGGGAATCCTTTCAGCCCTCTGGGAACACAAAAAATGCAGCCAAAGATGTACGAGGCTGCCAAAGAGTTTATGATTATTAGTCCTGTAAGCTCCCAAGCACAGTTTGTATCATAAAAACTTCTCTAATCTGAGAGTCCTACACGAGAAGTGCAGAATGCATAACAAACCACCCTGAGCCAACCAGAAGAGGGACAAACTGCAGACTGCTCCCTAGGCTGGCTGGTGGGATGTGGGAATTGGAGACACCAGTCTAGAGGGAGGGATGTAACTGGTTTCCCAAAGCCTGAGTACTGGGAGTGCCCAGGGATCAGCTATGTGGGCACCATCACCTCCCCTCTGGGTGTATTTCTGGGGCAAGAGTTTGGCACAGAGGTGTCAAAGCCCAGCAGAAGGTGCAGGGCTGGGAGCCTCGAGCAAAAAGCTCACCAAGCAAAGGGCCTCGAGTCTAGAATAAGGTGAAGCTTATGACCTTGTTGCCACAATTTTCCACAGACTGACGAAAGCAGCCTCTGGAAGAGGGTGATGGTTTGTGGGCAATAAACTCTCCCTGAGTGAGGCTCAGGGAGCTGGGGCTGTGACTCAGGTCCCATCCCGTCTGCCCAGTATCACCTGTGGCACCTCGTATCAAACCACCCCAAATAAATCTGACCTAAGCGTCTACACACGTGCCTTTCAAAAGGTCAGGGATGCACGTAGGTAATCAGGTGATAAAACTGTTTTTATGGCATCCGTGCCAGTTAGCACACTCAAACTTAGGCTGCAGTTTAGGCTGTGCACATACTGCACATGCAGGCAGCTGGAATCCAACCAGCAGGATTAGGTTAGTTCACAGCTGGTTTGCTTTCCTCCCTAAGCAGCAGTTTTTATATTCAAGCCTTATTTTGAAGTCAGTGTTTTGAATCTCCATGAAAATTCCATGACAAGACAACCACCTATATGACTGAGAAGCCTTACAAAAGAAGGGAATCTTTTTTCAGTCTTTGCCAGCTTTTTCTGAGTTGATGCAGGTTCAAAACCCACTTCCTTAGCGACAGAGAGCCCCAAATCCACATTACAGTGAACGTGGGTAGGAAACCCTGGAAAAAGGGCATTCTAAGTATGCTGAGAGCCAAAAACATATTCATAATAAGAATTTTCAACATCTTATCACCTATCACAGCTTCTACACCTCTTTTATTGCATTGCCTTCCCATACCACACCCATAGCCTGCTATGACTACTGTCTTTGAAGGATTCAGTTACCACCATCTGCCTGTGTTAGTCATCCGTAATGAACACAAAGATAACAATCCATAATCCTCAGATGTTCATTGAATCAATGCTGAGCTCACATCTAATTTCCTGACTTCATGGATCATTTCTTCAGCTCCTTTGAGATGAAGGGCCTTCAAAAATGCAGCATTAGTGCCAGCAAGGCCCTGCCACTGAACACGCCGAGCAATTAAAGCAGATACTTAATAAACCGTAAATATTGCGTCAGCAGCAGCTGAATACAAAGGAGCACAAGCACCATAAAGCAAAAGATCAATAATTCATAAAGCTTTGTCCCATAGCTTGTTTATTTCCAGGTAAGAAGGAAAAAGCTGATCTCAGCTTATTGTTGACATTTGCCACACACCAGTGGTTTTTTCCAGACACATCTCTGCTGCCTTGCTCTACTGAAGTCTTTCATTCTGTCTCTCCTCCGACAAAATCAATCACCTTGCCCACATGCAGATGGCTGTGTAAGGGATTGCTGCTGTGGCATTAGACTGATAGTTATTCCTCATCCTTGCTTTCAGCTGATCAAAGTTGTCTATGGTTTCTGTATTCCACCCAAATCCAGGGGATATCCTCAGTTTCCTGTCAGAGCAAAATCCCATGTGCTCCTGCTGATCCAGAGCCACTTTTGTACAAGCACATGGAGCCCTCATGCAGCATAAGCTCGGAGCAAGCACAAGCTAAATTTCACCCTTAATAAACTCAGCAGCAACTCAGGAAAACCTGCCTCAATGCAGAGAATCCATCCTGAGGCTCAGAGAATGAGGGAAACAATGCAGGAAGCACATCAAGGCAGAAAGAATGGGTGTGGATGTATTGAATTTGAGGAAACAGCATCCAAAGAGCCACTTTTATTTTAGAAGATCTGCTCTAAATTATTAAGATCCCTGTTGAGATCAAGTCCTTGAACTATTGTAGGACTTTGGGCACTGGAACATTTGGACCAGGAGCAGATCCTCTGAGGCATTTCATGGACTGCCAGGAGACAGGAAAAGGTGGCTGAGGAAATGGGTGCTGGTCATGGTGACCAGAGAAGTTCACTGCTCTCTTATCTCCCCTAACACAGCCTATTTCTCACATCTGCTGTTCTGCCAGGCCATTGCTCAAGGTGAGTGTGTGATAGCCCTTAATCAATCAATACCAGAGCACTGGCTGCATGCAGGGTGTCTGGCACAGGGTGACACAGCACAGGGTGACAGTGCCCATATTCCGTGTGGCACCACCAGCAGCCTAATGCTCTCTGCACCCTGCATGGCATAACATGAGGTTGGATGAGGAGAGATCTTCCTCAGCAAAAGCAAACACTGCTAAAATGCTTCATTCTTTTTATCTTTCCATCAGCTTTTACAGCACAACATTATGGAGCAGCCCCTGTTTCACTTCCTCAGTGAAAGAAAATAAAGTCACAATAATTTCCTTCTGGTCAAAGTGTACTCTGGGAAAAAGACTTTGGAAATTGTGCTCCTTGGAGCATGTATGTGGAGGTGGTTTGTGATACATATATAATGAAGGGGCTTTTAAACAGGTTAAAATCATGTCTACTGTGTTCAGGGTGTCACTAAAATCTGTACAACACATGTATGAATGAAGACCACTGCAGTAACACAATCGAAGTAAAAACTTTGTCAGTGCTCTGTTCTGTAGAGTGAAGCCATCAAAGACACAACTCAGCAGTGACCATGCTTCATGTTCATCATTTCCATGAGGTCTTTATGGATAGACTGGCAGTCCCCCCACAGCTGCTTATAAATAAATGCCTATCAGAAATATTGATTTTAATTCCCTGACTGCACAAACAGCACTTCAGCTGCAAACAGGTATGACAAACCTCTTTTGCAAAGCAAACAAGGGCAAGGGGAGCACATGGACTTACCTGGGTAATGAAAAGTGGATTTTCTTTCAAGATGGGATCCTTCAGCAAAATTTCAGTGAAAGTTTCTGTGCCCTCACCTCCTAAGCCATCAGCAAAGGCTGTCATGGCAGGTAAGACGGCATCAGGCAGGTCCAGCCACTTCACAAAGCCCTTGATGAATTCTGTCCTGAAGGATCTATAAGGCAACAGAAGCAGTTAAAGCTTCACAAGTGGGTATTTCAAGGCTCCAAAACTGGAGCAAATTTTTGGAAGCTTTGAGCAGTCCTTGGTTTCAAACATTGGTTCACACAAAAAATCAAAGCATCAGGAGTCAGAAGAAGGTGAATTGCTAAACAAATTGGCTAAATAAACAAGGAAACAATCTGAGTGAGACTAGACCTTGCTTCAGAACATGCTTTGATGTCTGCAGTGTTAACGGATGTGTTTTGCGCTGAATTGTAAAAGTCTTACAGGCACAAGAGAGAAAGGATCTTCCACTCCCCCAGCTTCAGAAGACCCCGAAGAGTCTGATACCAGCTCTGGCTGAGCCACCACCCAAAATCCAGCTGCCCTGTCCAGGCCCTGCTCCACCTGTACCTTTGCTCGATCCCAGGGAACAGCCAGGCGAGGGACATCCCGCAAAGCGCTGCGTACGCGAATCTCCCGGCTTCACCCAGCTGCCGGCCCAGGAGCACGCACGGCTCCCTCTCCCTGCCCTGCTCAGCCTCCTTTTGCTGCTTCGAAGCCCAGCCCTTCCACTTCTCCTCCGCAGCCATTTGCACCTGCAAGTTCAAGGAGGAAAAAGCAGCAGAAAAAAACCAACAGCAAACGGCTGGGAACCAGGAAGTGAGGAGACAAATTGTCTTTGTTTTTACTGCCACACTTGCTACTGGAATTAAGTCAAGTCTGACCAGGCCCAGCTTGTCTATTGCCCCCAACACACTGCTGTGACCAGAGAAGACACAGGAACAGGACACAGATGAACAGTTCACCAATTCCCAAACATTTTGCACAAAATTAGCTGACAATAAATATTTCAGCCTGCAAGAGGACAAGTTCCTTTTGGGATGCAAAAGGACTGGGCTCCATTCAGGTCTATCAGTCCCACATTTACTGCAAAAATAACATGAAAATAAAAGCTCTGCACCTGGTGCAGGGACCAGTAGAGCTGCCTGGGAAATAATTTTCCTGTCTCATCCTCAGCCCAAATTGCTCCTGTTTGTTTTGGTGACAGCATTAGGAAAGTTGAGTCCAGCTGCAGCCTCTGAGAAGGACTTTGATGGGTCCCATGGTCACTGCTGTGCTTTGCTTGTAATATTCCTCCTCTATACAACCTGCCACTGCTCTTTCCCTAAAAATAAGATCCCTGCACCACACAGACCTTGAGCTGGGCCAAGATACTATTTTTTAGAGTGTAGATGTGCACACTTCCAAGTGAAGGGCTTCCAGCTGCTCCCCTGATGGTGCCAGCAGCAAACTGAGACCTCAGGCAGAGGTGACAAGAGCTCATTTCAAATTCAACCTGGGTAACAACCTGCTCCAGGGTTCACTTCAATCACCTGGAATTTCTACTGATTTCCTTAAGATCCAATCAGTTTCTAAGGGGAACAAATCACCCATTTCATTTTATAGTTCAAATGAAAATGTTTCCTTTCTTCCACACCCTGACTAAATGGGAATTAGGAGCCCATGACACTACAAGTGACTCCCAAGGGATGCAGACCATTTACGGATCATTTTAGAGCCCTGAAAGAAAGAACTGCAGCAGGAGCTGCTCTTTTAAAAGAGATTTTATTATCTGCATGTCATCTGTCATGGTCCTTTACGAAAGGTGTCTGTCATGCTTTCCCACTCAGAAACCCTAAACATCCAAACTTCCAGACCAATTTTCCCAGGAATAATCTAACGCTAAAGTTTCAATAATTTTACAATTATTTGTCATGTCAGCTCACCTCTGGACACATTATGGGAGACAGCACTGAAAATAAAACCCCCTTCCCTGATAGATTTATTGATTTCTTAACTTGGGCTCATATGAAAAGTGAAGCAGCTAAAAAAAGATCCATGAGCAGTACAACTCTTTAACCTAATTTCCTAATAACATAAAATATGGAGCAATAATGGAGCAACACCATGGTGGCTCCTGGCATGCAACAAATAATTCAGAGTGCTGAGCAGCTAAAATACCTAGAGAAAGTTTCTGGAAGACTTTGCTCTGAAGATGCTTAGATCAATGTACTTCCCTCTACACAGGTATCTTTTTCCTTTTAAACACGTAGGAAAAAATGGGTTTAGAATTTTCAGACATCCAGCATAAAAAAAGGGCAATGTGTGATTTACTAAAGAAAATTTGGGCCAAGAAGTTTTGCCACAAATCCAAGATGAGGGAATTGAGAGTTAGAAATAGATTCCAAAAGTTATTTATTCCAAAAGTTTTTAAGTCTCATGGCACTGGAATTCCGATCCCTGCCTTGAACAATGTGGTTCAGCAATCAATAGCATTGCCATAATCTGAACTGTCACTTGAAAGAGAATTTTTTATCACTTCCAGCTCTCATTTCTCTCACAAAGCCCTTTGTTTTCTTGAGACATGGTGTATTTTATACAGCAGCTCACACAATCCTGTTTGGAAAGCAGAAAGAGAATTTCTTTGCATATCTAAAGCTGTATGATTGATGTGTTCTCTGCAGCTGAAAGAGGAAATAGACACAGGGTGGCATCACGTTTGTCCTAAACGGTGACAAAAGCGACCAAACCATCATCTCCACAACCCCCCAAAGTTAATGAGGCATCTCATTAACTTCGGAGAAGCGGTTGTAGATAATTATTCAGACGGGGCTGGCCAAAGAGTTCCACAGTGGGGCACAGTGGGGGCAGCACAGCCCAACTGTGTTACCCATCGCACACAACACTGTGACTGTGGAAACATTTGGTCAAAAGAGATTTTTTGGGGATCTGCACATGGCTCCAGAGGTGCTGGGAGCACCATGGCCTCTGCTTTTAATCCATAGATACGAGGTATGAACACGGAATGCCGTTAATCCAGTTCTGTCTCAATGCAAGAACACATAAATGCGTCATGGATGGGCCACAGGGATCAGAGCCCGAGGGGACAGGAACATGGAGAAGCCCAAAGCTTAAGGAGTCGGAAAAGTGAGCGCGTTTAATTCAGTTAATCCTAAAGTTTGCACAGCAGCGGCTGAGAAGCGATGTCCGCACAGTGAAGTGAGCAAAGCTGGGGAGAGAGAAGAGCACATTGAGAAGCGTGAAGGTACCACCTCAGCTAGGGAAGCTGTGAGGGCGGACACCGCCACAGCTGCCCGTGTTCACTTCTACCACAAGTCCTTCACGTCTGAAGTCTGCTGACCCAACACAGGCACATATTTACGGAAAGCGC
Organism: Promerops cafer; assembly: GCA_013398275.1. Taxonomy (NCBI): domain Eukaryota; kingdom Metazoa; phylum Chordata; class Aves; order Passeriformes; family Nectariniidae; genus Promerops; species Promerops cafer. The sequence continues at coordinate 95,618 of VZSE01007669.1, read as the reverse complement.
CGCTTCTGGCCACGCTGAGAGGAAGGAAGCAGCGGCCAAAGCAAGGGAGCGGCCTGAGGGGAGGGTCTCGCCCGGGGAGGGTCCCGCCAGCTCGTCCCTCAGCCCGCGGCGCTGCCCCCGCCCAGCCCCTCTCCCACCCGCCTGGCCCGGCCCCGACCTGCCGCCAGCCCGGCCGAGTACCGAGCACCAGGAACCGAGTACCGCGAACCAGGAACCGAGCACGGACTACCGCCGCCGGCGGCCGCCCCTTCCTGCCCGGCCCGGCCTTGCCGCCGGCGCTGCGCCATCGGCGCAGCCAAGTGCGTAGGGAGGGTGGGAGCTGCGCTGGGCTGAGGCGATGGAGGGCACTGAGGGGATCACAGAATATTCTGAATTGGAAGGGACCCACAGGGATCATGAAGTCCAGCTCCTTAAGTGTATGGCCCACACAAGGGATCAAACGCACGATCTTGGTGTTGTCAGTACCATGCTCCAACCAACCGAGCTGACCCCGGGATCATCTGAGGGGATGGTGAGGGATGAGGTGATGCTGCCTAGCCCCATTTCTCATTATAATTCCCTCTCTCTCAGGCCACAGTGTATTACCCAGTCAGTATCCGAAATCAGGAGCTAGCCAGGTAAGGTAAGCAGGGCATGGGACTTCAGAGCTGAAACTTTCTTAACAAAATGACCGGCGTGAATTAAACTTGAGTACAAGCAAATCCTTTACATTTTGGAATAGGAATATAATCCCATTAGGCTTTTCTCTATAAACTTAATTGCTGCTTCAAACTCTTGCATGGTTATTGAGCCTCATCTTGCCAGAAGGGAATCTGTTCAAAAGATACCAGGTTCCAGAGCCTCATGACTGCCACCAGCATCTGTGACCTCTGAATCACCTGGGTGTTAGTGGCTCTCAGGCTGAAAAACATTTCATTGGAACTGCTGAAGGAAAACTTGGAAGGTGCTGATCTATAACTATGGATCTATAAGGATTCTTTCAGAGGGCCAGTCTCACCCTGGAAATCACACTTCTGTATGCTGCCCTTTCCTGTTGACCTTTTCTTTTTGGCTCTCTAGAAAGTAGTGTAATAAAACAATTCTTTTGGAAGGGCAGGGTGAAGCATAATAACAGATTTTACTGATCATGTTCAGTCTGTTTTCATTTCTTCACATCCATGTGCTGAAAACATACATGGGCTGGCAGGATCCCTTGTGAGTGATCTGTTCAGGCCAATATTAATATATTTGTTACAGACCTTTACAGTACCAGTCACCCATTGGTGTTGGTGAAGGGAACTTGACAAGAATATTGTCTGTGAGCTTTAAGACTTGCCCAGTGTTTCTGAAATTATTTTCAGTGCAGCTAAATATCTGGTCCAGTCTTTATATCTGGAATAATATAGTATTTGCGTTTAAAACTGCCAGCCTTTTTCCCAACTGGAAAGCTTTTTTCTGGTTGGTTATTAGCAAATGTCATATGTGTTCTGCAGCAAGTCTGTTGCTGTCCAAAGAGATGAGAAAACCCAAAGGATTTATTTCCCCTGAAGAATCCCGTTCCTGGCAGAAAACAAACCTGTGTTTTCCAAGACTTTAGCAGCACAAGAGCTCCTACCCTCTTAGTCTAATCTGTTTTATCTGCTGTGAGACACTCTGTATATTTATATACTGAGCAACTGCAGGACATCAGTTTCCATTCTTATCAAACACAAATATTTACCTGATCCAAGGTCTCCTGAGATCCTTGACACTCTTAAGTTTAACTAGAGAAATCTATTTTTTTCCTCAGTTTAATTTTAGTTGGGTTTCAGGGTATTTTCTCAGTATTTTTTATTTTTTAAATGAAGGAATACTCCAACACATTACTGCTTTGATTTACTCACCAACTCAGCTCTGCAGACTCCTAATACGCTTTCTCAGATGCAATTCCTGTCAATAAGGAAACTAGGAATTGTTTTGACAGTAATTGTCCATGAAGAATTGAAACAAAGAAGTCAATGAGTAATTAATATTATTTAAATTTAATGGAGACATTCCATTTAAAAATATCACACGTGGTGTGGCGCAGCAGTCGATGGATTTCTGTTTACCTCTGTGAGCATCTCCAAGGGTAATGTAAAGGGGGCAAGAAGAGAGATCCTGCAGGGTGCCAGATAAAGGAATTCAGGTGAGAGGAACTATTTCTGTGCTAAATAGTGTGAGGAATTTGGAGGAATTTTGAGCCTTGCCCTTTGCAAGCCACAAACTCAAGATCAGGAGTGTTGATTTTGCCTCTTCCTCTCCAATTTTGTGTGTAACTTCAAATGACATCAATTGACATTCCCTTTTCCCATCCCTGCCAGGGATTAAGGTGATAATCTGGGTTAAAACGACTCTCTTCCAAACACCCGCTCCCTGATTTAGCAGCCTTACTTCCCACACTGTCCCAAGGAAAGGTGTCCATGCGTTCAGAGTGGGAACAAGAACCCCGGGGTTTTGCAGGACATCACCTCCCGGGTGTTCCAGAGAACATCCTGCAAGGCTGATCAGGAAGGGACACGGACATGAACAAAATGGCAAAAGCAAACCAACACAATTACTAGTCTGGCATAAAAATGTGTGGAAAACATATAAATATCAGCATATAAATAGTTCATTTTGTTTGCACTAATGAGATTTAACAACACTGTGCATTGGCATTGAGCCAGCTCAGCCAACTGTTGAATTTATTCTCTGAGAGATTGTTTTTAAGTCCATAACTCACTGGTGTGCTGCTGGCCCAGTCCCTGATCTCTGGGACAGGCAGGTTATTTCAGGCAATAGTAACAATGTGGATCTCCTTGTCCCAGGAGGCAGGGGAGTCCTTCTTGCACCTGCAGCGGAATTTAGGAGTGCAGCAAAGCACCATAGACATGAGCAACCCCAAAGTAAGCAGGAGACAAATTACCCATTTCACCCTCCCCGAGTACATAAAGGGGAGGATGAGCATAGCGAAGATCACCCCAAGCAGCAGGAGCAGCACGAAGCTCTGCACAGCCAGGCTGGCGTGTGCTGGGCTGTTTTCCTCTGTGTTTAAAATGTCCTGGCTGCTCTGAGTCCAGCTATTGCCGTCCAGCCCCATGGCACAGATGTACACCTCAGGGTTTGAATCGAGGTTCTCCAAGCGCTCCAGGATGTCTTCTTTATTCTGAAGTGTGCGGATGAGCCCTCCTGACACAAAGGTGGGTTTTCTACAAAGAGGGCAGGTGATTATCCAGATGTTCTCCTCTTTCCTGAGGATCAGCTTGAGGCAGATGGCGCAGAAGGTGTGCTGGCAGTCCAGGAGCTTTGGGACTCTGTAGATGCTGTACTTGTTGAAGCAGATCATGCAGTCCATATCCAGGGTGGCTGTGTTTGAGCACTGGTAGTTCAGTTCCAGCATGCTCGTTTCAGGAGATTTTGTGTTCGTTAGCACATCAAGTGGCCTTGAGTTTGGAGAGTCTCGTTCCAAAACTGCTGGTTTAAAGGCAGCAGGACTGTCTCTCTCTGTTCCTGAAGGTCTCTCCATTTCTTCAGTACACTCTTCAGTGAATCCCACTCTCTTCTCATGTCTTGAGTTTTGTGTTATGGATCCTGCTCTGCTCATTTCTGCAGCACCTCCCGCCACGGGCGCTGGACCGTCTGCCTCAGCTTGCAGTACTCCAGGAGCTGACAATCTCTTTTCCTTGTTTGGCTTGTCAGTGGATTTCTCCATGGAGATAAACCTCGGTGCAGCTTGTCTCCCCTTAGCTGAAGGATTTCCCAAGTCTCTGGCTCCTTTTATGTGTTGCTGTATTCCTGCTGTATGCCTGATTGATTAGTGAGAGCCTTAAGCGAGTCGTGCTCCTACAATATGATGTTTTTATGACATGGGGACCAGAGTTAATGATTGACTTCCCAGCCAAGACAGTTTACAACGACTGATAATATCAGTGAGCAATTCCTGTCCGGAAGCAGACGCCATGGCATTAGCAGACCACTCTTGACAGCCAGACACTACCACTGTTATTAAATTAGAACTCTCTTAGTTGAAAGCAATTTCATTGTTCTCTAAGCAGTGCTTTTCTGTACAGTGACAGGCTTGGGGGAATTACCTGTGTCTAACATCGGTGTTTGAATGCGGTGCTTTGATTAGAGCCTATGTATCACCAGTTGTGAGCTTGCTGGGGAGGAAGTTTGCTTTTGGTTTAGAAATACTTATAACCCTACAGCACCAGGTGAAGAATGAGATTGAAATTACTAATTTGACTGTTGAATGTCCAATTGTTATCAGCTCTTTTATCCAGGGTATCTCTTTTTTCATCCTAGGATAACTCTTTTGTCCTGTTTGTTTTAGTCATCAGAAGGTTTCCAGCACAAACTGAAGCATGACTGAGGCCCACACAGGGTCTCTCAGAGTCCATGAGAGAGATCTGGAAACTAAAAGCAAGACCAGTGTCCTAGATGGTCCATCTTCTTTCCTGTGGTGTTCACCAAACAACCTCATGCACTTGGGAATGCCCTTCCTGAGTGGTTTTGTGAATATTCATCTCATCTGAAAAAAAATGCCTGAACAAAATCCCTCAGTCTCTAATTTCTTTCTGCCTTTTTATTTGAGGAGTAAAATACAGATGGTTTCTCAGCAAGAATCCCATGGAAAGAAGGAATGAAAGAAGGAAGGGAAGGATCACTAATCCCAAAAAGCCAGATGAGGTCAGTGTTACCAGCAGAAGACACACAGTACCACACTGGTAGCCTCAAGTGCACCTGAATGCTCACACTGCCTGTGCCCCCAAGTCCCAGACCCTCCCTCCCAGAGAGGAGCAGCAGAAAGAAATGAAACAACTACAGATGAGGAGGGCAAGGAGTTCAGGAAGGCTCTAATCTCATGAACTCACTGGAGGAGGGGGATAAGGTGAGAAGAACTTGTTATTATTTGCTGAGAAATAGAGGGTTTGTCGTAAGCAAACTTCGTCAAAGTGCCTGAGCACTGCTGTGTTTCTGCTGACATGGCATGTGTTGGTGCTTGATGGACTTTTGGATGACCCCAAATTTTAGGAGCCTGAGTATGTCTCAGTTGCAGAAGTTTGTATCAAAGCGCAGGAATGTCTGAAAGTAGGCTGGTGAACTGCAAGACTCATTTATCTTTAAAAAGAAAATTTTCTATGCTCCATGTCTATCTGCTCTGTGTTCTACCAGTGGGTGGGGGTGACTTGTCTGTGTCTTTTGTGCTGGAAAAATAGTTTTTTGTTGTCCTCCACTGACCAAGTTTTCAGCCAAGCCCTGATTCCAGCTCCGCTTTGTCTCTGGTGTCACGAGTGATGCTCCCTGGCTGGCATGTGCCTTGTTCTTATCTGAATTACTCACAGCCCATTAATGTTCCTCAGGCTAATTACTGCCTCATTAATCATTTGCAATCAGTTTATGTACTCACACTGTTTTCCTGCTTTTAGTGTGCTTGCATAATAAAATGTGTTTCTGTGAAATGCTCTGCATGGAATTGTCTATAGCGGTAAATAGATATAAAAGCAGTTGTGTTGTTCCTAGTAAAATCCTCACGTGCCAGGAGCCAAACATCCCAGAAGATCCTGGGGACGCTCCTGTGAGCTTCTCCCTGTGCTGAGCTGTGGTTCAGGTTGTCCTGACTCTGGACAACAGAAAAATTATATACAACTTCAAAATCGCTGTGATGTGAAGGCTCTTACTGTATTCCCGGGACTGTTTTGTCAATGTTCCTCACAAAGTTGTTTGGGTGTGCCTTCTGAGCTAGGAATTAGAAATTCATAGAATCCCAGAATCCCAGATCGATTTGGGCTGGAGAGGACCTTAAAGCTTATCCCGTGCCACCCCCTGCCGTGGGCAGGGACACCTTCCACTGTCCCAGGCTGTTCCAAGCCCCATCCAGCCTGGCCTTGGACACTGCCAGGAATCCAAGGACAGCTACAGCTTCTTTGGGCAACCTGTTCCAGGGCTTCCTCACCCTCACAGGGAAGAATTTTTTCCCAGTATCCCATTTAACCCTGCCCTCTGTCAGTGGGAAGCCATTCCCTGCATCCTGGCACTCCAGGCCCTTGTAAATAGTCTCTCTCCATCTTCTTGTCAGCTCCCTGATGAGAAAGGTACTGAAAAGCTGCAATTAGGTCACCCTGGAGCCTTCTTTTCTCCACACTGAACAATCCCAATTCTCCCAGCTTTCCCTCTTGGGAGAGGTGCTCCATCTCTCTGCTCATCTTGGCCTCCTCTGGACTCGGCCGATGTGCAGCAGTTCTCACAGCGTCGGGCACTTTCTGTCACGATACCAGCAGAGAAAACCAGAGTCACGGGCACAGCGATGCCCTGGTGGCTGCTGCTGCTGGATCATTCCTTTAACCGGTTGCTGTGGGACAAATGGAAGAGCCAAAGAGCAGGAGGATGGCAGGAAATCCTCTCCAAGAGCCCTGCTCCAGCCAAATCACCCATCTTGCTGTGCCCCTTTTCCAGCATCCTGTGAGGAGTCTCCCTCAGTGCTAGAGGAAGCAAGTCGCGGAGGTTCAGTTTATTACACGTATCACATTTAATTAATCGTTGCTGTCTCAGCTCCGCTCCTGGCCTGCCGCTGCTGTCAGCCCTGTTCGCCTGGTGCCCCCTCGCGGGTAGTCCATCTGCTCTCCTCCCGGATTTGCTTTTTGCGTTCATTTCGCAGCGGTGATTTGGGGCTGAGCAGACACGGTCTGGGGTGCCGTGTCCTGCTGTAGAGCGGCAGCGGAAGGCGCGCACCCGTGAGGCCAGGGCGGGGCGTCACGGTGAGGGCCGGGAGCTGTGCTGGGCACCAGGGAAATGCTCTTGGGCGGGGGGAGCGCAATTAGCAATAGAGGCCAATTAGCCGCAAGCCGGCAGCTTTTGGTACAACACTGGTGACTTGTGGCGCTGCCTTCCGCAGCCTTTTCCCGCGGACACGCCGCTCCCGCCGCTTGGCTGCGCCGTCCTTCCCGTCGCCGCTGCCGCTTTTGGAGCCCCAGCCTCGGTTTCCCGCCCGGGACCCTTCTCTACCCTCTCCCCTTCCTCTTCCTCTTCCTCCTCCTCCTCGAGGATCCCCCGGGCGGGCGGCCGCTCACGTGACCGATGCCGCGGTCACGTGGGACGTGCGGTGCCATGGTCATGTGATCTGCCCGGTGTGGCCGGCGCGGCGGCCGCGGCGGGCATGTCCCGCAAACAGGCGGACAAGCCCCGGCCCGCCGCCGGCGCCAGGAAGGGCCGGCGGCCCCGGCATTCCCCCGCCGGATCGGCCCCGGGCCCCGCTCCGGGCGACAGCGGCGGCCTCGCTGGGCAGCTCCGGGCACTCGGCCTCAAGCTGCGGGAGGTGCCGGGAGATGGGTGAGCGCCGCGACGGGTGTCCCCAGCAACCCCGGGGCCGGCGATTCCCCGGACATCCAGCCCTGAAGGCTGAGGGCTTCCTTCTCCCCGGGTGATGGGAGTCCGTGTCCCCGGGGCCGAGGGCTTTCATCGCTCCCGGCGGTGGGGAGCCCCTGTCCCGGAGGCAGGGAGCCCATGTCCCGGGGGCCGAGGATTTTCCCCTCCCGGTTGAAGTGGGCCCTGTGCTCCCCAGGGGTGAAGATTTCCCCGCTGTAACCATCACGGATCTCTGCTGTTCTCTGCGGTTCTATAGGGCCTGATGGTTCAGCCAGTCCCAGCTCTAGTGCCCAAGGGGTCGAGGGCTCCACTGTCCAGCGGAACTGAGCATAGGAAGGTCCATAAATGTTCTTATGGAACATTTTCACCTCCTTTTCTATAAGGTGAAAGGATAGTAAATGTTTCTGCTGAGATGTTGCTCAGTGGGACATTTGTTTGTTCTTTGTTGCTTTATGTCCCTTGTCTGGTCTAAGTGTGAGACAGTTTGGCCCAGCAGTTTTACCATGACACTATCACTCAAACCCAGCCATTCCAGCAACAGCAGCCAGTCAAAGCACAGGGAATGAGTGCTCCTGTGCATTCATATCCTCTCTAAACTGGGCACAAAGAGCACAGCCCCTTTCCCTGTGACCCCACTTTCCTTCTGCTGCCTCAGACACACCCACTGCTCATTTCCCTCTTGGCAGCAACTGCTTGTTCCGGGCCCTGGGGGACCAACTGGAGGGGCACTCCCGGAACCACCTGCGGCACCGCCAGGACACGGTGGAGTTCATGGTGAGGCAGCGCGGGGACTTCGAGCCCTTTGTGGAGGATGATGTGCCCTTTGACAAACATGGTACGGGCTCCGTGGGACATCCTGGGAGGCATCCTTGTGTCATGGGGCTGCAGCTCCTTAGAGCAGCTCCTTACTAACCAGTTCTTCATCTCAGAACTACCTCTCCAGTTTTTAGAAACAGGGACTTAACGTTTATGGCTGTTGTGGTACTGTGGAAAGGTGAGCTGTTTAATCCGCATGGAATTTGTCCTGGAAATTATTTAAATTTAGGAGAAACTTGGAGAAGGAAGGAGAGACCAAAAAGGCAAGGAGTAAAAATTAGATGTTTTCAAAAGGAACTTAAGAAAAATTCTCATTGTCCTTGAGTACTGGTGGGTATTGGCTGTTTGGTAAGTGGCTGATTTCTTTGGGTTTCCTTCTCCTCAGCACTCAGTATTTCCTCTGGGGAAGCAAGGGGAAGATCCAAAGCAGAGGCAAATACAGCCTTTGATGTGCCAGGTACCGTGGAGATGATGCATGAAAGTAGTTTGGTCATGCAGTATGTGGCACTCCTCCTTCTGAGCTAACAGAGCTAGTGGCCTTGCTTAGTCTAAGTGCCATTTTTAGAGATTTCTGTGGTCATTTAAATGCATTACCTCATATTGCAGCCAAATTCTTGCCTCAGCACTCACTGTTTCACAGGTGGGATTTCCCTTCCAGAATTTCCTGGGCTTGTGCTGAAATCTCACCCCTCGTTATCCCTCCGTTGCTTTTGGAAGTATCAGAAATTAGGTTTCAACTCTTGTGAATGTTTTTTCCTTTAGTTGCCAATTTGGCCAAGCCTGGTACTTTTGCTGGCAACGATGCTATCGTGGCCTTTGCAAGGAACAATCAAATGAATGTGGTTATTCATCAGCTCAACGCTCCACTGTGGCAGGTGAGAAACAAAGCTTCTACATTTTTGCCTAACTTTTACCTGATGGATATAAGTACTATGGAAAATTCCTGATTTATTTAGAAAGAGCAGTAGCTGCAATGATCTGGGCATGGTGCAGAGCTGTGTTTGGTTTTTGAAGAGGGGGAACACTCAAGATTTTGGCTAGGAGGAGAGGGAAGGAAAGAAAACAGTGGGTGCATGAGAGATGGGTATGTGGGGGCAGAGCGGTGTGTTTTACTTGGGTTTTAAGCTGTGAGCTTCAGTGCCATGCTCCATTTCCTGAAGATCAGACTGCATTTGAGCTAAGTTTTCTGATGGGAACCCCAGAACGGGTCAGGTTGGAGGGGAGCATACTGAATCATCTGGTCCTGTCTCCCTGCTCTTGAGGCTGAACAGCCCCAGCTCCCTCAGCCTTTCCTGGGCAGAGAGATGCTCCAGGCTCTTCCTCATCTCTGCAGCCTTCACTGGCCCCGCTCCAGAGCTCCCTGTTTCCCTGTCCTGAGGAGCCCAGGGCTGGACACAGCACTCCAGGTGTGCCTCCCAGGGCTGGGCAGAGGGGCAGGGTCACTCCCTGACCTGCTGCCAATGCTCCTCCCAGTGCACCCCAGGACCTCTTGGCCCCCAGGACGTTCTGCTGGCTCCGGGACAGCTCAGTGACCCTGAGACCCCCAGGTCCTTTCTGCAGAGATGCTCCAGCAGGTCACCCCCGCCTGTGCTGGTACTTGGGGTTGTTCCTCCCCAGGGGCAGGACCTGCATCTGCCCTTGTTGAACTTCAGGCAGTTCTTCCCTGCCCATCTCTCCAATCTGGTGAATCCTTCTGAAGGGCTGCACAGCCCCCTGGAATTTGAGCTAGGAAACCCATACAATAAGATTCAGGAAGATGGAGATGAAGGGCATGCACTGTGTTGGAGTGGAGCTCCATCAATTCTGCATTGGATGTGGAATGCCAAGGTTTCTGACAGATAGAGAAATGAGGTTTTACAACAAATTTTAAAACCTTGAAGTGGTGTTTAATCAGCTCCTGGAAAGAACTATGTGTGACAGAGGGGCACTGAAACAAGTAATCCATCAGGTCCCTTGTTTTCTCTTTATTGTTGTTTTTCCATGACAAGTCCACACTGAAATGGGTCCATGCTCAGTCTGCCTGGTCATTGAGCAAGTGACAACCTGTATTCAAGTCAGGATTGTTTCTGGCCTCTATTTACAGACAGAACCAATGAAGTATATAGATTAAATAGGGCAATAAAGATAAAAAAAAGAGATGAAAGCTGTCAGTGACGTCTTAAATATATCTAAAACAGCATCACGTGGATTCCTGAACTCAAACAAGTTTAAACTCTGATTTATAGGCAGCCGTGGGCAGTGGGACAGGTGGGTGAAGTACCTGTGCAGAGGCAGTGACCCTGCAGAGGAGATCACAGGGGTGGTTTTCATGTGTTGTTCCTCAGTGTTGTAACTTAGTGAGACTCTGATGTCCTTTTGAACACCTTGATTGTTTCATTTCCTCTCATGGACCATGTTAGGGTGTCAATACAGAGTTTGTGATGAGGTTCTGTCTTGCCTGAGCAGTGTTGTTAGTGGAGGGTTGTCTCAGGCCCTTGAGAATGGTGTGAGTTAAAAGAACTGTGAGTAGTTGTAACATCATGAGAAGCTCTTTGCAGATGGACATCTCTGCATAGAATATTTTGGTCTTTGAACAGCCCTTAACTTTTTTTATAGTGACTGTAAACTATAGAATTGCTAAAGTTGGAAAAGACTTTTAAAATCATGGAGTCCAACTGTAGACTCAAGTTAGCTGAGATTTGTAGGTTATTTTATTAGCTTTTTGGATAACAGGCTGGCTTTTTTCCCCTCTGTTTTTAATCTGCAGCTCTCATTTACTTACCAGTTTCAGTGTGTTCATAGAATCAAAGAATCCCAGGTTGGTTAGGGTTGGGAGGGACCTTAAAGCTCATCCAGTGCCACCCTCTGCCATGAGCAGGGACACCTTCCACTATCCCAGGCTGCTCCAAGCCCCGTCCAGCCTGACTTTGGACAATCCTAGGGAACCAGGGGCAGCCACAGCTTCTCTGGGCAAGCTGTGCCAGGGCCTGCCCACACTCACAGGGAACAATTCCATCCCAATATCCCATCCAACACTGCCCTCTGGCAGTGGGAAGCCATTCCCCCTTGTGCTGGCACTCCAGGCCCTTGTCCACAGTCTCTCTCCATTTTTCCTGTCAGCTCCCTTCAGGCACTGGAAGGTCACAATTAGGTCACCCTGGAGCCTTCTCTTTTCCAAGCTGAACAATCCCAGTTCTCCCAGCCTTTTCTCATAGGAGAGCTACTCCATCCCTCTAAATCAATTTGGTGGCCTCCTCTGGGCCCGCTCCAGAGTGGAAAGAGGCTTCTCTAGTGAGAGCTAAATTGGCTAATTTTCAAATCTTTCAAGAGCTTTGGAATTTGTTAGATACCTGTTCAAGCTCTGGCAGAGGAGAAGTGTTTAAACTAAATTTTACCAAGTTTCAGCAGTTGAATAATTTAGTAGGATAGAAAGCAGGAGTTAAGTATAACCAAGTGTTGAGTTGGAACCTGAAGGTGAGCAAATGTAAAATAGATGAAGGGAGAATTATTTGTTGGAAAACCTGAAGTCATTAGTGCAGCACAGACTGCAGAGATGGCTGAAAGGTGACTTGGTGTGTGGTCTGGGAGCTGAGATAAGGCAATTCACAGACGTAAAAGGGTTGAGAAACTCTGGAGCCCTAAAGCAAGGAGTTCTGGTCCTTTGCTTGCTGACGTCTGCTCCAGGAGAGCTGTTGGGTCTTTGAACTTGGGCTGGCAGGTCAAGCCAAGCTGGTCTTCAAGTGCAATGGGATTTTCTGCATTCCTGGCAGGAGCTGGAGTGCTCTTATCTAACAGTTTGAGACACTGGTAATCAGGGTAGGAACTATTCTCACATCAGTACACATAATACTCAGAGCAGGAATTTTCTGTGGAAACTGCTGTAACTTGGTGCTGACAAAGCAACATTTGGTTGTTAACAGTGCTCCTGAATGGAGTTAATACACTTTCATGGCTTTGCTTTCTTTTAAAAACAAAACACAGCTCCAATCTGGTGAATCCTTCCAGCTGGAATGTGGTTAAAACAGCATCTTGTCCCAGCTGCAGATCAAAATTTACTCTGAGTGACTGTTTCCACTGTTGCTGTCACTTGAATGGCCTCTCTTCCCTCATATTTGAGAGGGAATTGACACGGTACATTCCCTGGGAGCTCTTGCTGAAGTTGGTTCTGGGAAGATGATCAGAAAACAGATGGCTCCTGTGGAAAGTTCAGGAAATAGTTCTGAGCTTTCCAAAAAAATACTTTCATTCCACCTTTTGTTTGTTCTGATGTAACTGCCCAATATTTTACATCTGGCTTTCGTACCTTCTTCTCTTCCTGTCTCAAATGCTCCATCAACCACGTGCTTGCTTCCTTCGCGGTGTTTGCCAAAAAATGAATGCTCTGAGAAGTCCGGCGCCGAAGTCGATTCCAAATCCTCATTTGCAGTTTGTTTCTTTTGTTGAGATCCGGGGCACAGACAGGAGCAATGCCAGGGAGCTGCACATCGCCTACAGGTACGGGGAGCACTACGACAGCGTCAGGAGGATCAGCGACGACTCGGAGGCTCCCGCCTGCCTTCGCATGGAGGTTGGTTGTGACGGAACGAGCCAGCTGTGGGTGACAAACAGAGCTGAGGAATGCTGCCGGCTGGTTTCTGTTCTCATTTGGGATGGAGGGAAGAGCTGGCTCTCTGTGTTCTGCTGGGAGAGCAAAGCCCTGAGGTCATTGTAGCTCATGCTGCTGGCTCTCTCAGGGTGGGGGCTGTGAAGGAGGATTTCAGCCTCTGGGCTGGGTATGAATCCAAAGCCGATGCTGTGGTGTGGGCTGTCTGGAAGCAACCTCATCTAAATGATGTAATTGTGCACTTCAAATGGAAAAACAAAGGGAAGGGAGGAAAGAGCTGGAAATGCAACAGCTGGATGTAGTTGTCCCCCTCATATCTCCTTTTTTGATGCTCAGGAGTAATTGTGCTGTGCTTGAGGTTCTCTGCACACAGCTGAGGTGTGGTATTGTATTAAAAATATTCCATTTAAAAGCTCATTTATTGTGATTCATGATGATGTAGTACACTGGAGTTTGTTCAGCAGTGCAGGATATGTGGGAAACCCTCAGTGATGGTGGAAGTTACATGGTTTCCAAGATGGTTTGACACGGGATGTTCCCGAGGAAAGTGTGCCATGATAATTACTGCTATTAGGATGTCAGAGGTTTTTGGATTGCATGCTTGTGAGATCTGCTGGGCTTTGCTCTTCTTCAGATGCTTTGCAAGAACGATTCCAATAAGGCAGAGGAAGTGAAACCACAGAAGGGCAACTCTGAAGATGAGACTGAAGTGGAGATGGAAGATGCTGTACAAAAAGTGTGCAATGCAACTGGGTGTTCAGTAAGTATTGAGGAGCCTTTCTGTGCTTAATGTTGAAACCTCCTTGATACATGGAAGTAGTCCTGGGAGAAATTCTAAAAAGCACTCATCTTGTACAAACTTGAGTACCACAGCCATCAATCAGGGTGCATCTCATCCTAGAATCAACCCTTAAATGCAGGTGAAATACCAGCTTTTTTGTGGATGCCTGATAATTTTGCAAGGCTTGTCTTGCGGCTGTCATAAAATCCACTTGCAGACAAATCCTGTAAGTTCTGAAATCCTTTGGGGATATTGAAGATCCCAGATAACTGGATAATCTGTGACTCTTGGCTGTTGGCACTGTGCAGGTACATGGAACAGAAAGGGCCAAGAGGGAAACTTACACTGAAAACAGCCTATTCCTTTTTTCTGATATCTTCAGGAATTTAAGGTTTTCCCCCTCACCCTTTCAGAAATGAAGCACAGACCAACTGAATGATCATAAAAGCAGCAGCCCCCTCTCAGTGGTGTAGGTGTTGTTAAGTGAATGTAGGTCAGAGATTTGACCTTCTTCAGTGTTCTCCTTTCCCTCTTGTGGACAGGACATGGATTTAGTAAGCCACATTCTGGAAGTGGAGGACTATAACGTGGAATCTGCAATATTTGCCATCTTGCAGGTGAAGGAAGCTGAAGGAATAGGTGAGTGCACAGTTTGTCACCTGGGGCTTCGGGTGACCCTGATGTTGGTGTTGGGGACAGCAGCAGGACAGGTGGGGTTTGTGTGCTGCCACCTCAGCCCTCTGTGCTCAGGAAGGTTGTTAGTGAGGGCAGCTTCAATCCAGCTTCCAAAAAACCCCAGGACTTCTGGGAAAAGGAATTGGCTGACAGTGCAACAGCTCCTGGCTACAGCATGTCTGTAAAATCTCTGCTGTGGGCAGGTACCGAGGAGCAGCAGGAGCCCCCGGGCAGGGAGCAAAAATCCTGCAGCAGGACACTGTGGGAAGAGAATGGAACCGGTTCAAGAATCTTTGGAAATCAGAGCTTGCATCAAGGTGAAGCAGAAAACGACAAGGGACAAGCTGGATCCAAGGAAGAGAACCGAGCCAGCAGAAACCCAAAGGTGTGTGAGGGGTTTGGCAGCAACATGAGCACCCTTCAATGATTGGGGGATGCCTTAGCCTTGCTTACTCAGCAGCTCTCTCCTCCTTTCAGTTAAAAATGAGCTTCTGCTCACTGCATTTTGTCACTGCTGCAGCTGTGACTGCTCTGCCACAAACATTTCCTGGTGACATGCAGCACTCTTCCCAAAAGAACTCGGAATTAAGTCCTGATAAATAGTTAGGAATGTCCTCTGGCAGCTGCCTTGGTATCTGCTTGTCTCCTTTATTACTGTTCCCCAGCTGAGTAGAGTACGTGTGGTTTGAACTTTGTGTTTTCATCCTTCCCTTTCAGGTAGCCAAGAAACAAAGGAAGGAGCAGCAGCGGCTGGAGAAGAAGAAGCGGCAGGAGGAGAGGCACCGGCAGAAGGTCCTGGCCATGAAGAGGGACAGTGCAGACACCAGGACAGAGACAGAGCCAGCCAACCACGTCACCCTGGTGAAGGCCATGGCAGCCCTAAACATATGACTCAGTGCTCTGATGAGAAAAGCAAATAAAACTAATGAAGACAGAATTCCCCCAGGAGAATTTCCAGGCACCCATGGTTATCTTAAATCTCTGCTGGGATTTCCAAACACCAGAGAACTTCCTCTTCCTTTGCTTGTGGGGAAGAAAATTGCTCATTGATTCTGCATCAACCTGTGGTGAGAAGAGTTGTTTAAACTTAACAGGAAGTAGAGACTTGGGTCTATAATCTTGGAGTTAGATGAAGGTGAGAACCTTTTCTTCACACAACAATGTCAGATTTGTTTTGACATCTCTTGATGTGCCTGGTTGTTTTTTTTTTTTTGCTTTTATTTGATTATGCCTAGAGGAGCTTTATTTTACCTTGCTGTCAGGGAAAGCTTAACAAATCTCAACTCAGGAATGTTTCTAGTGAGTCTTTTTCTATTTAAATTCAAGTAAAGTAAGAGAACAGAGTCCCAGAATCCTTTCCAAAGCAAAGTGTGTCATTTGGCACTGTCTCAAACATGACATTCTTCTTTTGTTTGCCATGCAGGAATGCAGTGACAAGTTTTAATCTCTAGAACTGCTGGCATTGCACTGAGCTGGTTCAGAAGTGATGAATACATGGAGGGAGATGGGGATTGCTGCATCCATGCTTGCTGAGATTTGGGATCAGCTCCTTTAAGATGAGACCTGTAGGGGGAGGAAAAAAAACCCAAAACAATAGTCCAAGTGGACTCATGAGAATGCAGAGCTGATTCTTCTGATCTGGTAAAATGTGACAGGAACAGGCTTGAAGTTTCTGGTGAGTGTTGTTACTTGGACACCTGGAATCTTGTCCCTTTTGCCCTGTTCCAGAGATTTTGGGCTACTCCAGGGCTTTAGTCCAAGTCAGGAGCTGGATGGGTATTAGTCTCCAAATGAAATTAATATATCCAAAGGACCAAGCGTCCTGGGAAGAAGCTTCCAAGCAGCAGTGATCTGTGGGAAACCTGCCTATTTCACTTCATAAATCAAGCTTTTTTCTAGGGTAGGATCTTTTTCATCTTAAATTCCATTTTAGTGAGGTCACCAAGTAGGATGTACAACTTGACTCCTGTGATGTCCACTTTAGGACTGAGAATTTGGATTGAGGTGAAAGGACTCTGGGACTCAGCCTTTGATTTATGGCTCACAGTGTTTCAGCTCCACTCAGGTTTTTGGGCTTGTAACAAGCACTAAGCTTGAAGAAAGCACATGTGCACTTACAGGAGACACCTCATCAGCCAGGGCAGAGTTGAAAAGGATTTTTTAAAAGTAAGGAGTGTTGCATTTGAAAAATGTGTCTGTGCTTAAAAGTTTATAAATCAGCGTGGAAATATTAATGTTTTTTTTTACTGAACTGCCAAGAACTGGACTGGTACTTGGTGTGGTCTGCTGCTGTTACTTGAAGAATAAAAAGAAAGGAGCTGTCCTGTAAGAACTGGTGGTGTAGGAATTCCTTTTTCTCTGAGACAGTCATTTTTACAGTAGTGGAAAGAGAGGTGAGTCACAGCTTAGTGGGGAGAAAGTGCAAGTTCTTGCAGGGGGTGAGAACTTGTTGACAGCAGGTTTGGCAAGGCAGTGCAGGTGACTGTGTCACCTGTGTCCTGCCCTGTCCTGTATTTTGGTCTGAAAGGCAGGTGTGTTCTGCAGGTTTGAAAAGATAAGAATTTGCTGTTGTGCACTGTGAATAAGAGGTTTGATCTTAATGAATTGGGTTTTTGTCCTCTGGAGCCAGAGCTGATAAGACATTTGTTTTTGCCTGGAGCCTGAGAGCTGTGGAGGGAGTTGTCCTGGAGGCCAAGGAGGGAACTCAAACCTCACCCCATCGTGTGCAGGACGAAAGGGGGGTCTGCAACAGCAGCACAAACAGCAGAGGAAGAGACTGGCCCACAGCTCGTGGCCTCTGATACGTGCAACAAAATCGGGGGCTGAAAATGCTTTCATTTCCAAGTGTACTGTGATTAAAATAAACTCTTAATGTGCTGGGCTCATAAATCTTGCCAAACCGGTCAAATTCCCTTTATCTTGGCAGGGTTGCTTTGTGCCTGCACAGCCATTCCATATCCAAAGATCTTAAAACTGATTTTGTCTGTTTTACCTTTTCCCCGTTGAAATTTCCACCTTCCCAATGTATTTTTTTTTCTTTCCTAGGGAATCTTTGTGCAACATTCTTCACAGAACTCAGTTTACACAGTGAATTTGCTTTGTAAACAGGTCATGGATTTTGCTGGGAGGAGGAAGGGAGGCAAGAAACACGAGCAGAACACCATGATTCATGCACAGTGTGTGTTTACTCCTTGGTGGAGCTGAGGGCTCCATAATCCACAGGCCAAGGACAGACAATAAGCACTGGATATTCCCCTGGGCTTTGAGGAGGATGACTGTTTGTTACTAGCAGCTGGCTGACAGATTTGAGGGTGTTTTGGCAGTTGCTGCAGCAGGAGGGTGTAGAAACTTTCCCTGCATCCTATCTCCTGCCATCATCTTCCCTGGACTTATTTTCCCAAATCCTGCCCCTGCAGGTCAGGAATTCAGTTGAACTGGAAGTTCTAAGCATTTAGGCAGGTTCTGGCTGACCTCCATAAGCATGTCTGTGTATGGGGAGGGTTTTCTGTCGGTGCTGCTCCCTGTCTCCCATCCCTGCCTTCTGGTTTATCTCAGCTTTGCCACGTCACCCATGGTCTCTGTGTCTGCAGAGCTTTGGAAACAGCAGGAAGGGAGTGAAATGGGGCTTGAAGAATGATCCATAATCCAGTGTGGGATAAAAGGAAGACAGTTTGTGCTGGTGTTGAGCTGTGGGGTGGTTCCTTGGAGCTTGCTGGGTGCAGGCACCAGCCTTAGAAGGCAGCATTGGCTCTGTCTCAGCTTCTAGAATCCTTATTGGCTGTAGAAAATAAGAAATGAGTGGTTTGGAGTTATAAAGATACCACATTTACTGTAGGAACATGAGGTAGGGGTGTTGTTTCTTATAATGAAACACAACAGTCAGGCAGGAGCCATCAGCACTGAGGTGGAAATCAAATTAATTGCCCCTAAAATTCCTTTATTTCAGGCAGATCACATCTCCAGAGGCAGCATTACAGCTGGAGGTGCCTCCATCGAGGCCAGGGTACTGCCAGGCCTGGCTTGTTAGAGGTAATTAGGGCTAATTTGGCATCATGTGCAGGTGTGGTGTGGGACAAGGTGGCTGCATGGAGCTGCAGCCTGAGACATCTGTCTGCAAGAAAGAGCCACCCAAACCTCTGAGACCCCACCACTGGGCTCCCCCGTGCCTTCAGTGAGTATTAACTGCTGAAACAGTCACTAGAAGTGGGATGGGGCTCGATTGTGGATTGAGGCTGAGCACCAGGAGAGAAGCTGGGCTTGGAGCCTGCTTTGGGGTTGGGGTGGAGAGCCACTTGCTGTTCCTGTGGGCTCTTTTTTTTCTCTGGAGCTCTTAAGATTTACTGGTTGGCTGCTAAAATGTCACTTCTTGTCATTTTTAAAAAAAAAAAATGTGTGCAGGAAGGAACATTTTCTTCAAAAAATGTCTCCTCAAGCTCCATGCTGTTACCTACCCCTTCCACCACCAATTCCCAAAACACAACACTGGTCACAATTTAAAAATGCATCTTTATTTGCAGGATCTACCTCATTTTTATGAGCTATTTAACTATGAGAAGCAGGTTTTCCTCATGCTAAGGCTCTGGGGAAAGGTGCTGGACACCTTTTCGGTGCCACAGGGCTGTGCCACGTCCTGCCTGGCCACAGGGAAGGCAGAACCCCCCAGTTCTGATGGCTTCTGTCAGGTTTGGAGCCCCAGGCTGGCAGGTGTGTTCAGCAGGAGGGTGTTTGGCCCTTGCACTTGGATTGGGGGTAGTTGGCGTAGGATTTGCGGTAGGTGCTGGCTGCCCTCTGGAAGCATTCCACTGCCTTCTTGTCACATGCACAGGTCCCTCTTTGGCACGAATTCCCAGTTCCTGGAAGAAAATTGGGGGGATGGATGTAGGTAAAGGGTGTGAGGGTCAGGGGGTGGTTTTTGGCCGTCCCCACAGCGTGCGCAGCCCCTCTGTTGAGTTTGGGGTGTCTCAGGTGGTCTCATGTCTGGGGTGTGGAACTGCCTGGCCCCGGAGGGAACATTTACTTCACTTTCTCTCTGATGTGTCTGTGCGTATTTGCCTGGATCACTGGGATGTGCTTTGCTTTGGTCTGTGGAACAATGAGTTTGCTCTGGGGGAATCAGGGCAGCTGTGCCAGGTCCCCATCCAGGATGGGAGGGTCATCTCAAACCCTTGGTATTTGGCCTCTTGGGAAGGACAAGGCCCCTCCTCAGGGAAGTCTCTAAGCTCTAAACTTCACCATAATCCAGCAAATACTTATTTGCCTTATTCCTGGCACTTTTCCTGTATTTCCACCCACTCCACTGTGTGTGGTTTCCGGGCCAGGATGATCTAAAGGGGATCTTGGAAGAAAGGGGATCTTGGAAGTCAAGCTCCCCGAGGGTGTGGGTGGCTGTGCCTCCCTGCTTAGAGCTCCGCCCCCGCCCTGCTCTCACCGCAGATTATTTGCTTTCCTTCGAAGACGTATTTGTAGGTGGCCGTTTTGGGGCTGCAGCCGGAGGAAGCCAATTTCTTATAGCAGCAGTCGTGGGTGTGGCAGCACCTGGGGGCATGAGAGCCAAGGTCAGGGCAGGGGACGGTTGGGACAATTGGGTAAAACATCAAAAACATGCATCTTTGCTGTCGGCAGCTGCTGCTGAACTACTTCTAAGGAGCCTTTAAGGACAAGCAACATTTTCTAATTGCTATTTCCACCCCCAGGAGCAGGAACAAGATTCCACTTGCTGTACCCAGGGAGGTGAGGAGGGCTGGGGGCACCTGCCCTGCCTTCTCCACGTCCCAGCATACCTGTCGGTGGCATCCAGGGGCTGTTTGGATCCCCCCCAGCCGCAGTAGCAGCCGTATCCGTTGTAAGCCAGCGGCGATTTCCCGGTCTTTTGCGTAATCATCACTCCAAACTGGGCCAAGTTGCAGCTGGCAAGGGCCAGTCCTAGGACTGGAGAAGGGGGGTTAGGAGCACCGGGAAAAGCAGCCTCTCATCCCACCTTTCCACAGCAAAAATGAGCATTTCACCATCCCCATCCGTCTGTGGATGGGGCCTGGGAGCTTTCACAGGGGTGAGAGCTGGTGGGGGGTACTCACAGAAGAGGAGCAGCGGGAGGAGCTTCATTCTGGCGGTGGCAGCTCCGGGGTTTGGTGAACCCGAGGTGCTGCTGGTCACACCTTTTATGGCTACACACCCTCAGCAGGGCCCCTCTGCCGGAGAGTCCAAAGTGGGCAAATATTGACAATCCTCCCCATACCGGTCCCGCTGCTGTGCAGGTGTCCTGGCACTGCTGGAGGCCCCAGCTCTGGGATGCCTCATATGGTGGAGCTCTTGGCAGGAGGTTTTGGATGTATGGAGCAGCCTGGGGTCGAGCCTGTGCATGGCTCTGGGTGTCTCAGCATTCCCAGTGCTTCCCTGAGTACAATGAGAGAACTGGAGGGAGAACAGGAACCACTTAGTATAAGGTGTCCCTGCCAATGGCAGGGGGTGGAATGAGATTGTCTGAGGAGTCTGTGATTCCATGGTCCACTTTCTTCCTGGATGACAGTTTTTTGATGTCTTGGATAGAAAACACCATTCTGTGTCTTACTGTTTCCATCCTGACTTAGCTGGGCAGGGACAAAATGCAGCCAGTGCGAAGTATCCTCCCCTTCCAACTTACCAGGGTGGGTGAGATGCAGCATTGGGAGTGGGAGAAGATCCCATGGTCTCCAGAATGGCTGTGGCTGGAGATAGAGCTGAGCACAGGCCATGTTTGGTGGTTTTCTTTATAGTGGGGCTTTCTCAGTGCCCAGATGCCCCCTGTACGTGGGGATGCTCCATCTCTTTCCCTATGTGTGCTGGGCACTGTGTTTTGCTCTCAAATACCTCATGGCATGAGGTGTGTGGTTCACCTTTATTTAGAAGCAAAATAAGGCAAGTGGCAGGGAAGAAAAAATGCAAGTGATGTATGATGGAAGGTGGGGGGAAAAGAGGCTGCTTGTGTCGTTTGCTCAGGGAGAATCTCTGATTAAATTGGTGGTATGAACAATCATTTAGCAGATACCTTCTGGCAGAGATTGCAGCTGCTCTGTGCTGCTTTTTGGGGAACCCCAGCATGGACAGGAACTGAGGCAGGGGAGGAAATCCCCCCAGGGCTGGTAGGGAAACTGAGGCGGGGAACAAGGATGCAATTTGTGTGGGAATCAGAGAGATGCTGAGAAAAAGGAACTCAGCTCAGCAAAATCTCTTCCCCCGTCTGGCATGGAAGCTTTTCCTCATCAGCTCTCTGGGCTACTTAAGTAGTCCCCTGGGATGGTGTTAATTGGCTAAACCAGGATTTGCCATAATTCAGGATTTTCCAAGTCCACAACCAGTTTTATCACAGGGGAATAAGGGATATTCTTGTCCATCAAACTGGCTGAGCTCCACTGAAAGCCTCTCCACCCCAGCCCCTCTACCTGTGGCAGGTTTGCAGGATCCCTTCTCCAAATGGGAAATAATCCCCCCTCAAGCCAAATGCCTCCTGGGAAGCTGTGGATTTTGTTTCATAGTATGAAAACCACAACTCTTGCAGCCCAGTTTATTGCAATGCTCCGAGGGCGTGCAGCATCTGAGCCAAAACATCAGCATTTGGAAGATTTGTATGAATGGATTTGTGCAGCCCGATGTCCAAGCAAGAAAATTCATGGATAGTTAAAATTCACCCAGAATTTACAAAGGAAGAGTGTGATTTAGTTTATCCCAGCCTGCAATCTGTCTGGGATATCCATCCTCTTGGTGAGGATTTGATCCTTGATTTATGCCCTGCAATTATCAGCTGGGCAAAGGGCTCCTTCCTCATCTCCCCCAGGATGCCACATAGCTCTGGAGGAGGGGGGCACGGCCTGATTCCTGGGTGACAGCTGGCAGAAGAATTGCTGATTTCAGGGCTATTTCCTGGTGCCATTGATTTCAGCTATAGGGCAAGCCAGGGTGGGAATTCAGCTGGGCATCAGCCCCTGAGGAAACACTGTTTTGCTGCTGTTTCTGTGGCTTTATTTCATTCCTGAGCCCTCCTAAGGCGGTTTGGAGCACAGAGACCTGCCGGGGTCAACACCCCAAGGCACAAAGCCTGGGGATGCTGAAGTGGGGGGAAGAAGCAGCCACTGCCTGAACTGCCTTTTCGCAAGGAATGTGCTCAGGGTTGTTGCAGAATTGGGCCAAAACATTCTTTTCTGGTGAGAACTCTGTTTTGCTCAGCACTGGGTGTGAGGCAAGCTCCTGGCTATGCTGTCACAGCAGAGATTTAGGGGATCACAGAATATCCCGAGCTGGAAGGGACCCACAAGGATCGTCGAAGTCCAAGCCCGGCCCTTCCACGCCATCGTGCCTGCCCCCAGCCCTTCCACCAGCCTCCACTTCTCCATCTCTTATAAAAACTGGAAAATTTCAGAGCCTGAAAGTTTAGAGCTAGGTTGGGGCAGTTCAGGGGTGAGTTGTGTCACCTCTCAAGTGTCATTTTTGCTGAGTACTTCAACAGGAAACCTGTCTGAGAGGTGAGGGGTAATCGCTGGGCTCAGCTGAGTCACTGCACTCTGGGAACCGGTGCTTTGGGCTCTCTGGTTTTATTTTGGAGCAACAGGAGGGAATTCGGTGTGAAGCAGGAAGCGGAGGGAGCGGACAGGCTGCCAAGGGGGACGCTTCCCATCCCGCCTCTCACCGGACGAGGGGCAGGTGTCCATTCCTCCCTTGTTTTGCTGTGCTGGAACATCACGTCAGCGCCGCTCCCCCTCCTCGCATGCCGTGATGCGACTTGACCGGAGGTTGTTGTCCTCGCCTCGAAGCCAAAAGGCCCCGAGGAGGAGACTCGCCAGAGCTGGGAAGCGTTGCCGGCGCCGTCATTTCGCGGATCAGCCCGGAGACGGCTTTGCAAAGGGAGTTCTTGCTTCAGCACCGCCCGGCTCGTCCCCGGCACCTGGCGCGGCGGCGGAGCTGAGCCCGGCGGAGCTGGGCCCGGCACAGCCGCGCCGCCCGCTCGCACCTGCAGGCGCCTCGCTGGCACCACGTCCCCGACCCTGCGGGGAGCGACAGCGCACCTGAGACCTTCCCCGAGCACCCCGGGGGGCAGCCCCGGGAAAGGGCGCCACGGAAGAGGGGATGGTCCAGAAAGGGGCGCCCCGAGGCGAGCACTCACTGCAGGTGGGGATCCCTGCCCGGGGCGCAGAGAGGGGCTGGACGGGTCCCACGCGGCACCGCCGCGCTGCCAGCTTGGCATAGCAGCAGGCTCGGAGCAGGCAGCACCTGCGGGAGGAGGAAAGCCTGGACTCGTCGGGAACGTGGCACCGGCTGCTTCTGCCCCACCTGACACAGGCTCTGCGAGCCGGGCGGGAAGAGCCGCCAGCTCTGCTTCCTCCTGCTCTGGATCACCCAGAAGCTTCTCTGTCCTGCCCGTTCCCGCGCCAAGCCTCTGCCTCCCCGAGCAAGCCCTGCCCCGCATCCCGGCTTCAGGACCGTCCCTCTCCACTGGTGCCATCCCACGGACCAGGCAGTTGTCACTGGCACCACCCTACCGACTCCGGGATGGAATCAGGGGTGAACACTGCCTCACTTTCCTTGCTTCCCGAAAACCTGATTCCTTTCTGCTGCTGCCAGGCACCCGGTCTGCATTTTGCAAAGCTTCAGGGGGGGGCTGCTGGTGTTGCGCAGATCCCCGGGGTTACCCCGGGGCCAGCGTTAGCCCTCGGGGGCAGCGTTGCCTGTACCGATCCACTGAAGCCCTCGAGGTGCCCCATCCCATGTAGCATCCATGGGCAGTCAGGTTTCCTACGGTGCTTCCCTCGAGTCCCGGTGTGAACGTGCGTGGGTGCTTCCCATGAGCTGTGAACACACCTAGAGTGACCGTAAAATGTGATTTTTTTTTGTAAGTTATATGCAGAAATGAGGCCTGGGGAACTGGAGAGGAGGAGGCTTTGCTGGGAGACTCCCTGAGGAGTGCACAGGAGTTTGGGGATGAGCCTGGCTCCCGTCTGTGGGTCGGGGATGCACTTACTGCAGGCAAACAGCATCGTCAGCACCAGCAGGACTTTCATCTTCCTCTCACCTGGGCCTGGGAGGAGACACAAGGGACATGCTGAGCCAGGCAGTGTGGCCAGTTTGACAGGAGCTGCCATGAGAAGCTTCCTCTGAAATCGGATCAACCCCCAAAATCTGGAGGGAGGAAAGCAACTGTGCCCCCTCACATCAGTGTTGCTGCCTCTTGGCCGAGAGCAAGTGGTTTCTGAAGCTGCCCTACACCTGAGCATCTCCTGTCCCACCCCTCCAGCATCCCCCACCTCCTGTCCCACCGCTTTTGGCGCCCAGTGGCCTCTCCTCGCGTAGTGCAGCCTCCCAGCTGTTTCCATTTGGAAGCGATTACACTTTTCCTACCGGCACGGGCCGCTCCCGCTGCCTCCTCCCAACATCCCCCCGTATTTTTCTTTCCACAGCAGCGGGGTGAGGGGGGAGTTGCTCACCGGGGATCTTGCTCGCTGTCAGTCTGTCCTCCCGGGGAGAGCCTGCCCTCCGTGTCCAGCCCGCGAGCTCCAACTGGAAGCTCCAAAATGACTCGTCTGTCCCAAACCCACGGAATGCTACGCCCCTTCCCCCGCGGCCAGCCCCCCTCTCCCCGTGGGCTGCAGCCTCGAGTGACGCAGGGGCCGAGACCGAGTTCTTGGAAAGTTTTGGGAAGATGTTGACTATTTACGGGGATTTCTCTCCCTGCCCTGCAGAAGCTCTCAGAGGACCGGGGACGTTGAACAAGAACATTGTTTATTTCTGCGTTGATTTAATTTACAGCCGCTCCAGCGCGGTCAGCACAGCCAGGGGCGAAGGGCGATGCCGGCGCCGACCCGCGCATGCTCCGGCCCCGCATCCCATCTCTCCTCATCAGCACAGGCGCTTGGGGTAGAACCAGTAGTGTTTCCTGTAGCTCCCGACGTTTCTCCTCAGGCACAGCGCCAGGCTGCGGTCGCACTCACAGGACCAGTAGGCGCACCAGGAGCTCTGTCCTGCGGGACGAGGGGAGCCCAGGGTCAGCCTCGGCTTTGGGGCGGATGACTCCTCCTTTTCCCGGGCCCTACTCACCGCAGGAGAGCCTGCCATGGTGCCAGTTGTAGTGATAGAGGTGTGTCTTGGCATTGCAGTGGTATTTCAGGAGGTTTTGGTAGCAAGTATCATGCAGCTGGCAGCATCTGCACAGGAGATCGAAGCTTTAGGGGATGGAGTTTTCTCCCCTTCACCCACAAATTTAAAAATATTCAAGAACGTGTCCAGGTAGAGGGTTTTAAAGTGGATTCTCACCTGTCTGTGGCATCCTTGGGCTGTCCCTTGCCCCCCAGGCCACAGTAGCAGCCATAGAAGCCGTAATGGCGAAGAGCATTTTTCCCTGTCGCCGCTGTGATCATCTGGTGCAGCTGCAAGAGGCTCCCGTGGGCTGGGGACAAGCCTGGAGAAGGGAATCAGGGAGATCACGCTGATTGCCTGCCCCCCAACAGCAGCTCCATCCCTCCAGCCCCCAAACTGGCACCAGGGTGGTGATATCTTAGAAATTATAATGCAATGGAGAGTGTTCCCAGCTTGGCACAGCAGAGTTGTTGCATGCCTGGGAGAGGTGAAGAAATCACCAGCCTGGTCCTAATTTCAATGGATGTAACTGCACAGAGAACCTTGGGACTGAGAGAGGATGCTTACCCAATGCCAAGAGCACAGAGAGGCCGAGGAGAGAGTTCATCCTTCTGACAGCTCTGGGGGAGGAAACCAAACCATTCTCTGTTAGACCAACCACCTCCTTTCTTTCCTCATCATCCGGGAGCAGAGGTTCTTCTTCTCCCCAGGGAATAGGAGCAATGAGGGGGGTAAGGATGCACCTGTCATTTCAGCACAAAGCCTCAGGGATGGGGAGTGATGGGAATCAGATGGGAGAGGGGTGGGAAAAAGCATAATCAGGAGAAAGGGAGAAAAATTGGAGGGATGTTCAACCCTCAAGGGCTGCACTCGCTGCTCTTCTTCTGGGCTGGCATCTCAGGCAGCATCTCCTTCAACCCTGCTTCCCAGCATGGCACTTGCTTGCCACTTGCACCACAGCTTCTGGTGAAAGGAGGAAAAGAAGGAAAGCAATCCTCCATCCCCACTTACCTTGGGAAAGCCCTGCTGGCTTGCAGTGCCCTGCAGCCGACCAGGCTTGCTTTATATAGTTTGCTCCCATCTGCCTGGGGCTCCTTTGACCCAAATCTTGCTGACTGGGCTTCCCTGCAAAGGAGAAGGTGCCATCCTTCCCCTTCCGAGGAATGTCAGAAATCCCCTAATGCCCCAGCTCCTTACCCCACACATGGGGTGGGTGCTGGGTGGGATGAGGTGGAAAAGCAGCGTCACTTCCAGCCCGAGGAGGAAGCAAACATGCTCTGCCTCGGTCAGAGACGCCTTCTTCTCCCCCCTTCCCAGCACCAAGGAGCCACATCGGGGGGAAAAGAACAGCTCTGGTTCAGGCTGGGCATGGACACAGCAAGTTGGGGCTTTCAAGGAGGTGTCAGGTGGTTCAAGGAGAATTATCTCTTCTTTGGGAAAAGTCTATGGGCAACACTAAACGTGCAGGTCCCAGAGACATGAGGTTGGGCAGGCACTGGATGATTACACCCTCACTCATCATGAGAAAACAGAGAAGCAAAATGAATATTCTGAGGTGAGAAAGTGCAACTTCCCTTTATTTCTCTTCTTGTGTTTTTTCCACCCCCTCATTACACCCTTCTGCAGACATCAACTGCCCTCCTAAATTAGCACTTGCCTAATGTAAGTGGTCACGGCTTTGAAATCTTCCTTCCTCTGTGGATGATTATTCTTTAACCCTTATTTCCAAGAGTCATGGAATCCCAGACTGATTTGGTTTGGGAGGGACATTAAGAAAGGAAGGTGATCTGTCTTTTGTCTTTTGTGCTGGAAAAATAGTTTTTTGTTGTCCTCCACTGACCAAGTTTTCAGCCAAGCCCTGATTCCAGCTCCGCTTTGTCTCTGGTGTCACGAGTGATGCTCCCTGGCTGGCATGTGCCTTGTTCTTATCTGAATTACTCACAGCCCATTAATGCTCCTCAGGCTAATTACTGCCTCATTAATCATTTGCAATCAGTTTATGTACTCACACTGTTTTCCTGCTTTTAGTGTGCTTGCATAATAAAATGTGTTTCTGTGAAATGCTCTGCATGGAATTGTCTATAGCGGTAAATAGATATAAAAGCAGTTGTGTTGTTCCTAGTAAAATCCTCACGTGCCAGGAGCCAAACATGCCAGAAGATCCTGGGGACACTCCTGTGAGCTTCTCCCTGTGCTGAGCTGTGGTTCAGGTTGTCCTGACTCTGGACAACAGAAAAATTATATACAACTTCAAAATCGCTGTGATGTGAAGGCTCTTACTGTATTCCCGGGACTGTTTTGTCAATGTTCCTCACAAAGTTGTTTGGGTGTGCCTTCTGAGCTAGGAATTAGAAATTCATAGAATCCCAGAATCCCAGATCGATTTGGGCTGGAGAGGACCTTAAAGCTTATCCCGTGCCACCCCCTGCCGTGGGCAGGGACACCTTCCACTGTCCCAGGCTGTTCCAAGCCCCATCCAGCCTGGCCTTGGACACTGCCAGGAATCCAGGGGTAGCCACAGCTTCTCTGGGCAACCTGTTCCCCAAACTTATTGCTTCACATTGGAATAGATGTGTGAATTACAGCCCTGTTGGGACCATGGAAACGTTGGGGTGTCAGGCAAATGGTGTGGCTGAGGTGTGGGATGCTCCCCTAACTCAGCAGCCACCCTTGCAGTGCCTCAGTCTCAGCAGCCCTTACAGAAAAACACCACGGAGAACCAGTTTGCATCCCTTTTATTGTAACTCTTTATTATCTTTTCTGGGAAATGAAATCAAGAGAGGAAGGGACAAAAAAGAGGAAGCTGGTGTGTCTCCATGCATGGTGTGTGTGCCCTTCCCACCCTGAGCAGCACCTCACAGGGAGCCTCGGGGGCTCTACCTTTTCTGAGCCCTCAACCCAAGCTTTTCTTGCTGGGGAAAACCAGCCAAAATCTGGAACTCTGTGTGCAGATTCTCCCTCCTCAGCACTGGAGCTTGCTTCCTTGGCATTTGAGCTTGAGGTAGAAGCGGTAGGAATTGTTGTAGGAAGGCAGGGTACTCGCGAAGCACGAGGCCACCGCGGTGTCACACAGGCAGGTCTCTCTCTCGCACCAGCTCTGCTCCTCACCTGCGGGGAGGGAACACGGAGCCCTGCGGTGCCTTTCCGGGCCGGAGCCACAGGGGGGAAGGGGAAAGAGCAGCGTGTCCCGGTGCCTGCCCTCCCCAACTTGCCCACACCCTCAATGCCCACTTCATTATCCCAGCCGGCCGGGAACGGGGCTGGATCCACGCAGGGGATGCCCCGGGCACGGGGACTGCCCGTTCGGTACTCACTGCACGTGGCGTGCCCGTCGCTGGAGGTGAAGCTGTACGGGGTGACCAAGGGGCTGCACCTGCCCTCCCTCAGCCTCCTGTAGCAGCAGTCGTGGGCTTGGCAGCACCTGCGGGGACACCGCGTCAAACCGCGGCCCCCAAACCCTCCCTCGCCACACGTGGAGGGCAGGGGAAGGTCCAGCCTCAAATTTAAGGCGACCAGGAAGAGGAGGCAGCAAGGCAACAGCGGGACTTGGCTGGGGAGGGATGCAAACCCCCGCCCAGCGCTGGAAGGCAGCCAGCGAGGGACTTTGAGGGAGCCGGAGCTGGGAGCGGTGACGCCGTTCTGGGTACTCACCGGTCGGTGGGATCCACGGGGGTCCCGGAGCCCCCGATGCCGCAGAAGCAGCCGTACCAGCTGTAGGACAGCAGGGCGCTCCTCCCCGTGGCCGCCCTGATCATCCGCTCCAGCTCCAGGACGCTGGTGCCAGCCGGGAGCAGCCCTGCGGGGGCACAGCGTGGGCTTGTGCTGGAGCAGAGCAGCGAGCCCGGGGGCATCCCCTGCACCTTGCACCAGGCAGGGGCATTAAATTGGTCTGGCATTGCTGGAAACGTGCACTTTCAGAATTTGAACCACGAGAAGCTTTGTTCCCTCCTCCAGAATGATGGAATCATAGAATCATGGAATGGTTTGGGCTGGAAGGAACCTCAAAGCCTGTCTTGTTCCACCTCCTGCCATGGGCAGGGACACCTTCCACTGTCCCAGGTTGCTCCAAGACCTGTCCAACCTGGCCATGGGCACTTCTAGGATTGGGGCAGCCACAGCTTCTCTGGGCAGCCTGTGCCAGGGCTGTCCTCTCAGGTAGGATGGCTTTTTCAGTCTGGCTTTTACAGCCTCTGGATTTGGTCTGGCACAAGATACTTTTCCCTCTGGACTGGCTCTGCCGTGCTGCAAACTGCAATCCCCCATCACCAGGATCAGCCATGGGCTTGGCACAGGCAGGAAAGGTGTCAATGGGCTCCAGGGCCTCCCAAAATAAACATGGATCTCAGCATCCCAAAGTCTCCCCATCACCAAGCCCTCTAGGACTGCAGCAGTTCTACATGAAGCACTAGGGAGAAACTGCCAGATTTAAACAAAAACCTGAACTGTGCACAAAGAGTCAGGGTTTGTGGGTGGATTCTGGCCTGGCCGGGGACAGCAGGGCACTTACCACAAGCGACTAGGAGCACGGCAAGAAGGAGATTCCTCATCCTGGGGCTGCCCTGGAGAGGGAACAACAAGGATGGGTGGTGATCCAGGGGCAGGACAGAAGCGTCTCCAGTGCCCACTCCGGGGACATAGAACCAGCAGGGTGCGCCTGGGCAGTGCCTCAGGTGACATTTGTGTCACTGTGGATACACAGCGCTGTAAGGCATCACCGAGTGAATCCTGACGGTTCTGCATCCCGGTTTTGGGATGTGGGGCTTGGCAGGGACACAGTGGCTTGTCCTGCCTGGGGCTGCTGGAGCAGCTCAGGACCTGCAGCCTCCCCCCCAAGCCCTGAGCTGCCTGATGAGCAGCAGGGCAGTGAAATCCCCTGTCCTTACCCCGCCCGGACCTGAAGCTCCGATGCTGCTGGCTCAGCAGGGTGGGTTTATATCCCTGCGAGGCCCACCCCCTCCTCTATCTGTGCTGATGGTGTCAGTTGTCCTAAGCCAGGCTTGCCTGGAACAGGGAGCCATCCTTCTGGTCCCCCAAAACCATGAGTTTTCCCACAGCAGTGAGCACCAATGCTTCCTCCATCTCGCTCATCACCGGGCACGAGGGCATCTCCATCCCTGCATGAGGCCAGTCAAGGCCTTGGCCATGGCCATGGTTTTAAAATCCATGGGATTTGGTGGCTGGAGAAATGTGATAAAAGTGATTTACACCCAGGATGGCACCTCAGAGGCCCTTGAATCCTTGTTCCAGGTGTAGAAGCAGCATTTTGGGCTCAGTGTTTCCTCAGTTTTTCCAACTCACCCCCCTGAAGCCTTGAAGATGGTTTCCCTTGCCTCCTTCCTTGCAACTGCCTCCCCGAATCCATGGCTGCATCTGAATCCAGCTGTGCCAAATTGCAAGGGACAACAGCAAACACCAGGATTGCAATTCCTGGGTCTGCAGTTTTCCTGCCCTGCCCTCAGGTTTTCCTGTCTGTCCAGGGGGCAAGGAGTCTGTGAAATTTAACCACCAGCAGCAAAGGCTGGAAAAGCCATGAAAACCCGACTTGGAATGCTTTGGGAATACAGTTTATTTAATTACCATAACCCAAAGATGATACAGAGACATGGGGGAGACAGAAAAACAGAGGAGATAAGGAACAAAAGGTGCTGTTTTCCCTTGAAACCGTGGGGCCAAGAGCAAACACAGACACAAATGCAGGTATCGGGCGATATGCAGGGCCCCACTCCCAGGGATTAACCATGCTCCTGGGGAAGGGAATTCAGGGTTGGGACTTGTAAAGAAATGACTGACTGGTCTGGAGTCAAGAAGAAAAACCTTTGTTGAAATTCCCAAGAGCCACCAAAGCTGACACTGGAAGGGATGTCACCTCTCGGCTGCCCTCCAAGGTGGCAGAGCTGTCTGTCCCAGGGTTTTCCTTCCCTCTAACCTTTTATTTCCTGCTGCAAGTGGAATAAAACCCCATCCAAGCCTGTTAAGGATGGGGAGTGACATCTCACCTGCCTTCCCCTTCGCCATCTGCGCAAGAAACCACTCCAAAATACCACAGTGACAACCTCAACCCCTGCTTTCCCCACCTGTCTTTTAAAACCAGAGCATCCCTAATAATAAGTTAATCAATCCCTTTCCCACCTCCTCCACAAAATACTTCCATTGCAGAAGGTTTTCCCCACTGTGGTAGTTGTCTGTGCTGCTCCTGCTTTGACGTTGCAGGCCCTTGGATCTGGGGGGGAAATCTGGGGTTTTGCTGTAGAGTTTGGATAAATCTGTGTGAAAAGCATTGCCCAGAGACAAAAATGGAGAGCAGAGGGCTGGGATCATGTGGATTTGGGGTCCACACTTGGTTTTAACCAAATCCCCTCATCCTCCCTGTCTGTGGAGGATCCACTCAGGGGAGTGTCCACACGAAGGTAAACCCTGTCTTCAACTAACCCACAAGCTCGAGGGATTAAAAACCACCTGTGGAAGTTATTCCCCATTGGAAATGTGGGACTTTTCAGCCTTCCTATGGAGCAAGGAGAGCTGGGTATCACCCATCCCTCTGTTTGCTCAGGGCCTTACTGAAGTGTAAATACCCCATGAGCTTTGATCTGCAACATTGCCAAACATCCTGGGCTGGGCTGAGCTGATAGGAAACTATTTCCCCACTTATTTCATTTACTTTTAGTGCACAGGTTTGCCTTGATCCTCCCACCCCACAGGGTGGAAACCCCAGGTTTCTGGTGGAAGTTTATTGCTTGTTTATTGCTGCCTTCAATGGGCATCTGTTAGTGGGAGCAGCAGCTGCTTAAGTAGGAGTGGGTTTAGAAAGGGATTAATGGGGAGAGATGGAAAAGGTCGGTGTTCTGTGGGGTGGTCCCAGAAGGAAAACTGACTCAGGGATCATTTGTAGCCAGGGGGAATCAGGAGGACTCCCCCTCCCTCCCTCCCAGCTGCAGCTTTCCCAGCACAAAGAAACTCCCCCAAAATAATTGGTTTAGGTGATGTAAAGTGTGTAAAGTGTAATTTTAAAAAGGTGTTTTCATCACAGTTCATGAGTTTGGGGTTTATTTGTCTCGTTTGATTCAGTGGTCCCTGAATAATGTCACGGGGAGGTTAAACCCTGTCTTTTGCTCCCATCCTGCTGCGTTTGCTCAGGACGGGCTGTAACGCCTTGGCATTAAACTGTCAGGGCTAAACCCCAAAGATTTGGGTATTTAAGCAGGGTGACACCATTGTGGTTTTGCTTTGGGTGAGTTGGAGGAATGGGAATTCCTGCGGGAGGGCTGGGACATCCTGGGTACCGCCTATGGGTAGTGCTTGTGAGAGGCCCCCGAGGCACCTCCTGCTCCCCCCACTCCTTCGTGCCCGGCGGGACGGAGCCTCCGGGATCTTCCCGATGTCCCGGGGCTGCTGCTGTGCCATGCCGAGGCCTGAGGCCGTGTCACGTGCAGAGCCCACTGCGGGTCACGGCTGTCCCTGAGCCTGGGGACATCCCCCGGCAGCACACTGGGACATCACAGCCGTTCCCAGCCCTGGTTCCATCCACCCCGGGACAGCCTGGTTGTCCCTATCCCTGTATCCATCCTGGAACATCCCAGCTGTCCCATCCTGGATCCGTCCCTGGATCCACCGCGGGATATCCCGCCTGTCCCCCGCCCCCGATCCTTGGATCCATCCCGGGACATCCCGACTCTCCCGCCCCTGTTCCCATCCCTGGATCCACCCTGGGACATCCCGGCTGCCTCACTCCTGCCTGTTCCCATCTCCATTCCCATCCCTGTTCCCTTTGGCATTCTCATCGCCATTCCCGTTCCCATCCATCCCGGTTCCCATCGCCGTTGCCATTGCTGTTACCGTCCCCATTTCCCGTCCCCATCCCCGCTCCCATCCCTGTTCCCATCCCCGTTCCCATTCCCATTCCCGTTCCCGTTCCCATTCCCATTCCCGTTCCCGTTCCCATTCCCATTCCCGTTCCCGTTCCCATTCCCATTCCCGTTCCCGTTCCCATTCCCATTCCCGTTCCCGTTCCCATTCCCATTCCCGTTCCCGTTCCCATTCCCATTCCCGTTCCCGTTCCCATTCCCATTCCCGTTCCCGTTCCCATTCCCATTCCCGTTCCCGTTCCCATTCCCATTCCCATCCCCATCCCTATCCCCGTTCCCATCCCACTCCTCTCCTCATCCTTAACAATCCCATTTAACGCCTTCTCCCACCTGGATTTTAAATTATCCCAGCAGATTCGCCACAATTTTTCCCTGGATATTTTTTTGCCCCTGCTCTTCCCGTGATTAAAATGAACANCGGGGCGGGGCGGGGCGCGCACCCGGAAGTACCGCGGTCGCCACGGCAACGGCGTCGTGCGGCGGGCGCGGGGCAGGTGAGGGACGGCGGGGCCGCCGCGGGGCCGGGACCGGGACCGGGACCGGGACCGGGGGAGGGACCGGGACCGGGACCGGGACCGGGACCGGGACCGGGGGAGGGTCCGGGCTCTGGTTCTGGGGCTGTGGAGCCGCGCTACAGGGCCGGGCTCTGCCAGCGGGGCTGCGCTCCTGCCGCGGGGCCCGGCCGGGGGCTGAGACCCGGGCCCAGCTGTGGCACTGAGGGCTCTGCCTGGGGCTGTGCCAGCCCTCACCAGGACAAGGGGCAGTGGGCAGGGACTGGTGCCCAGGAAGTTCCACCTGAACATGAGGAAGGACTTCTTTAAACACCTGGAATACATTGCCCAGAGGGGGTGTGGAGTGTCCCTCACAGGAGATGTGCCAGACCCATCCGGACACAATCCTGTGCCCTGTGCTCTGGGCTGGCCCTGCTGGAGCAGGGAGGTGGCCCCAGATGAGCTGCCATTGTCCCTTCCAGCCTGTGATCCCGTGCTGTAGGTCAGGGCTGTGAAGTGCCCAGCCTCCAAGGCCCTGGGGTCACCGTTTTGGGGGCACCTGTGGGCACAGCCCTCCCTGGCTGTGGTTCCCCATCCCACCCCTCACCAGACCCCGTGTTTTCAGGTGTTTTCAGAGCCTGTCCCCTCTAACATACGCCGTGTTGGGGCAGTACAGAGACTTGCAGAGGGCCCCACCAGGGCTTCTGCCAGGTTGGTTGGTTGGGGGTTTATTCTTGGAAGTGGCAGCGTCACTGGGGATATTTGTAAGCGCTCCCGTGCGCTTGGGAGTTCTGCCTCAGTGCGTTGTTGCCTTGGAGTTTATTTGTTAGCGGCAGTAAGGGGGAGGTACAGCCCCTGTCCCTCCCACAGGCTCCTGGGAAGCTGGGATGAGTCACCTGGCGAGTGTCCCTGTCCCCTTCCTCTGGAGGCTCAGGGGGAAGGGTCTGTCAGCTGGGGCTGGGCAGGGTGTGCTGGAATTCTGCCTTGGCCGTGCTGAGTTGGAGGAGAAATGAAATGTTAAATAACAAACACATCGCTGGCAAAGTGCCACAGGGGCTGTTCTCTCTGGTTTAGAATAGAATCCCAGAAGGGTTTGGGTTGGAAGGGAACTTAAAGACCCACTTGTTCCACCCCTGCTATGGACAGGGACACCTTCCACTATCCTAGGCTACTCCCAGCCCCGTCCAACCTGGCCGTGGACACTGCCAGGGATCCAGGGGCAGCCGCAGCTTCTCTGGGCAACCTGTTCCAGGGCCTGCCCACCCTTACAGGGAACAATTCCACCCCAATTTCCCATCCAACACTGCCCTCTGGCAGTGGGAAGCCATTCCCCCTTGTGCTGGCACTCCAGGCCCTTGTCCACAGTCTCTCTCCATCTTTCCTGTCAGCTCCCTTCAGGCACTGGAAGGCTACAATTAGGTCACCCTGGAGCCTTCTCATTTCCAAGCTGAACAATCCCAGTTCTCCCAGCCTTTCCTCCCAGCAGAGCTGCTCCTTCCTTCTGGTCATCCTGGTGCCTCCTCTGGACTCTCTCCAACAGCTCCAGGTCCTTCCCTTGCTGGGGACCCCCAAGCTGGAGGCAGCTCTGTAGGTCGTTCTTCTCCCAGAGTTGCTCTTCATCCCTCCTCCACCCAGGTGTGCCTGGGATTGCCCCGAGCCAGGGGTAAGGTTTTGCCCTTGGCTTTGCTGAGCTCCATGAGGTTTGCATTGACCCATGTGCTGCTGGGGTGACAAACAGCAGCTGAATGTGACTGTGTTGTTTCGGGAGAATGCCAAGAAATCCAAGGTGACCTTTTTTTCCCCTCTTGGTAAATGCTGTCACGAAACCCACAGGAACAGAAGGGGAGGTTCCCTGTGGCACTTCTCCAAAATGTTGTTGTGAGGTTGTGACCCAGTGGCTGTCTGTCCTGGCATAGCTGAGAGCTCCAAGCGCAGCTTCCTTTGGGGAACACGCAGCAGAACGTGGCTTCCTCCTCAGTGGAGGTTGTATCACAGAATCATGGAATATCCTGAGCTGGGAGGGACCCACAAGGATCGTCCAGTCCAACTCCAGGCCCTGCACAGACACCCCAACAATCCCACCCTGGGCACCCCTGGCAGCGCTGTCCAAACGCTCCTGGAGCTCTGGCAGCCTCGGGGCCGTGCCCATTCCCTGGGGAGCCTGGGCAGTGCCAGCACCCTCTGGGGGAAGAACCTTTTCCTGATATCCAGCCTAACCCTCCCTGACAGAGCTCCAGCCATTCCCTCAGGTAAATAATTCTCTGTTAAGCAGCTTTTGGTCACTGGAGAGTCAGAACAGGTTTCTGTGTGTTGAATCAGGGTTTTTCAATCTCAGTGGTCTTGAGATGCCTTTAAAATATGAAGTGTAGTCAGTCTTATTCCAAAATCCACAACGGGAACTGAATCTGCCACTTCCAGAACAGTGAAAAGGCCAAAACTGTGCTCTGAGCTTCACTCATCTCCCATTTGCACTGAGTTTCCAGCTTCAGAAGAAAGAAATTGTTCTCCATTCAGTGGCGAAGGGCACAGCTCCCCAAAGCTCTGGGTCAACTTTACATAATTCGTGCCAAAGCCAGTCCCTACAAATAACACATCTCCCATCCTCTGTGACTCAGTCCTTACTGCACCGCAGGGTTGCTGCCTGCCCATGCAGTGATACCCCAGATTTATTCTATTATTACCTGACACGCAGCACAGCATGGGAGTCTCAGGGAGGCTGAAGTCTCCTGACCAGTTCCTGTAACTTTTCCCTCTGCTCCCAGCCCACAGGTGCAATGGCCACAGTGGCTTTTCAGGACTCAGCACCAGCTCAGCTCCGCTTCCCTCTGGGCACAGCCACTCTGCCGTGGGCCAGCGCCATCGCCATGCACGTCTCCAGGCCCAAATCTGCCAAGGGACAGAGGCCAAGCTTGAGCCACCGTCCAGGTGTGGAAGCCTCTCTGTGCCATGTGCCATCCTCCCCGCCAGCAGCCTCTCCTCAGAAATTAGTGAACAGCTGGAGAGCACCACTCACAAACCCGGCGTTCCCACCTGCCCAGGTGTCTCCTGAGAAAATCCCAAAGCTCCTGCAGCAAGTGCCTTTGAAGACCTCCTCCTCCCTGAACAAGTACCGGGTGCTGCCCTCCATCATCCGGAAGGGCGTAGGGAGTGACGCCGTGGAAGCGTTGGCTGGATGGACCGACCGGCTGGAAGTGAGCGAGGGACAGGAGGATTCTCCAAAAGCCATCAAGACTTTTTCTGGAGGACAGGGATCTGCCAGCACCTTGTCAGGAAGTGACATTCCCACTGAAGAGAGCTCACACGTGCACTGTGCCCCTGAGCAGTGGGGAAGGCAAGCGAGGCAGGAGAGCCCTTGGGTGTTCCCTGTGAGCCCGGAAGAGCCGCGCTTGCTGCTCGCTGTCCGATCTCCCTCTGGGCAGAGGTTTGAGCACCACTTCAAGCCCTCTGACAGTCTCCAGATGGTCCTTGCCATGGCAGGACAGAAACTGTTGGCCAACTACCAACACTGCAGTGTTGAAACCATGGAGGTGCCCCGGAGGAGCTTCTCTGACCTTACAAAGTCCCTTCACGAGTGCGGGATCCTCCCCAGGTCCGTGCTGTGCATCCGACAGGACGAGCAGCACGATGCAGCAGATCTTTAGGCACACAGAGATGCTGTGGGTCCTTCTGCTCAGTGGGGTGCATTGCTTCTTCCAAAAAACTGCAAGTCTGATGCTTCCTGCACTTACTTCTTAATCTTCCATTTCCCACAAAATCCCCGTGAAGCAGAGTTATGGACATGTAATAGTACTTGAAATAGTATTTCAGAGAGTAGTATTTCAGATGCACAAACCTGATTCATACAGCTTATACCTGTGCTATCACAAATTTCTGCCTCAGCACCCCCAACCTTCAGCCTTTCTGGTTTGTTGAAGTTGCTGATGTTCTTTGAAAACTCAGGTTTCCAAGACCTCTCTCCCCTTGTCCTTTTCTATGTTTTGGGAAGGTACCACTTCTCTGAATGCAGAAGCACCATTTGGGAAGGTAGAAACAGAACTGGTTTAGCTACAGGACCACCTTCAGTAGCTTATCATTATCCTAAACGTCTTCTCAAGAGACTGAAAAGGAGTTCAAACCCCACAACCATCTGGAAATAACAGTAAAAACACATTTATGAGTTATTGTGAAGTATTAAATTGCAAGAGTGATTGTAAAATACCTGTGAGGGCTCAGGTCTTTCTGGGTAACCTCAGTCCAGCTCTTAACTGTGACTAAATCATTTTTTTAAGAACAAATTATTATTATTTTGTCTGCCTTGGGGAGCAGCAGGATTTTCTCCTTAGTTTTTCTTCTCTTATTCAGTTCATGTGATCCATAGGTAAGAAGAGATGGATAGTTAAGAAGGGAGGTTACAGATAATTCCATTTAACCCCTCTACATTGAAGTGAGTTAGTCCAAGAAGCAAGTGCTGCTCTGGGAATTTTTAAATAAGGTATTAAGAGGATTTGACTGGGAATTGGCTCAAGGAGTAAGCCATCTTCTATTAAATCATCTTTAAAAGGCTGGTTGGGTGACTTGGCAAGTTTAGGCAAACACAATGTGCTTGTGCTAAATAAAGAGAAATATCTTCTAGTTTCTAATGGAATTTCAAAGGCAGTAATTTTTAATCTCCTTTAAAAATGGACCACTTGCCACACAGATGAGTGTGTTTAAATGTTTTGACGCAAACCAAATTTATTTTGAAGCTCAGTGTAACTGCCAAACCAGCTCAGCACAGGAGCACAAACACAGCAGGAGCAGAAAGCTGATTGCTGGTGCTGGCAGTGAGTGTGGTACCCGATGCTAAATCAAATGTTCAGAGTCCAGCAGCTTTGGAAAACCAGTATCTGATGGAACAGTGGTGCCTGCTGCTGTTGGTGATGGGAATCGCTCAGCAGCAGTCCCAGATACCGAAACATGGATGCCTTCCACAGAACCACAAAGTGTTTCACTTGGTTTCAGGAAAAGGGACCATTTTCCATGTTTCCTTCAGTGTTAGGTAGTTAATTCCCTATTTCTGCCTGTTATGTGTACTGTGTTACTCCTACATTTCAGAGTGTTTCCATCCTGTGTTAAATAAAACCTTTTAGGCTGAAATTTGAACTTTAAGTGATTTACGTGAGCTGAGGCTTATCCATCACACCTGTTAAGAAACCTTTAATTTAATGGCACATACCTCAGGGTGGAATGGCTGCCCAAACTGGCCTTTGGATGGTCAGCTGCCCTCCACACCACCCTCCTGAAGCTTCCATCTGCATCCTGTGCTCCATTCAAGCTTGCAGCCAAGGAGGAAGCACTTTGCATCAGTGACAAGCTGTGCCCAGAGCTGGGGACCACCAGGAGCTGTGAGAGCACAGGGGCTCTGAGCAAGAACACAACGATCAGACAATTCAGTAACTTGGCTCACAGTGGATTTCTCTTGCTGGAGGATGTTCCTCCTGATAAAGCTGGATGAGTTTGGTTGCAGTCACCTCACCCAGGCTACAGCATCTCCAAAGATGGGCAAAAAATATCAAGTCTTGATCTAGGCGAGCACAGCGCAGGGAAAACACTCCTCTCCCTCAGGTCTCCCCCTCTTCCCTTCAGAACTGTTCTGGGGAGATTTTAGCAGCAACTCTAAGTCCAGCACAAGAAGCACGGGGAGAACAATATTTATCTGACCTCATTTAGTGTGTGGTATCGTTTAACAAACTGCTTTGTGGGAATCTTTTAAGAATTTCAGCATTAAAATTCATTCTGTCACAAATATAAAACTTATCAGGACTTTTGGCTGAGAATGTCCTTATTGAGGCCTTCAAACACCAAGGAAGTATTCAAGCAAGAAGTCAGCAAAGGGATTGTTCAGCATGTGTTCTTTAATTCCAATTAAAAGTACATTAGAAACAGCACACAGGACCAGCAGCAGCTTCCATGACAATTCAACCCAGTACTCTGCTGTCACCAGGTCATTCAGCTGTACTAGGAAAGTAGGTGATTATATCAAGTCTTCCACTCCACACGCAAGCACTCACTCACCTGCCACTTTAAATAGGATTCCAACAGAATAAAAATAGATACACCCCAGAATACAAAAAGTTTAATTTTAAGCTGGTTTTTTTTTTTTCTTCACTAAAGCCTTTATACAAATTGATAAAAGGGTGCACAATTTCCTAAAATTTTAGGTACATTTTAAATGAGCCTTTT
The DNA here is from genome assembly GCA_013398275.1 of Promerops cafer. Taxonomy (NCBI): domain Eukaryota; kingdom Metazoa; phylum Chordata; class Aves; order Passeriformes; family Nectariniidae; genus Promerops; species Promerops cafer. Next base: position 55,766 of record VZSE01007669.1, on the reverse strand, counting down.
TTTACTTGGTAAAAGGATCCATATTCCTGTCTTTGAACAGAATATGATGGCCAAAATTGCAAAGAAAACAATTCAGTTTAAATTTACAATTTATACATTTGTTTTGACATGATTCCCACACTGAGTAGCAGGCCCATGGCTGCTCACGCATGTCCCATTTCCCCCCAACAAAGAGCTGTGCACCCTAAGTTCTGGTTCAGCAGCCTCCTTCTCCTGGAGACTGGGCTGGGGAAATAGCCCACAGTGTCCAGCTGTATGCACAAGAGTGGTCCCAACACACAGGAGGCATCATCCTTCCTTCTCCAGGAGCTGTGAATCCTTCCTTCTCCATGGAACACCCCGGGGCAGGGACCAACAACCTATTTTGCACTATGGAGCACTTCCCACCTGCAATTTGGCTGAGCAATTTAACTCAAAACTCTGGTACTGAAATGTACTGCAACAGGTAAATTTGGTGTTCTAAGGATATATTTTTTTGGTCAATCCAGGCTATCATGATTTTTTTTGTTCTTTTAATCCTGTATCTGATGGGTGAAGCCAAACAGCTCTGTACGTTATCCATGCTGAGCTTCACAGCATGGTGCATTTTATCAGATGGTGAATTTCATTCACAGAGGTGAATTTAATCAGGCAATTCATTAGTACAGTCCCCTTCATACTGCCCCACCCACCCAACCCACCCACACTGTAGCCAGGTTAAACCCTTGGGATGAACTTCTGTAGTATCACCACCACCCACGGCATGGAGAGCAGCCATCCCAACAAATCCAGGACAAAGGAAAAGAAAATACTGCCCAGCAAAGCGACACGGCACCTGTGTTTGCAAGTAGGAGCTACTGGAGACACCCTCAGGACCATTTATGTAGGGAAAAGCAGGGCAAATCCATCAGAAAGCCAGAAATGAGTCTTAAAGAGCTCAGGGGAGCGCTGAAGAATGACATCCTAGTTTGTACAAGTTAAGTATTTAGCCAAAAACCAGCTGCCTTGTTTGCGGTTTTTAGGTTTTCTTCTTTTTATTTTTTTTTCCTTTCCTTATGTCCATTATATATTCAGCTGTTGAATTTAAACTAATCAGGTTAATGCTGCACATTATTCCAATTAAAGGCAACAATGTTTTTTTTTTCTTTTAAAATTTTAGATAATTCCCTACTGCCTCTCTTTTGGCAAGTGTATTTCTCAGAATTCCAAAGATCATCCCATTTTAAGGCTAATCTAAGAAATGTTAAAAGCTTCTGTAAACATTTCCTCTTCCTCCCTATAGTTGTACAATTTGAAGTCCAACTACAATTTTGAAAATGAGGTAATTTTTGTGTACTCATATCTTGAAGAGTCCTTTTCGGGACAAGCTGAGAAGCTGTGCCAATCCGAACACTGATCCAATTATAGTGGGAGAGCTTCCACAGCAGGGCACACACCAGTTCCAGCAGCTATTTCAGTTATTTATCTTCTCAATTTCATCCAAGTCATCAGTATCCAATTTGTTTATCTTTTTGTCTGGGAAAGAAGAGAAATAGGTCAGATTTTGTAAAGCTGAGCAGAGAAGGGGATGCTGCTCTCCCTCGGCTGGACTTGAGTTCTGGTTTATCAGGGAATGTTCAGTCAGGTTTTAAAAATACAAATTAAAATTGTTTCCTTTTATCAAAGGCTCATCTGGTTACTCCAGTGTTACCCACCCCTGGAACACCCACTTCAGGAACTATCCAGGCAGCCAGCAAACACAGCCTGATTTATTCTGCTCCTGTCACGGGCAGCAGGTCACAATCCCAAGTGACACCACACCAAACACTCCTGCTGTGCTCCTCTGCCACCCATTTAAGGCTCAACAAACACCCTTAGACCTGTTCAGCATCCAACAAGTCAAAATTCTGCAGTGATTCAACAGTTTAGAGAAAGGAGAAAGCCTGAGGGTACGTACTGAAATGTTCCTGGATTCTGTTGAGAATGTTCATGCTGTGCTTGCTGTCCACCATGTTAATGGCCAGCCCTCGCTTGCCAAAGCGGCCGGTGCGGCCAATCCGGTGCAGGTAGGTCTCGTTGTCTGGATTTCCATCCTTATCCACAGGCAGGTCAAAATTGATAACAACAGAGACCTGCTCTACATCGATCCCTGACAAAAAGAAAGCATTGAGTTACACAACTTCACTTAAATCTTTCTAGAGCAGGAACAGCCTCCTCACACTCTGAAATGGAGCTTTTCCACAATATCCTCACGGGGCACTTGGTATTAAAAACTATCGAGCTGTTAGGGCAGAGAGTCCCACTGAAACAGCCACTGTTAAATATTAAATATTAAATATTTTGGAATATATCTAATATAAATATTAAATATTTTGGAAATTCTACCAGCACTTAAACATTTCAGAAACTCTCTCCTTCCCTGCAAAGCTCTAAAGACCACTTGTTTTTTTTCCAAGTACGATTCTGTCTTAACTGTTCCAGGATGTCAAATTACACCACTAATTCCTACTGGGATAGTGAACTGGATTTCACTGTTTTTCAGTTTTCCGTACTTGGGCACATGTTCACTGCAAACCCTGAATGTCAGCAGCACAAGGCAGGCTTAGTGCCAGACTTTCACAAGATGGACTTTTCCATCTCAAGCAGCAGGAAGCCAACAAGGAATCCTGTGTTTGCCCACAGGCATACAGTGTAAGGACACCAATTTCTCCCAACTGGAACAACTGAGGATGCGAATTCCTCCTGCGAGCTGGCCAGGGGTATGTGTTATCTTAGGAAGTGCTGCTTCCAGCCCTCCCTGTGATGCCTTTTTGGGCTACCTAAAAACAGAGGCCAGATAAAACTAAAGGAATAAAAAGTGCTTGTATTTACTGAAGGGCCTTCAGGGACATTTCGGGCAGATGAAGCCCCCCAGGGGCTACACCCAAAAATGGACCACGGGTCACGGGTTTGCACACTTTTATAAGTTTGGTTCATTTGCATATTGGGGCTTAATCTTCCAATTACAGCTTTGGGTAATGAAGTAATTTACCCCAAGTTTGCTCCCCCTAACTCACTTTTGTTTAATTTCTTGGGGCTTGAGACAGTGAGGTGTCCTTGATTCCCAGGCCTGGAGAGGAATTGTTTTGTCTGACCAAAATGGGAGAACAGCAGCTGACACTGAGTGTGGAGTTTAGAGTTATACACTGAAGAACTGCAGGATTACAGACACATGAAAAATATGAAAGCTAAAATCCTAGGGCATGGCCTGGCCCCACTCCTCCGTATCCTACCTCTGGCACAGACGTTCGTGGTCACCAGCACCTTCTCCTTGCCCTCTCGAAAGCGCTCGATCACGGCAGCTCTCTGCTCCACCATCATCTCCCCACTGAGCAAGGCCACCTGATGGCCCTCCCTGGACAGCTCTGCTGCCAGCCACCCCGCTGTCTTCCGAGTCTGCAACACACAGCCAGCCCCCATTTAGGAGAGGGTTTTAATGCTGGAAAGCAGCAATAAACCTCTCTGGGGGCCCACCAGAAGCTCCGTGGCTGCTCAGTTTTTGTGTCCCTTACAAACTGTATCAGAAGGAGGACAATACACCTCAGCCACCACAGGAGCCCTTGATTAATAAAGGACACATTTTCTTTGTGCTCTGCTCCTTGGATTTCACACTGCTGGAGACTGATACTACATGTGTACACTGAAAACTCATGAAAATTGTCACAAAACCACAACTACTCAGCCTGGAAAACAGTAGGGTCAGACCTGAATGTAGTTGTGAACTCCCACAGAGGCTCTGCACAGTCTTGAATTAAACAGTTTTCTGAGCTCCAATTATGTCTTGAGACAGCCTAAAAGCAAACTGCTGCAGCAGACTCCAAACACTTTCATCCTGTCTGAGCTCACTTTGCCTGGCTGTTCTGTGCTGTCAGCACTGATTTTTCCCTAAAAATGATTGTGGCGGCTTCCAGAAAAAGAAAACTGAGTCTCAGTATGATTCACAGTGAGATCTCAGAGGTGTGTCCTCAATTACCTGAGGGAAATGAAGTCCCAGGAACAGCTCTGTATCAGCTAGAGAAGCAAAAGACTTCCCAATCCCTCATTCTGCCCTATTTTAATCCATTTTCCAACCCCACTTTTTTTTTTTTTCCAGTAGTTCAGAGTTTTGTAAAAATGTGCATTACTCTGATCTTTGCTTCAGAGGATTTCAGGGGTAACAACAACCATTCAGGAATAAAAAAGTCCAATGTTGTCTCCTGGATGGACAAACCCAGGGAACCAAACCAGCCAGCGCTAACATGGCTTTCAGGATTTCACTCAAAGATGGAGCCAGAGAAGCCAAAAAGGGCAATTTTGTTCTCAGTTCCTTTCTGGAAATCGTGTCTGGCTTGGTTTTAGCACTTGCAGACTCTGAGGGGGTCACTAGGACTAACACTCCCTGGAAGCACTCACATGGCAGAAGATCATGGCCTGGGCGATGGTGATGGCGCCATAGATGTTACAGAGAGCCCGAAACTTCTCATCTCTGTTATTGCACAGAACATAATACTGCTTGATGGTGTCCAGAGTCTCCTCCTCACGCTTCAGTTTGATAATGTTTGGGTCAGGAACAACTTTTTGAGCAAACTTCCACACAGAATCTTCGAAAGTGGCTGAAAACAGGAGCATCTGGCAGTCCCTGGGGAGCATTCTGAAAGAGAGAAAAATAGGGAGGGCTCCCACACAACAATGTCACCTCCTGATATCCTGATGGAATTCATGCTACAGGCAAAGGAAAACCATAACCCTGGAACCAGTTATTTCAGTGGCTGGAAAGACTAAAACCAATCTTACCCACCCATGATCGACTCCCTCATGGACCACAGGCATCCAGAGGAACCTTTTTAAGAAGGAATAAACCCTGCTCCAGGGACAGGATTTTTATTCTGTAGGGTGGCCAAGAAGGCCAATGGCATCCTGGCCTGCATCAGGAACAGTGTGGCCAGCAGGAGCAGGGAGGTCATTCTTCCCCTGTACTCGGCCCTGGTGAGGCCACACCTCGAGTGCTGTGTCCAGCTCTGGGCCCTCAGGTTGGGAAGGACGTGGAGACGCTCGAGCACGTCCAGAGGAGGCAACGAGGCTGGTGAGGGGCTGGGAGCACAAGCCCTGTGAGGAACGACTGAGGGAGCTGGGGGTGTTCAGCCTGGAGAAAAGGAGACTCAGAGGTGACCTTATCACTCTCTACAACTCCCTGAAAGGTGGCTGTGCTCAGGTGGGGTGGGTCTCTTTCTCCAGGCAGCACTGACAGAACGAGAGGGCACAGCCTCAAGCTGCGCCAAGGGAAATACAGGCTGGATATCAGGAAAAAGTTTCTTCCGGAAAGAGTGATCAAGGACTGGAATCATCTGCCCGAGGAGGTGGTGGAGTCACCATCCCTGAATGTGTTAAAAAAAGACTGGATGTGGCACTTGGTGTCATGGTTTAGTTGAGGTGTTAGGGCATGGGTTGGACTCAATGATCTTGTAGGCCTCTTCCAACCCAGTGATTCAGTGATTCTGTGTGATTCTGTGAAATGAAACTGCCTGTCATCCCCTGACACTGTGCCTCTATGAACCCCCTGGACTAGAGCTAATGTATCATTTCAATCTCGTTGCTTCATTGGTGAGGACAGAGGTCCCGACTGCAGCCCCGCTGTCCCTGTGGCACCGCTCCGTACCTCTGAATGCGGATGCTCTGGTCCTGGTGGCCCTGGGTCGCGATCATCACATCCGCCTCATCCAACACAAACACCTTGATCTTCTTGGGATCTATGAATTTCAGTTTGGAACACCAGTCCAGCACGGTGCCGGGTGTGCCGATTACGATCTGCTCCGAGATCTTCTGCCCTCTCTCCACTGCCGAGACAGAAGGAAGGGCTGCTTTAGGGTAGCTGTGCAGACAGGGAAATGTTCCAGCCCTCTCTGACCCAGCTATTTCACCACCTGACTGCTCTGGTGCACCTGAGGAGCATCATTCCCTCATTCCCGTTTGTGGTGTTTCCCCTTACTCACATTTGTTGCCTCGGACAGCGTACGCAAGTTTCAGCTCCGGGTAAAAGTTTCCCATCTGTTCAATCACTTTTCCTGTTTGAAGTGCCAGCTCATATGTTGGGGAAAGGCACAAACACTGGAGGAACAGAAGGATAACGAGTGAGGTGATCAATATCCAGGGCAATACTATCACACTTTTTAAAATCCTTGTTGAAGTTTTCTTCAAGATGAACATGCAAGTGGCTGAACAGTTTCCTCAACCATCCCATGAGGAAATTTGATTTGAAAAGTCCCTCTCCAGGCATTGTCTGTTCTGTTGTCACAGTTATCTTCTCCTCCACACCAAACCCACTCACTCAACCCCCTTCAGCCTGCACTATCACAGAAAGATTTAACTCCTCACAGAGCAATGGCATCCTGTGTGATGCACAGGAAGGACTGACAGGAACAAGCTTCGTGCAAAATCCACATCTTTTGCACTGAAGGCCTTTTGATAAATCCCCAAACCTCCATCCTCTTTTAGCAGTTTAAAGAAATAACACCAAGGCTCCATCAAGCCATGACTTTACATCTGAAGGCCTCCCAGCAGCTCAGGCTCTTCACTAGATGGCACTGCACTGCCAGGGAACGCCCTGAAACAGCCACATCCCACAAACTTTACCTGTGGATACTTGTTCCCCGGCTCAACCCTGCTGAGCATGGCCAGGACGAAGGCAGCTGTCTTGCCAGTACCGGACTGTGACTGCGCGATGAGATTCTGCGGGCTGGGGGCACAGCAGGCACAGCTCAGAGGGTGAAGCACCACGGTGGCATTTGAATCCTGTCACATTTACCCCTCCTCTGGATCCATGGCCAACCTGACCAGCTACGCTCCATGCCCAACACTCTCCTTCAGCGTTTCTCAATTATGGAGATTTGGAAGGAGAACTGTGGTTATCTCTCAGTAATTTCCCATTTCACACGTCTTCCCCAGTGTCTCAGTACCTCACACGTTCCTGCCCAGGGTTGTAGAGAGGAAAATCAGCACCTCTGCTACTCCTACCCACTCAGGATTCCTGAGTTATTTTGTATTATTTCTTCCCAAACTAATGAGGAAAAGAGCAATGACCTCCCAAACCCCACAGCACTGCATGCTCAGTACCAGCCCTAGGAAAAGGACAAGTCCAGGGCTGCTGTCACATAGTTAATAACCAAAGAAACACCGGGACACGGGAACCCTTTCTCCATACCCTGACAGTTTCTCCATCACCCTCCTCCCACCCAAAATTCAGGAGCAGCACACTGAACCTTTCAAATCCTTCTATCCTGGTAGAGAGTAGAAAGAATGTGTACATACGGTTCAGCAAGCATCATGGGCAGGGCATTCTCTTGGATCTTAGATGGTCTGTTGAAGCCCATGGCATAGACTCCTTGCAGGAGCTGTGGTTTCCTGAAAAGAGAAATTTTTATATCATGACCTATTTAAGTCCATTTCGTTTTCATTTGTGTACAGAAAGGTGAGAAAAACCTTCGAGAAGACATCCCAGAGCTGTCCCTGCTACAATCCCACCCGTGAAACAACTATGGTCAGCATCTGGAAGCTACAAGTGACAGCAGGAAGTCTGGACAGGAAGCTTTGCAAAAGCCCCTGGATTTAGTAAGTCAGCCTGTCTGTCCCAGCTCAAGGGCAAAGCCTGTGTCTAAGGCCAGCACTGCTAGGTCCAAAGCAGCTTTTCAGACAATCCAGGAATCCCAGAGCAGAAAGTGTTAATCCTGTCCTTCAGGCCAATCCCATGTCCTCAGCCATGCCTAACTTGGTGCCAAAATTATCACTCTTCAATGACTCAAAGGTGGGACAAAGCATGAGAACAGGATGAAGGGATCATGAGATCCTTGCAAGGACTTCAGGAAGTCGTGTGGATTCTGTAATACAGCTGAGAGATGCTGGCTCAGGTAAATGACTGATAATTAGCCCAGTTTGCTGTGACTACATCTTGTGATTCGTGACTGCAAGCCAGCCCTCACACACAGAACTGTGTGGTGACACTGCTGACCAGCAAACTCTCATCTGCTGCTTTCTCTCAAGGGAGCTTCCTACTCTCAGCAGACACTTGTGTAGGCAAAGAGACCCCAGAACAACCTAAATCCGGGTTGTGGCACTGGAAATTCTCAGCTGATGACCCCCAAGTGCTCCCTGGATGCTGTGAGTGCTCTCAGAAGGGCTCTCCTTTCAAAGCAGGTTACAGGTCTCCTGCCCACATTTCCCACTGCAGTAACTTCCTATTCAGCACAACATGCTTTTGCAAAAATCCTGTGTTACTTTCCAACGACGGCCGGAACAAAAGCTCTTTGAAAACGTAACCTTGTGCTGCTCCAAGCAAGGACAGACAAAGCCCAACTCTGCACCAGTTGCCAAGGATACTCCGAGTCATAACAAAATGAAGACTCAATTAGGCTGGCTGTCCCTGTCATTAACTCCCTGGGATTGTTTGCCTTTTGAAACACAGGAATGAATTAGTCTAACAGGCACTGCAGGACCTCAGCTTCTTTTTGTTGACATTCAACCAGGAACACTAACAAAGCAAAACATCCTGGCATTTCATGGGGAGAAGGCTCTTCAGCTCCCATTTTCCTGTGGAGCTGGTAGAGCAACAAACCTGAGATCAATGCAGGAACAACAATCCCAACAGGACACACTCTTCAGCATATAAATGCATATATCCATCAACCATGCCTTAAATACAGTTATCATCCCTTGAAAGCTGCACCCATAGTAGTTTTCAATGGGAAGGAAGTCCGAATATACTGGTCTCTCCAGTACATAAATCCAGTATTGCTGTAAAAGATAAGCTTTTCCCTTTGTGCTGTTCACTGCTGTTGTTTCAGATGGAAACCCCCACCAGGCACCCAGATAAACCAACTCTCCTTGCATTTAAATAATACAAATGATACACTCACTTATTAATGACAGGTTGGCAGTAACCTGTACTTTGAAGTGGTATCTCCTATGCAACCAGGGAATTTTTCAGGACATGAGGAGAGGTTCCAAGTACTTGATGGGCTCCAAACTCACATCTGCTCTGGCAGTTTTAGCAAAACTGCTCTCTCACTGAGTTTAAGAATAAGGCTCCCCATGACAAACTGAAAAATCCAGTTACAAGGGAGCCTATTTAACACATCTGCTCCCAGGATTTAACAGCTCCATGCAGAGAAGGCTCTGGCTCATCCCAGCAGGCACTTACAGGCGCAGCTCCTCGAAAGACTTGACAGAGTAGAGGGGTGATGCGGGGTCCCTCTGCAGCACCTCCACCTGATTTGTGGTGTCAACCAGGTTACTGCGGATCAGCTTGTTCAGTAAGGACTGGGCAGCTCTGTCCTCTGGGAAAGGAGGTGGAAAACATAAGTCCATCAGTCATAGCCTGTTCCAGGTCTTGCTCCCACTGAACTCCCGAGCCATTTAAAAGGGACGAAATCCCTCCAAATACTGAAATTCTTCATCAGAGTTTAATAGCTTGAAGAGCCCAAAGCTCCTGGATGAGACATCAAGAGACCCCAGAGATTCCCCCATTTAATACCCAGGAAGCCAAATCAAACGAGCACTGTTCTAAGGGGGATGTTAGCAGATCCAGATCTCTGCTTATTAAGATTATTTTAGCTTAGCATCTACCTGGGACAGGGTAAGGCCTCCTCAACTCTCATGTTGACATGTGGGCAGACACCTCCTAGGGTTTGATTTTTATGGAAAGTTTGAGGATAAATGGTATTTTAAAAGATTTCAGAGCTGAAACACAAGGGCTGAGGATAAGGGAGATCCAAATGAGGTTAAACTGCTGCACTTTGGGGTTTTGCTACTAAGTCTGTTTCGTAAAACCACCTTCTGAAAGAATGTGAGCCTTTACCCACCTCTGAGCAGCCACTGCATAAACACAACTTGTTGGTTGCTACAGCAATCCCAGCTCCAGGTTATCCAACTGCTCCTGTATCCAGTCCTGCCTTGAGGATACTGCTATCCCCTTATTCCTCTCCACTCTAATCCAGGAGTCTCCCAAGTTATTACAGGACACAATGCCTTTAAAAGTGTTATGGAGGAAGGACATGTCTTACAGTTAAGTCCTTGGGGCAGGATACAAGATCAGCAGCCCTGAGACATAAGGCAGACTTACTTTAAGTATATATTAAATCAATATAATTATAATTAAATTAAATTAATTTCCTTGCCAAAGTTTTTTTCAGAAAGTCACTTACCCTTCTCCTCATCCTCCGTCTTCTCCACATTGTCATCAGCTTTGACAACAGCACCTGAATTGGAACAGTTTAGGGGGGCACAGGTGAGGTCAGGCCTCAGGGACAGCCCACACCCCCAGAGCTTCAGAATATCCTGGGAAAAGCTACAAAACAGCTCATTTTCCTGAGCAGAACTGCCCTGCTCCATTGCTGTGTGGAGGACACCCAAGCACCAGCTCCAAGTGGAGTTTAGCAACCACACCAACGGATTTTGCTCACACAGCTCCCTGAGACACCAAAATATTTAGTCTGTGCTGCTGCTTAATCTCAGCTCTTCTGGAATCTCATGATTTATCAGGAATTTACTTTGTCAGCAGTGCTCTGAACCCCCACAGAGAAACATTCTACCTTTTCCAAGCCCATCTGAGCAGCTGGAACTCACCGTTGGCATCTGGTTTGGTTTTTTCATCCTTCAGGTGTAAAGTGCTCAGCTAGAAATGAGGAAAAACACAAAATCAGAGAAATTCAAATATAGCTCCCTATATTCTAATTCCAGCCAGGAAAACCTGAGCTTTGGATTTATCAAGTATTGCACAAACCCTGCTCAACTGGAAGGGACAAAGATACAAGAGGAACTTGATTTCAAGAGTTTTAATACAACTACTTCTAAACAGGAGTTTTAACAGAAATACAAGTTTTTCTAAGCTGTAATGAAAACACAGGGAAGGGGTTGTTTTCTGTCCTGTAGTCTCCACTCCCTAATAGCTCTGCTGATGGAAAATGGGAGAAAATCAGCATTCCCGGATGTAAACAGGATCCACACACTGTCCTGTCCAACACAAGCTGCCCCAGGATGAGTTTGTTTCACTACCTGAGATGTGCACGGAGAGCAGCCCCAATGGTCTTCCCCATATCCAGGGGCTCAGTGAGTGTTGTGCCCAAGCACAGAAAAAATAGAAAACGATTTTTCTGAGGTACAAAGCTACATCTTTTCATTTAAAAAATATGAGGGATTTTTTTTTTTTTTTTTTTATGCTGGAAGACAGAGCTGAGGCTGGGTGAGTGCCTGAAGCGGTGCAGTGTCTGGATGGAGGGTGAGGGGGACCGCAGGGACCTCTCTGCCCTTTGGATATGCAAAAATGGATGAAGGCGAAGAAATTGAAAAAATAATGGCAAGTAAATAAATAAATAATTTAATTAAAATTGGGGGTTTTGCTTATGAAGGAAGAGCCCAAGCCCAGGGACAATCGGATACCCCGGGCCTTCCCTGCCCCCATGGCAGAAAATGGGGCGAAAAAAGGTTTCTGCGATCGCTATTTTCTGTGAGGAGGCGGCGGGGG